>CM053605.1:116680182-116800060 GCA_028646535.1 Procyon lotor | reverse complement strand
TCAGAGAGAGAGAGAGAGAACACAAGCAGGCAGAGAGGCAGGCAGAGACAGAGGGGGAAGCAGGCTCCCTGCTGAGCAAGGAGCCCGATGTGGGACTCGATCCCAGGACCCTGGGATCATGACCTGAGCTGAAGGCAGCTGCTTAACCAACTGAGCCACCCAGGTGTCCCTGTTTCTATTTTTTGAAACAATTTCAGGAGAATAGGTATTATTTCTTCCATGAGTGTTGGTAGAATTCCCCAGGGAATCTGTCAGGTCCTGGACTCTTGTTTTTTGGGAGGTTTTGATCACTGCTTCAATCTCATTACTAAATATTGGTCTATCCAGGTTGTCAGTTTCTTCCTGTTTCAGTCTGGGAAGGTTATAGGTTTCCAGGAATGCATCCATTCCTTCTAGGTTGTTTAACTTATTGGCATATAGCTGTTGATAATAATTTTTGATGATTGTTTCTATTTTCTTTGGATTAGTCATGATCTCTCCCCTTTCATTCATAATTTTGTTAATTAGGGTCCTCTCTCTTTCCTTTTGGATGAGTTTGGCCGGTGGTTTATCGATCTTACTGATTCTTTCCAAAAACCAACTTCTGGATTCATTGATGCGTTCTATTGTTTCTCTAGTTTCTAACTCTTTGATCTCTGCTCTAATCTTAATTTCCTTCTTGTGTATGGGATTGGCTTAATTTGTGGTTGATTTTCCAGTTCTTTAAGGTGCAAAGAGAGCTGGTGTATTTGAGATTTTTTAGTATTTTTGAGTGAGACTTGGATGGCTGTGTATTTCCCCCTAAGGACTGCCTTTGCTGTGTCCCATAGGTTTTGCATCAATGTGTCTTCATTCTCATTGGTCTCCATGAATTGTTTAAGCTCATCTTTGATTTCCTGGTTGATCCCAGCATTCTTGAGCAGGTTGGTCTTTAGCCTCCAAGTGTTTGAATTCCTTCCAAACTTTTTCTTGTGGTTGAGTTCCAGTTTCAAAGCATTGTGGTCTGAGAATATGCAGGGAATCATCTCAATCTTTTGGTATCGGTTGAGTCCTGATTTGTGACCCAGTATGTCGTCTATTCTGGAGAAAGTTCCATGTGCACTCGAGAAGAATGAGTATTCTGTTGTTTTAGGGTGGAATGTTCTGTATATATGTATGCGGTCTATTTGGTCCGATGTGTCATTCAAAGCTCTTGTTTCTTTATTGATTTTCTGTTTAGATGATCTGTCTGTTACTGAGAGTGGTGTGTTAAGATTTCCCACTATTAATGTATTCATATCAATATGACTCTTTATTTTGATTAGCAGTTGGCTTATGTAGTTGGTTGCTCCTATATTGGGGTCATAAATGTTTACAATTGTTAGATCTTCTTGGAGGATAGACCCTTTAAGAATGATGTAGTGTCCTTCTATATCTCTGACTATAGTCTTTAGTGGAAAATCTATTTTATCTGATATGAGAATCGCTACCCCATCTTTCTTTTGAAGCCCGTTGGCATGCAAGATGGTTCTCCATCCTTTCACTTTCAGTCTGGATGTATCTTTTCGTTCCAAATGTGTCTCTTGTAGACAGCATATGGACGGGTCCTGTCATTTTATCCATTCTGCAACCCTGTGCCTTTTTATGGGAGCATTTAGGCCATTCATGTTGAGAGTGATTATTGAAAGATAAGTGTTTATTGACATCATGTTGCCTGTGTAGTCCTTGTTTCTATAGATTGTAAATTTCTGTTCTTTCCACTTTTATAGAACTCCCATTAATATTTCTTGTACTGCTGGCTTGGTGGTCACATACTCTTTTAATCCTTGCTGGTAGCTCTTTATCTTGGAAGCTCTTTATCTTTCCATCCATTTTGAATGTCAGCCTTGCTGGATAAAGTATTCTTGGCTGCATGTTCTTCTTGTTTAGTGTCCTGAATATATCATGCCAACCCTTTCTGGCTTGCCAGGTTTCTGTGGACAGGTCTGACGTTATTCTAATGGGTCTTCCTCCATATGTAAGGAATCTCTTCTCCCTAGCTGCCCTCAGGACCTCTTGTCTAAAATTACAATTTGCAAATTTTATAATTATGTGTCTGGCTGTTTTTCTAGACTCATTGATTTTGGCGGGTGTCCTTTTCGCTGCTAGGACACGAACACTTGTTCCATTCCCCAGATTGGGGAAATTTTCATTCAGAATTTGGTCAGCTATATCTTCTAGTCTTCTGTCTTTCTTTACCCACTCTGGCATTCCAGTAATTCTGACATTGAAATGTTTCATGGAGTCATTTATTTTCCTAAGTCTCTTCTCATGATTCCTGAGCAGTTTGTTCCAGCTCTCCTCCTGACCTTTCCTCTCAACCATTTTATCCTCTAGATCACTAATTCTGTCGTCTGTCTCCATAACTCTAGCTGTTAGACTATTTAGATTGGATTGGATCTCACTGATCACATTTTGTACATCTGCTGTACTGGTTCTCATTTCTGCCCTTAGAGATTCTACGTTGCCATTAATGTTTTTCTCCATCCTAGCCATTGCCTGGGTAATTGTCACCCTGAATTCCCTTTCTGACATTCTGTTTATGTTCATGTCCAATAGTTCTGAGGGAGAGGGTGCAGTCTCTGGGTTTTTTCTCTGTTGGATATTCCTCCTCCTAGTCATTTTCATGAGAAGTGGATGAGAGGATGTATAGCTGGATATATTGCCCACAATCCAGGCAGGGTGTACCCTGGAATGTTTTGGAGCAATTGGGATTCACCACCAAAAAGAAAGAATAAAGATAACAAAAGAGAGAAAGAGAAAAAAAAGAAATAGCCAGAATGGGCCCCCAAAATAAGATTTATAAGGTATGTAAACAAACATGAACAAACATATAGACCAACAAAAGTAAGTGACAAGAAATAAAAGAACCTAGTCAGAATGAACCCCAAGAATAAGATTTATATAATACCAGAATGAAAGCAAATACATAGAAACACTGACAGAAGGATAAGATGGGAGGGTGGTTATAATTCCTGGTGGGCGAGGAATGTTATTTCATGTCTCCCTGGGTTTATTTTTATGTTAAGCCTCTAATTGTAATGTTAAGTAGTTTAAAAAAAAACAAATGTGAAAACAAGTGAAAAAAAATAGAAAGAAAATAAAGAAAAAAAACTTGTATCTATGAAATATGCAGGTTTGATATTTTGATTAATATATTGATTATTAATATATTGATTTCCCCTGATGTTGGGGATTTAAAATTTTATGGAGACCCTGTGATTATTATCCTTTTGTTTTTTTTGTCTTGTCTTCTGGGGGAGGGGCCTGCCGCGTTGTTTTCCAATCAGTCTTCCTTGGGTTGAGTCATGCCTGCCCCAATCAACGGGCTGCGCTCTGTGGAAACCGGTTTCTCAATCTTTCAGTCTCTGAAAGTTTTTGGCCTTTTGTAGCTTTTTCACCTTTCGGAGAGACCAAGCAAGGAATCTGCCCTTTTGTACCCAGACCTCCGCGTCACAGAGAAGCCTCGGTCTGCTCCACTCTGCATGGTCCAGAACACACACTCCCCTCTGCAAAATTCTGCTCATAGCGTAGCGTGTCAGAGGTGGTGTGCGCCCCAGCCACCGTTCAGCAGCTCCGTGAGTGCTCTCTGGGCTCCAGGCCCATGCAGGGTGTGCTCAAATTCCCGCTGGAGATTAGGCCGCCGGCCCACGTTCTCTCCAGGGCTGGCTGGGAGCGCCCAGACCCTGCCCCAGGCCACGAATCGGTCAGGGTTACAATCAGTCTAGAGTGCTGTACAGAGAAAAGCTGCAGGCTCCTGGAGCACACCAGACTCTCTAAGGCGCTTGCAGGAGCATGCCCGGCCCACAAAATGGTACAAGGATTGGGAAGCTGCAGGTTCATGAACCACGGACTGGACCCTCCCACCAGCCTCTGTTTGAGGCGAGTGGTGTCCTTTCTGGGAACGTGGGTCCAGGCCTGTGCCCGAGACCACCCCCTTCCACTAGTTGCTCCTCAGAACCCTGTGCTCTTTTTAAGTGTTTTTAACCGGACTCTAAGTTAATGCTGCTCCTCAACCACTGGGCACTTTCCTTTGAGGTATTACTGTCCTTGGATCGCTTCTGGTGTCTCCGTCCCCCTTTTGTTTATCCTCTGATACAGTTTCTAGTGTTCCCACTTTGCTTTACCTCTCCACTGCTGTCTTCTGCCCCTGTAGAGATCCAGAAGTGAAAAATCTTGCTTCTCAGGCTGATTTCATGGGTGTTCAGCATGTTCTGGTAGATAACCAGCTCACTTTAGAGACAGGTTGCAACAGGATCTCCTACTTTTCCACCATCTTGCCGCTCCTCTGGTTGTATATTTCCAAGAATTTATCTTTTTCTTTTAGGTTTTCCAGTTCATTGGTATATAATTATTCATAGAAGTCAATTATGATCCTTTGTATTTCCATGATATTAGTTTATAATGTCTATGAGACTTTTTTGATGGGTGGAAAGGCTAACAAATCTGTTCTTTAACTTAGCAACAGACAATTTAGATAATAGGGTTTTTATTTGTACTTTATTAGTATTTTTTGGTCACTAACATCCTAAAATGGAATTCTTTATGTTCTCCTTCTTTTCTTTTCTTTCTTTTCTTTTTTTTTTTTTAAAGATTTTATTTATTTATTTGACAGAGAGGAGAGAGATCACAAGTAGGCAGAGAGGCAGGCAGAGAGAGAAGGGGAAGCAGGCTCCCTGCTGAGCAGAGAGCCTGATGGAGGCTCGATCCCAGGAGTCTGAGATCATGATCTGAGCTGAAGGCAGAGGCTTTAACCCACTGCGCCACCCAGGTGCCCCTGTTGTCCTTATTTTCAGTAGTTGCATTTACCTAGCTTTTGTGGAAGTGTTTCCATGGTATAAATAATCGAAAATGAAAAGTTTTTTTTAAATTTTTTTAAAAGTGAAAAGTTTTATCTTATAGGACAGAAAATGTTAATTCTGATTAAACAGTATCCTCAACATTGATTTATGTTTTTCCTCTTTAAAGAACTGCACAGTCAATCCGAAAGAAAGTATCCTGAAAAGAGTGAAGGATGTTGGATACATCTTTAAAGAGAAATTTGCTAAAGCTGTGGGACAGGGATGTATGGAAATTGGATCACAGGTAACTTGAATTCATTTTGATTAGTGTCAATATATGGTAAATAACCTCAAATGAAATATCTTTCTAAATTGTAAAAATATTATAATAGTGTATGTCCTGTATTGGTAGATTCTGTATCCAAGCTGCCTGTGTATGCTGCT
The DNA here is from genome assembly GCA_028646535.1 of Procyon lotor. Classification (NCBI taxonomy): domain Eukaryota; kingdom Metazoa; phylum Chordata; class Mammalia; order Carnivora; family Procyonidae; genus Procyon; species Procyon lotor. The sequence continues at coordinate 116,794,838 of CM053605.1, read as the reverse complement.
GTTTATGGAAAACTTTATAAGAAAATGCTCCTTACGCCATTAGAAAAACCAAAAGTAAACATGTAGAAAGTTTTAGAAAAAAATGTAGACATTTAAAAAATATAAATGCAAGAAAATTAAAATCTTTGATGCCATTACATTTTTTGTATATATTCTTTGGCTTCTACATATATGAATATTCATGAATGCATATACTTCGATAAATGGGATCATATACATGCTATTTATCAGTGATATTATTGAGTGATGTTAGTTTTATTCTTACTATTACTTCAGAAAGTCTACAACCTATACATTGGGTAAAAGTACGGGCCCTGAATCAGGCCCTGATTTTCAGATATAAAATCAGTTTATATCTGGTGCTACCATTATGAGCTGTCATTTAACTTCTCTGGGACTCAAGTTAAGATATTTTCTCTGCTTTGTTGTGTGGAATTAGTGAGATAACACATAAAATATATGTGAAAACTGTAATCTACTATATACATTTATTTCAGTGTAGTGAGGCTATATTTTGATGCTAACCGTGTTTTAAATAATAATATTTAGAAGTCTTTTTTGGCTGTATGTGAAATTTATGCTTATAATTAGAATGAAGGAATAGGGTTTGTATGTTTCTATCTAAAATTTGGCTATTCTTTGAACTAATGGGAATTATTTATTTGGTTAAAACTTTTTGTTGATAATATCACATAGGTCCAGTTTTTGCCTTTGCCAGTTTTATGGACAGACTATTCTCATTTCTGGAGAGGTTTCTTGAAAATACATGTCCTAGGTCACAAGAAGTATTACATTAGTGTATAAAATGTTTAAAATAGTACCAGGTGTATAACATATTGTGTGTGTGTGTGTGTGTGTGTGTGTGTGTGTGTGTGTGTGTTTCTGTTGAACAGTGTAGGCTGAAGCAGAATGAAGGAAAAGGAAAACCAAGTACTGGACTTTCCCTCTTGATAATTTATTGGGAATGTTAACCATCATTTTATATGGAAGTTTTGAGTGTTAGACAAAAGCTATCTTTTGTGATCTCTTGGTATTCATATTCCCAAGAAGTATCAGTAATGTATTTTAAGAGAAACCTTCTTAAAAATTAATAATTATAATTTTCTAAAGTAGTGGAATCTAATTTTTTTTTTCTTTGTAGCGATATAAACTTGGAGTCCGGTTGTATTATCGAGTAATGGAATCCATGCTTAAATCAGTAAGTTACAAAGAACATAATAGAAACAAATCCAATGCTGACACAAAAAAGGCATCAGCTAAACATTTTTTTAATCTATTTTAGGAAGAAGAACGATTATCCATTCAAAATTTTAGGTAAATTTTTTAGTTTTAGTGAAACAATTCCTTCATTTTTATAAAAGTAAATATTTTAAAATCATTCTTTTCTTTTCCTTTAGCAAACTCCTGAATGACAACATCTTTCATATGTCTTTGTTGGCATGCGCTCTTGAGGTTGTAATGGCTACATACAGCAGTAAGTTAAATTTTAGTAAATAAGCATTTTAATTCAGTTTAAAGTTAAAAAAAACTTATCTAAGGTGTGGTATCATTTTTTTGAGGGGTGTGGAGTTAAGGAGACAGTATGCATAATGTAGATCAGTATATACTGAAGAATGTAAGTGGTCACCATAAATCATTTTAAATGGGTTATTATCTGAATTATTTCAGGTCATCTTGGACAGAGTACTTCACTAGGCTCTTATTGTGGGCTATCTTTATTCCAGGAAATGTACCAACTAAAATCCCTTCCAAGATGGGAAATTGTAAATTACCAGAGGAATACTAACAAGTAGCATTTACCTATATGGAAACACTGCTTTAGATTCTATGGTCATAAAACCAAAGGTTAGAGCTAAAGTCCATCAGATAGACAGAGGCCACTCATTGTATTTTCTTTTAAATATAATTTTAGACATTGTTTTGTTTTGCAAATAATGTTGCAAATATTAAGAAGTTTTGTTTGCAAAAACAAAAGAAAGTTTACCTAGGGATACAAATACATAATAAAAGAGAAACATCTATGGAAAACTGTGCATCCTCATTAATAATAAAAAGGTGCACATTTAAAAGAGTTAGCATTTTCTAACCAAATTAGCAAAATCTTGAAGAATCCTTCCCTCCCCATATCAGGGATCAGTGAGACCGTGAAAATGGATATGCTAATGCATTGCAGGTTAGATATTAAATCTGTTCCTGATATAAATTTAGAGTCTTTAAACCTTTGAAAATTTGATATAAGAATGAGCCCTCTATTTAGGAAAAACATGTGCACATGCACTCAGAATTTAGAAGCCTATTTCCTATGAGTCTATGGAAAGAATTCTGATCTAGGGGTGCCTCACTGGTTCAGTCAATAGAGCACACAGCTTACCATGTCATCATGGTCATGAGTTCAAGTCCCGTGTTGGACATGGAGACAACTTAAAATAAATTTAAAAATCAAAATAAAAAATCTGCTCTGAATAAAAAATTTTTGTTCAGCATTTCTGCTGTGTTTTACAATTTTTGTTTGATAAAATCTTTCCAAACTGAAAATACATAATTCAGGGCTTAACATTTCATACCTAAGTTGCATTTTTTTCTTTCATTTTTAGGAAGTGCATCTCAGAATCTTGATACTGGAACAGATTTGTCCTTCCCATGGATTCTGAATGTACTTAATTTAAAAGCCTTTGATTTTTACAAAGTGATTGAAAGTTTTATCAAAGCAGAAGCCAACTTGACCAGAGAAATGATAAAACATTTAGAACGATGTGAACATCGAATCATGGAATCCCTTGCATGGCTCTCTGTAAGTAACTAGCTAAAATAATTAAATATATTAATATGCAAATGGATAATAATTATCTGTTAGTGAGAGGTATTTGTTAAAATTTGCCTCAAGAGCAAATGTGCAGTTTAATGAATAATGCAATTTCAGTGTATAGCCCAAGAGTTAAATGGAATATTAAAATGGAGTTTTCTTTTACTTGGGTTCCCCAGACCATCTGATACAACGATTTATTTAGAAATAGCTTTAATTAAAACATGACACTTTAAAACAAAGCGGAATTTCTTAAAGTGTTTGAGCAGTATATTTAAAATAGTGTTGTCATGTTTGAAAATTTAAATGCTGTTAAATTCCAACAAAATGGTAAAAATTGGAATTATGCTATTTAGGTGATTTAACAAAATACAGTTTTCTGGTTCAATTTATTTGTATTTCTTTTTGTTCTATTATTAAAGATAGTCCAAAAAAAAAAAAAGATAGTCCAAAAATCTACACTATTATTCAAATATAGTTGTTTATAGCATTATAGGAACACAAATCATATTCTTTATTCTATTTATAGCATATAAGCTATTGGTAAGGCTTTTGTTTCATAAAGTTGGCATTTTCTATGTAGTAATAGTAAAATACTTATTGGAAGTTCTGTGTTATGCTCTTTATTTTTTTATTTTTTATTTTTTTTGTTATGCTCTTTAAATCTGCATAGTTGGGTAATACTTCGTGACTCATCAAATTTGTAGATTAACGTAGAGTTGATTTCTTTTGAAGCTGTGTTGCTTCAATAACTTTTCGTTTATGCCAATATTTAGAAATGGCAATGAAAACATTAAGACTTTAGTTACACTAGAATTCTAATATGTACACATAAGCCTTAGTTTTAATTTTTTGATGTTCCAAAAACTTAATGGCTAAGATAATTTATTTCTTAGTGTTTTCTTGCACTGCCGTATGAATAGAGTAGATAGAATAGGAGAGAAGTAGGGGAAGTTGATAGAAAGCCATTGCATTGCTATAATTGAATTTAGTAACTCCATTATACAGGAGCTTCTACTTCATGAGAAAAGGAGTGCTTAGAAATCCAAGGGATTTCTAGGGGTTTAAATGAGAATGACAAAAATGAATCAATGATAAATAAATATAATAAGTAAGGGGTACTTTTCAGAGGCCGATATGTCCTCTGGTAGACATTGAAATCAAGACATTACTGTATCATATGAAAATGACTGTTTTTACTCATTTAGAAAGTTATTTTTTTTCCCCATCAGTACACATCTGCAGCATGGCTTGCATTGGGGTAGACATTGTGAAGATACAAAAAAGACATGGGCTCTGAAAATTGTGGAGGAAATAGAAATTTACTGTTTATAAATTCCTTGTGCTCAAGCCTGTTTAGTTTAATTACTGGTGTTCTAGAATTCTAAACAATATCCCTTTATTCTTGAGAATTTTTGGAGAAAAAGTGCCATGCCCAAAGTCAGGAGAAATATATGATTTATTAATAGGATGTGGAAGTTATAAGCCTCTACATTTAAATTCTAAATGTGGTTGCTATCCCTAGGGGATAAAATTATAGATGATTTGTATTGTCATGTATTTTTAATGTTTGAACTTTTAAAAACTTTTTTTACTTTTAAAATTTTTATTTTTTAATCATTAAGGAAATTGGGTAACTGTGAAGATAAGTCATACCACAGAAATAGAATACTGTGAATTTTTCCTGTGAGAATAATTGACATTTTAGAGAAGGGTACATACCATAGATATAGTTGAGCTTTCACAGACTTTTTTTTTAACTGAAGTAAAACATATATACAGAAAACTATATATTACAAGTTTACAGTTTGTTGAATTTTTCATAAGTTGAGCACACTCCTGTTGCCAGCACCTAGATCAAGAATCAGAGCAAACTTTAATAGTCTTTTGATTCTATATCACAATAAGAATTTTTCATTAAACTATAGATTCAAACAGTATTGTTTACTTAGGGAAACATCAAGGGAGGTACTACTTACTGCCACCCCAATAATTTAATAAAAGAAAGAACATCATCATGTTTTTAATGGTTGCATGGAGAAGGGTTCCAGCATTTTTGCTTCACAATCTTGAGAAATAACAAATCAAGAACAGAATAACTTAAAGGAAAAAGCATACCTTTCTTTGTTTTGATTCCAGAGAGATTAACAGGCAATATAAAAGTATAAAATGCTAAACAATCTATTAAAAACCTGGTGAAATCTAGTTCTCTGGAAATTTAAAGCAATTAGAGGTGATTTAGAATAGACTATACCTAAGGGTTAGGTTAAATGACTTCCAGATGTTTAGGCCTATTATTTAATTAAATTAATTAATTAATAATATTTATTTATTTATTTGGCAGAGAGAAAGATCACAAGTAGGCAAAGAGGCAGGCAGAGAGAGAAGGGGAAGCAGGCTCCCTGCTAAGCAGAGGGCCTGATGTGGGGCTCGATCCCAGGACCCTGAGATCATGACCTGAGTGGAAGACAGAGGCTTTAACCCACTGAGCCACCCAGGCACCCCATTTATGCCTTTTAAATCTATTAAGCAGTTTATAATGCCAGCAGATATGAAGTGAGATTTATATATACTTTTAGTTTTTTCTCAGTTAAACCTTTATAAACCAAGATACACTTTATTTATTTATTTATTTGACAGAGAGAGAGAGAGAGAGGGAGCAGGAGCATGGGCAGGGGGAAGAGCAGAGGGAGAGGGAGAAGCAGACTCCCTGCTCTGCAGGGAGCCCAAAGCAGGCAGATCCCAGGACCCTGGGATCATGACCCCAGCTGAAGGCAGACACTTAACAGACTGAGCTACCCAGGTGCCCTGGTAGTTTATTTTCTAAGTGGTCTCTCTTTCTGGGAATATTGTGGACTCTTCCTATTGATCTCCCTGCATTTCTAACTACTCTAACTACTTTTTTAAAAAATGCAAATATCATCATGCTAACTAAAATAAAAATTTGTGAGGGTCCTATGCATCTGGTGATTGTGGAGGAAGACCTTACTACATGACTCCTTTCAGAAAAGGCAGTTGTAAAACCTCTACATGATTCAGAAAGCAACTGCCTAAAAATCCCTGGACAGGAAGAATAGATAAAGTCTTCAGGAGAGAAAGGGAGCTCTGAGCCTGGGAAGGAAGCTTTTAGCCCAGGGCTAAGTGGGAAGTGTAATAGGATGAGGAGGGGGTGGCAGTGAGAAGAAAACTGCAGGCTTTCTGGCCAGGGCCAGAGAAACTAAGAAAACAGAAGCTGGGGAAACCTTGGCTGCTGAGGAGAGTAGACAGATCCTGTCTACCCACTTCTCTGTGTGAAACCTGAATTATTGCAGTGGATGGATTAACAGCAGCTTAATAAAGGAAGATCTGAACTGAGACAGGAGCTGCTACCCAAATAAAAAGTTTACAGTTCAAGTTCAGTGAAAATAAACACATGCTTAAAAACAAAATGAAGGGGCACCTGGGTGGCTCAGTTGGTTAAGCGTCTGCCTTCGGCTCGGGTCATGATCCCAGGGTCCTGGGTTCAAGCCCCACATAGGGCTCCTTGCTCAGTAGGGGGCCTGCTTCTCCCTCTGCCTGCTGCTCCCCCTGCTTGTGGGCTCTCTCTCTCTCTCTCTCTCTCTCTGCGCCAAATAAATAAATAAAATCTTAAAAAAAAAAAAAAAAAAAGAAGCAATACTTGTTTGAGAAAAAAATAATGGAATCCAGAAATCTTTACATCTTAGCATTTATGATGTACGGGATACAATTTTAAAATTACCCAGCATGTGAAGAGGGTCAAAGGAATCAGGTACAGGGTTTTAGAATGGGAACTTAAGGTCAACTATTTGATGCCTCAAGGCTCTCTTTTGGGAGCTTTGTTGCCTCCCTTTTTCTTCCATCAGCAGTTCAAAGTGTAGTCTTAGACTCCCTGGTGTCTCTACAACCATTTTAGGGAATCTGCAAGGTTAAAAAGTATTTTTATACTGCTATTAAGATGTTACTTATCTTTTTTACTCTCTTGATATTTATACTGATGGTGTAAAAGTGTTAGCACCTTCGCAGGTATCAGAGCAATAGCATCAAGCTGTAGTCGTCATTGTATTCTTCACCACCACCAACTCTTCCATTAAAATACAAAACAGAATACATCAGTGTCATTATAGAATGCCATTGATGAACTAGTAAGCAGTATTAATTTTATTGAATCTCTCTTTTCAAGCACTGTTGTTGAAAATAACTGACAATAAATATTGCCAATGGTGAATTTTGAGTTTTCAAGGGGAAATTAGAATTTGGCTAAGCTTGTACTAAGAAGTACGGTTTCTCAGGACTTCAGAGACTTCTTATGAAATCACTGGTATAGGGTGCCTGGGTGGCTCAGTGTGTTAAAGCCTCTGCTTTCGGCTTAGGTCATGATCTCAGGGTCCTGAGATCGAGCCCCACCTCGGGCTCTCTCTGCTCAGCAGGGAGCCTTCTTCCTCCTCTTTCTCTGCCTGCCTCTTTGCCTACTTGTGATCTCTCTCTCTCTCTCTGTCAAATAAATAAGTAAAATCTTTTAAAAAAAAGAAATCAGTGGTATATTAATAAATGTGACTTTCTGATATTGTAAAGGAGATTTGTCAGGGTTTGTAAGATTTCCATGATTCAGTGAGTCAGTATTTCCAAAAGACCAATGAATCGTGTTATAAAGTCATGTAAGAAATTTATTCAAAGTCGGGATGCCTGGGTGGCTCAGTTGGTTAAGTGGCTGCCTTTGGCTCAGGTCATGATCCCAGGGTCCTGGGATCAAGTCCCACATCAGGATCCTTGCTCAGCAGGGAGCCTGCTTCTCCCTCTGCCTCTGCCTGCCACTCTGCCTGCTTGTGCTCTCTCGCTCTCTGACAAATAAATAAATAAAATCTTTAACTAAAGAAAGATATTTATTCAAAGTTTAAGGTAGGCCCATATAAAATTTTTTAAAATATTCGTAACATAAAAATTAATAAATTTCAAGATAGAACAACAAATTTTAACATCTCAGAGTATGAAAAGTTTATTTTTGTTCATTGATATATTGATCTTGTTCCCAGTTCCACATTGCAACTAACCTTTAAGGAACTATAACTTGCCAAGTTTTAAGCTGATGTGAAAAAAAAATCCATTACTATCTTAAAGGTCTATTATTTATTACATTCTTAGAAATTTTTTTTTTAAGTTTTTATTTATTTATTTGAGAGAGAGAGAGACAGAGATAGAGAGAGTACAAGCAGAGAGGAGAGGGAGAAGCAGGCTCTTTGCTGAGCGGGAACCCAATATGAAGCTTGATCCCAGAACCCTGGTATCATGACCTGACCCAAAGGTAGGTGCTTAACTGACTGAGCCACCCAGGTGCCTCTGTTTTAATTTAAATTAAATTTAATTTTACTTAAAAATTACAAATATAGTAAATATTAATAGGTATAATTCATATGAACAAAAACTTTTGGACCTTGAATAATTTTAGGAGTGTAAGAGAGTTATGAGTTAAATGTTTGAGAATGCCTGCCTTATATTGTCTTCTCCATTTAGTCTTGTCTTGTCTTGTAACTCACACAACCATGTTTTTTTTTTTTTTTGCCTGTCCCTGAGTCTTTTTTCACTTCATAGGTCCTACTTAAAATACTTTCCCCTGCTTTTTTATTTACCAGAATTTTAGTTCTACTTCTACTCTGTTCTTCATGACCATCCTAGTCTATAGTCATTCTTCCTCCTTTATAGCCTTACAGTGTTTATTTATATTACTTAGGTGTCATTTATAAACTTATTCCATGTGCATATCTCATGTTAATTGAGTTAATGTATATAAAGCACTCAGAACAGTAGCTGACATTATGTATGTGGAAATTAATTACGTAAGTGGAAGTGATGGATAAAGAGGGATCAACTAATGATGACAAATGGGTAGTATCATTCATTAAGATGCCAGGACCAGATGAGATTTGCCTGGAAAGATGAATTTCATTTGATTATGTTGAGTTTGAAGTGATTGTAGGTCATTCAAGTAGTGGTGTCCTGTAACAGTTGGATATGTATGTCTGGAGATAAGGAAAGAAATACTAGGTATTTCCTAGTATATAATACTAGGCTAGAAATACGAACCTGAGAGCTACTGGCACATAAATAATAACAAAATTTCCATCCTTATTGATGGTTTATTTAGTGCCAGGCATTGTGGTGAGTACTTCTTTTAATATCTTTAATTTTTATAATAATTTATGAGGCCATATTCTAGATGAGGAAATCAGTGCTTAGAAAGAACTTCAGTAACTTGTCCAAACCACGCAAGCGAAATGGCAGCACTGTGGTTTGAACCCAGGTCTCTCTGGCTCTGAAGCTGTTAATCTGTATGTTTTTACTAAGTAACTGAAGTATGGGGAATGGATATGATCACCTAAGGGGAGAATGTACTACAGTAGTTCCATCTTATCCATGGGGTTTATGTTCCAAGACCCGCCCCCCCCCCCGTGGATGCCTGAAACCTTGAGTAGTATTGAACCCTTTATGTTCTGTTTTTCCTATACATACATAACTGTCATAAAGTTTAATTTATAAATTAGGCACAGTAAGAGATTAACAATATTAACTACTAATAAAATAGAACAATTATAACAATATCATGTAATAAAAGTTATGTGAATGAGGTCTCTCTCCCCTCTCAAAGTATTTTACTGTACTATAGTATCCCTCTGTAATGTAATTGTAATGATGTGAGATGACATAAAGCCTATATGATGAAATGAAGTGAGGTGAATGACATAGCATCAGGCTGCTACTGACCCTCTGATGATACATCAGAAGGAGAATCTTATGCTTCTGGACTGCACTTGAGTGTGAGTAACTAAAACCATAGAAAGCAAAACCGCTGTCAAGGGGGGCTACTATATAGCAAGAGAAGGTGGTCAAAGATAGAATCCTGAAGTGCTCTGACATTTAAGAGCCAGAGAGAAGAGAAGCCTGCAAAAGAGATTGAAATAGAACAGCCAGAGAGATAGAAAGAAGTAGTGTCATAAAGAGAAAGCATTACAAGGTCTGAGTGAGTGCTTGCTGTTTAAGATACTGTAGGAGCCTCCTGTAAGAACTGAAGAGCATTTATTTGAGCAACAAGGAAGCCACTGGTGACGGTAGCAAGGACTCTTATTAGAAGTGGTAGAGGCAGGCGTAGATTGCAGTGGGATTTTGATGAGATGTGATTGAGGGATAAAGTGGAGACTGATTGTGGAGAGCTTTTTGCTAGAGTCTTGTCTGTGAAGGGAAATAAAGATGCAGCTGCCAAGTGTGTGAGGTGGAGGGAAGATTATTTTTTTAAGATGGGAAAGATAGGACTAAATGTGGATATGAAAGAGCCATTATGAGTGTTCTGTGTTGCATGATGACACATTAGTCGCTTAAAACAACCATTTTATTTTGCTCATGATTCTGTGGGTCAGGGATTTAGGAAGAGCTTGACTGGGCAGTTCATCCTTGACTATGTGGTGTCAGGGACAAGATCTACTTCCATGACACTTCTGTTTTTTCTTTTTTCTTTTTAGAGAGGGTGAGGTTGGGGGCAGAGGGAGAAAGAGAGCATCCTAGGGAGGCTCCTTGCCCAGTGTGGAGGCTAACATAGGGCTCTATCTCACAACCTCATAATTGACCTCAGTGACCTGAGGTGACCTGACCTCAGTGACCTGAGCTGTAATCAAGAGTCCAGCACCCAACCAGTTGACCCACCCAGGCGCCTCTCCATGATGCTTCTTATTTCACAGGTCTTGCCCCTCACTGCCCCTCCGTACAGCGTCAACTTTTCTTTCCTTCCCTTCCTACTCTGGGTGGCATCTCATCCTCCTGGCCTTCTCACATGAGAAGCCATGCATCTCACAGCACTTTGGTCTCAGAATACTCATGCTTCTTAAATAGCAGCTGGCTTCCAAAAGGCTTCTGAAAGGACTATAGCTAGAAGCTGTCTTCTGTTGGTGAGAGCAGTCACAGGGCCTGTCCAGATTTAAGGGTTCCCTTGAATAATGCCATCTCTTGTTTGAGGAGAGGCAAGGTAGGATGGGAAATATTGTGTAGCAAATGGAAAGAATGGAAGCAGTTACAAGTAAGGTATGTGAGTGCCATGGCAGGAAATGAGGAACTTTCCGTCTAATGGCTTTATTTATTTGTTTATTTGACAAAATAGAGCTGAGGTAATTTGCTGAGAGTAGGTTGATGAGTTGGGGTAGGGAGTGCAAAGTGGAGTAGTCAGAAGTTTGAGGAGAGCGGCCACAATTTTAAATAAAAAATACCCACAGCTTTTATTTAATTAATTTATTTAAGATTTTATTTATTCATTTGACAGAGACAAAGCATAAGCAGGGGGAGAGGCAGAGGGAGAAGGAGGGGTCGACTCCCCGCTGAGCTGGGAGCCCACCTCGGTGCTCAATCCCGGGACCTGGAGATCATGTCCTGAGCCGAGGGCAGACGTTCAACTATCTGAGCCACTCAGGCACCCGTTAAGAAACAGCTTTTAATGAAATTTAATAGAGAGTAAGAGATTTCAACTTTATATTCCAGAGCTAGAACATTTTGGATAGTTTACTGTATTCTAAGAAATAATCTTGGGAGCACATGAATGATTTGGAATGGAGATGAAAACCACTGAAAATGAGGTGGGTCAAGGAACCAAGAGGCTGAGTGAGAGATGAAGTCACCTTGACATGTGATAGAGAGGAATGTGGACTAGGGACCAAAGTCTTCAATGCCTGTTGGAAATGACTCTGAGATCAGAGATTCTAGGAGGGGCAGAGGGTTAGAGAGTTTCTGAAAAGAAAAGCTCCTGTCTAACTTCTTAAAAATTTTTTTTTACAATACCTAGTTCATTGTCTTATGTATGGAATTTAAGTGCATAAACAACTAGAATTGTAATGTCTTCTTGTTTAGTCTACCCCTTTATTTATGAAATGACCCTTTTTATCCCTTGTACTATTCTTTGCTCTGAAAACTGCTTTGTCTGATTAGTAAAACCACTCCAGCTTTCTTTTCATTAATATTAGCTTTGCATATTTTTCCCATTCTTCTACTTTTAACCTATTTGTGTCTTTAAAATTTAAAGTAGATTTCTTATAGGCAGCATCAGTGTTTTCTAGTTTTCAGATACAGATCTTTCACCTCCTTGGTTAAGTTTATAACCAAGGTATTTTATTCTTTTTGGTACAATTTTAAATGGAATTATTTTCTTAATTTCTGTCTCTGCAACTTTGTTATCAGTGTATAGAAATGCATCCAATTTCTTGGTATTAATTTTATATCTTGCAACTCTTCTGCTAATTTTTTAGTGGAGTCTTTAGGATTTTATATGTATAGTATCATGTCATCTGAACAGATCAATTACTAGTAATGAATTTGAATCAATAATCAAAAAACTACCAAAAAATAAATGTCCAGGACCAGAGAGATTCACAGGTGAATTCCACCAAACATTTAAAGGGTTAATTCGTATTCTTCTCAAACTATTCCAAAAAAGAGAAGAGGAAGGAAAGCTTCCAAATACATTCTACAAGTCTAGCATTACCCTGATACCAAAACCCGACAAAGACACTATAAAAAAGGAAAACTATAGGCCAATATCCCAGATAAACAAAGATGAAAAAATCCTCAATGAAATATTAGTAAACCACATTCAGCAATACATCAAAAGGATTATGGATAATTGGACTTTATAGGTTTCATCAAATTTGGAAAGTTTTGTCTATTTTTCTTAAAATATTTTAGTTGACTCCTCCTACCTCTCCCTTGGCTTCCTTGAATTCTGAACTCTGTTTTTTCTGCCAGGGATACCATTGGGCTTTATTTAAATTTCTTCTCTTTGCCTTGTAGCCTGGGAATTCTCTCCATGCAGTAAACTGAGGCAGTGGTTGGGTTTACCATTTGTTTTCTCAGGGATTACTGTCCTTTGCTACCTGTTGTTGAATGCAGAAATCTATTGTTTCATTTATGTTGTTCAATTTTTTAGTTGTTTAAGACAAGTCCTATTTGTTCCTTCATCATCACAGCTGAAAGAGTTATGCATAGTATTTATTATTTTTTATAAGTTTTAATAAATTTTTAATATTTATATATAAATATATGTGTATGTATAAATGTTATATGTAAGTACATATATAAATTTTTATAAATATGTATGTTTAAGATATCCTAAATATTTTATTTCTATTTCCCTATATTAAATACATCGTATCTTCAGAATAATACTGGTTTGGAGGGGTACTTATTATATGGAGATCATAGAAGTACTAATTATTAACTATTGTTTTAATTTTGGCAAGTCACAAGAAAGTTGAGTATCCTTTCATTGTTGTTAAATATAGCTGGCTCATTAAAATGTCATACTACCTTTCTGTAGTCACCAAACATTAGCAAATTTCCTTCAGCACTTTGACATAGAAAAGATTAAAAACATTTCTCTTTTATTATTTTTCTAAATTTAAATGAAGGCCTGTTTTACATATCAGCACAGTTATAATGAATAGCTTATATTTTTAGAGTCCCAATTTGATGACAAACTTATAAACAAAGTTTTAAGCTTCTTAGGTGTCCTTTTGAAATGCCAAATTTGACAGGAAATGAACACAAAAGGCAGAAAAGCCTGTGGCTTTGAAAAAGCCAAAAAGGATATCTGTTCTATATTTGTATGGTAGATCATTAACCTCTGGTGCACTTTACAGAAAGGTTTTAGTATCTACCATGAGACATTGTTTTTTAAAAAAAGTTACATTTTACCGAGAGCTGTGTCTCAGGAAAGTGAGTGAACTGTAAGATAATGATTAAGTAATATATGACAGTTTTCTAAGAATATGGGTAAGGATGATGAAATAATATAATCTCATATATTGTATTGATACAATAACCATGCTCTTATAAAGGAAAATATTTTACATTGGGTTTTTAAAAGCTCTTCATGAGTTATTTAAAATAACTGTATATTCACTTTTTTACCAGCAAGAGAAAACCTTTTATTTTAATTTTTTTTTAGAGTTTTTATTTATTTGAGAGAGAGAGAGAGAACAAGCAAGGGAGTGACAGAAGGAAAAGCAGGAGAAGCAGGCTCCCCCCTAAGCAGGGAGCCTGATCTGGGGCTAGATCCCAGGACTCTGAGATCATGACTTGAGCTGAAGGCAGACACTTTACCGACTGAGCCACCCAGGCGCCCCTGTTTTAATTTTTAAACCTCTGATTCTTTCTAAAAGTATAGTTAAGCTTTAACCTTTCTCACTCTGACCCAATGTGTTCCTACTTTCTTGCCCTTCACTCCCATAACTAACTAGTATCTTCTTAGGATTTAGGAGACTTGACTTAATCAAAACTGAAAATTTTTTATTTTTTTGTTCTAAGTACAACTTTGCTTACCAATATTTATGTTTTTATATTACTTTTCAAGTTATCGAGGCTTGAATACTGAGTATTTAAGAGTCTTATAATTTAAAGAAAAAAATACGTATTTTTTAGATTTATTATTATTTTTTAAATCTTATTTTCATTTACATTTAGGCCCTTGTTTGATCTCCTAGCTTTGCCACTATCCTCCATTTAAACTTTGGTGTCAAGTTAGTATTTCTAAATGTTTATTTATGCCTTGCTCCTCTTCCAAGAATGGCTCCCTGTTGCCATTCAGAAAAATTTAACCTCTTTTCTCTGTTGTGGAATCTGGCCCTTCTTGGAATCACTTCCACTATTCTTCAAACACTTAGTATAGCCAGAGAGTTCTTCTGTTTGTGGAACAAACCACATTTATCCAGTGACAGATAGCCTGCCTAATGTGGGATGCGGAATCAGAAGACCTGGCTTTAGGTCCTGAGTCTTTCATGTGCAAGTTAATGTTTTTGTCTTGGTCTTTTGCTTTGTAAACTGAGATAGACCAAAAGATTTGAGTCCTTCTAGTTCAAATATTTTGTTTCTACAAAACTATTTAAATGTTAAGAATTATTTGCCAATACTGAATATAGATCCATATTCCTTTAAATTGCCTCACAATTTATAAAATATTAAAGGATGACTCTTTCATAAAAAGGTTACACAAAGGTCTCATATCCATGTTCTCCTTTAGCTCAATTTTTCCCATTTCTCTTTGGACCATACCTAGTATTCTATACATCAAATATTTTAAAGGAATTGTGCTTGTCCTTGTGAGGTATATAATGACATGGAATATAGTCCCTAGTCTTAAAGGAGCTTGGTACCTGGTGGAAAAGTAAATTACTGTAATATATTATGCAAAAAGATAAGCCATAAGGGTCAGAGGAGGGAATGATTGTACGTAGATAGGAAAAGACTTGCAGCAGATGTAAAAATGTGGAAAGCACAGAAGTAGGAAAACCTGGAATTAGACACATTGGGGGAAATTATGGCCCAGCTTTGGCAATGGTAGATGAGTACTAATTTAAGACTAAGTTAGTCTTAAAAGTTAAAGTTTTTTTTTTTTAAGTTAGAGTTTTTAACCTTGTTAAAAATGGAAAGCTAGTTCTATTAGTGAATGAAATATTGTACAAATGTTCCAGTTAATTCTATACACTAATTAAAAATGAA
Source organism: Procyon lotor (assembly GCA_028646535.1). Classification (NCBI taxonomy): domain Eukaryota; kingdom Metazoa; phylum Chordata; class Mammalia; order Carnivora; family Procyonidae; genus Procyon; species Procyon lotor. Next base: position 116,779,513 of record CM053605.1, on the reverse strand, counting down.
GTGTGTGTGTACACCAAAACTATTTGTCTTATTTGATTCTCACAGTAATCCTTTGAAATTGTTAAAACTGTTTCCATTTTTATAAAAGTGGAAACAGGCTTACGAAGGTTAAGTAATTTGTCTAAGATCACTCAGTTGGCCTTTTACCCCAGTCTGGTTTTATTCCAAATTCCACGTTCATCTAATAAAGCGTTCCTCTCATTGTGGCTTTTTATTTCTGTTGATTCACACTGTTTTTATTATCACTATAACATATAGTCAAGCATACGGGGCATTATAAAAGGCAGCAGTATAAATAGTTAATTTTATTCTAAGTGAAAATACTATATATATATTTATCTTGAGTAACAAGGTAAGTGTTTCACCCAGAAGCTAGTTCGAAATAGGAAGGGAAGAAAGTACCATTTGTGGACCAGCTCCTTTGTGCAGTGCACTGTCATTATTGGTCTGCTGGATTTTTAGGAAGAAAAGATTAAAAGAAGACTTTACAAAAAAGGACAAATTATATTTTAAATGAAAGTACTAGTGTACATATGTGTATGATTTACACAACTCTTAGAAATGAGATTTTAATACATACATTTTTAGAATCCATTATAATTTAGGGTTGATGAAATTAGGTATTTGGATCAACAATCTCAAGGAGATTGAAGGGAGGGATAAAAATGAAGTGAATTTTAAAGCTAGGTTTGTTTTCATAGGCTGAAATGTTAGAACTGAGTTTTCTCTCAGCTATTAATAAAGATCCCAGGTATGCCTAAAGTCTTCTTTAAGAATGAAAAAATAGGGGCGCCTGGGTGGCTCAGTGGGTTAAAGCCTCTGCCTTCGGCTCAGGTCATGATCTCGGGGTCCTGAGATCGAACCCCACATCGGACTCTCTGCTCGCCTGCTTCCCGCTCTCTCTCTGCCTGCCTCTCTGCCTACTTGTGATCTCTCTGTCAAATAAATAAATAAAATCTTTAAAAAAAAAAAAAAAAAAAAAAGAATGAAAAAATATAGAGCCTGAAAAGGGAAACTAAGGGAAGGCAATATCATAGAAATAAAATTTCTGATAGTATCCTTGTTTTCTACTAGTAGGCTAGTCTAGAGAAAAATTTAAAAAAAATACAGATATTCAGAAAAGCACACACAAAAATAAGGATAGTAACTTAATCTGAATGAATTATCCACTGAAATATGAATAGGTGATTATTTTAAAACCTCTAAGAATATAAACTCAATTTAGTAAAATAATTCCATTTATTCGTAATTGTTAAGAATCAATGAGACAGGGGCGCCTGGGTGGCTCAGTGGATTAAAGCCTCTGCCTTCAGCTCAGGTCATGATCTCGAGGTCCTGGGATTGGGCCCCACATCCGGCTCTCTGCTCAGCAGAGAGCCTGCTTCCCCCTCTCTCTCTGCCTGCCTCTCTGCCTGCTTGTGATCTCTCTCTCTCTCTGTCAAATAAATAAATAAAATCTTTTTAAAAATAAATGAGACAAAAAAAAGAATCAATGAAACATTAAAATGGTTTTTTATATGGTTCCTCATATGTTAAAAAACAATAAATGGAAAACCCAAAGTAACTGAGAGGACTATTATAAATTAGTCTAAGTCTTCTCCTGTGCTAAATGCTGATGTGAGCCTGAGCTCTTGATCCAGATCTATTTATGGTTTTAAACATAAAATCTTTTCCTTATCTAAACCTTCCCTCAGGTACCTTCTAGTCTTGCATGCCATGATTGACAATTTATTCTTTTCTCTGTGCCTTTGCCTCCATCTTTAATCTCTAGAACACTCTGATACACATGAGTAATTGGTAGAGTTCATTGTGGAGGAGACTTGTCCATTCATGTCTCCCTTTCTCCTCCCTCTGTTGTCCATATTATATATGTTTTCCTTATTCATGAATTGTTACAAGGGACTAAAGAAATCTAGGGATGTTAAAAAAAACAAAACAAAACACAACAACTCAGAAATGTCCCTTAGGTGTAAAACTTGCTGTAGGAAGCAGTGCTTTTACAAAGCTCATCACTGACTTAATTCTTTGGAATCTTTCCTGATCATCATACAGACCTGCATCAAAATGATCCTCACTTATGCATCTAACATTGCAGTGTAGAAATCTCAATAGGTAATACTTTTGCACGTGTGCTGTCACAGGCACTATTAAAAGTACTGAAATACATTAACTCCTTTGCAAACTCTGTGAAATAGATGATGTCATTATCACCATTTCACAGGTGAAGAAACTGAAGCACAGAAAAATTGAGAACCTTTCGCTTATAAAGCTGTAACTGAACTCCAGCACTGTTAAATCTGTGCAGTGTTTGCTGTTAAACTGCAGGTGGAATTTGTTATATTGCAGTTCCACAAAACTAAGTGGATGGCAGAGCCAGATTTTTAACTCAGGCTATCTGGTTCCAGAGACGATGTTCTTAATATCTGTGTACCTCACAGGGTATATATTAGCTTCCTGTTGGATATATGCAGTGTTGTGATTGGTTTCTTTATTCTTGCTTTATCTGTATTTGTGTCTTTCTTTGTGTGTGTCAGTGTGCTGCAGCAGGAGAAACCTGGACTTTAAGTTACCAGATCTCAGTTTTCACAGAAGGTAAATAATGCTATCCCTATTTTACAGATAAGAAAAGCTGAGGTTCAGAGATATTATATAACTTGCGTTGGTGTGATTATGAACGAGTCATGTCTCTGCATCTCAGGTTTCCTTGTGTGTAAAATGGGGATAATTGTATTTACCGTTCAGAATTATTGTGAGGAATAAATGAACACTTATGAGAATGGTACCTTTTAGAAACAACAATTATTAGTTTCCTTCATTCCCTTTCTTCTATTATACAGTGATTTCTTAAGAACAGAGAACACAGTTAGACAGTATTAGATCTGTTTATTCTCACTTACTAGAAGTATGTAGAACTTTTTTCCTGAGGTGCTCCCCTCCCCCGTTGCCTTTTCAAAATGGAAAAAGTTCAGGGGGAAAGGTGTAACTGAACTCCAGCATTGTTAAATATGGGCAGTGCTCACAGTCATACTGCAGTTGGAATTTGTTATATTGCTTTAGTTATGAATCATGTCAGTAATTACCTGAGGGCAGTGTTAGTTCATTATTCAAGTACAAACAAGAAGGAAGATAGCAATTGTAGAAGAAAAGCTCAGAAAGATCCTGTGTAAATCCTGTAAAAGCAGTTGTACTCTTGTTCAGAGGGTCTTCTACAAGGTCATGATGTTAGGAAATTGCTCGAATATAATCTGAGAATTTTCACTCTCTAAACTTGTAGTTATATCCTAACTGTAATAGTGAGGAACAGTTCTGGAATCTGAATGTGAAAGAAACAAAAAGTAAAAGTATCTTATGAGAGAATCTATTTTAATTAATGTAGTTTCTAAATTCCTCCAGGAATATAAGAAGCTATTATTATTAATGAGTTTAGTAAAATTTTAGAAACACTCTGGGGCAGTTGTTCCTAAATCATTTAATTAAGTTCTGTAACTTTTCATAGTAAAGTAGGACTGACTTTTTGATATTTATCTTTTCCAAATATTTAGGACATGTTCTTAAAACTAGAATAGTCACAACCTAGTCTGTTTCAAAATGCATGTCAGTGGCCCTTGTGTGTTTGGTTTTGTTAATTTACTGATTGAATCTTCATATTTTCTACTATTGTCAGAAATAGCCAAATATCAAAAGTATTTATGGTATCTTCCTGTAAGTGTGGATTTAGAACTGATTAGGAAACGTAGAATAGGAAACAGCTGGTTTTGCTTCTCTTTCAAAAACTTCATATTCTTCTTGCTAAGTTTCAGTGTTTCTTGCCTCTGTTCAAATATAACATAATTTCTCTTTAAGATTTGATTATACTCCAAAGACTGACAGAAATCTGTCTTGCTATTTTGTATTTAAGTTCATTTCCTTTTTGGAGTTTAATATCTGGTCATTTTTATCCTTACTAATAAATTAATAGAAACTTGTTTATTTTTATTAATATCTGATCATTATCCTTATTCTTTCTATGTTTTAAGATAATTAAAAGTTTTTCATTTTTATATTAAGTAACACTAATTTTTATAACTTAAGTTTTGTCATTTTGGTTTTTTCTTTTAAACAGTAAAAATGAGAAAGGTGGAAAAGTAAAATGACTCCTCTCTTACCAATACATGAGTCAGTCCTAAACAAAATGAACATAGGATTTCCTAATCCAGTACTGAACTCATAAAAATATAAACTTGTTCTTAAAAATATGAAGTTTTGCATTATTTTTGTAATAGGCATACTGGAAACTTACAGTGCTATATACTTTTAAACCAGGATCTAACTCACATATTTGAACAAAGCCTTCTGTTTTTGTTTTTTTGTTTGTTTTGTTTTGTTTTTTAAGATTTTATTTATTTATTTGACAGAGAGAGAGAGATCACAAGCAGGCAGAGAGGCAGACAGAGAGAGAGGGAAGCAGGCTCCCTGCTGAGCAGAGAGCCTGATGTGGGGCTAGATCCCAGGACCCTGAGATTATGACCCGAGCCGAAGACAGAGGCTTTAACCCACTGAGCCACCCAGATGCCCCTAAACAAGGTCTTCTGAAAATAAACTTTTCTACAGTCCAGTTTCAAGTAAAGAATAAATGGCATGGGTAGATAGAGATTGTCATGATAATGCAAAAAAGATATACCTGACCTTTGTAATTATTTCTGGGGGAAGAGCAGCAGCTTTTTCTATAATCTTTTACAGACAAACTATTTATAATTGTCGCTTTTGATTTTTTTAAATACATGTCCATATTTTTCCCTTCCCTTTATATCAAAATTATGTGTTTCAATCTAAAAAAGACTTATAAGACCACAACACAATATATAGCAATTTTTGCCCAACGGTTTTGAAACTAGTTATGGTGGCCATCAGCAAAAATCACATATGTGAAAAATAAGCCAAAAGTATAATTTTTAGTGTCATTTTAATATTTATTTTTATTTAAATAAACTTTTCATTATACATAAAATCCTTTCCTCTAGAAACCTAGCCTAAATTTAGGCTTTCTAAAGGAATATTTTATACTCCTATAAATATTTATATATAATATATATGTTTTATAATATATATTATACTAGTAATTTATGAATATTTTATACTCATATAATGAAATAAAAGTTATTTTAAAATAAAGAATTATAATAAAATGATTCATAGGTTTTTATCACCTATTCAAATATGAGCTAACAATAATTGGTTAAATAGTTTAAAATATTAGCATTTGTTAAAGAAAATAAATTGAAAGTTATGTTGTTCATCAAAACTTTGAAAAAGCCCTTTGCATATTATTTTTTAGCAGCAGTAAAAGAGTTTAAGTAGTATGATATTTTCTTTTTTAATTTATACTGTTCAGTTGCTTTTATTTTTTATTTATTTTATTTCAATTAGTCAACATATAATACACCATCAGTTTCAGATGTAGTGTTCAACAATTCATCAGTTGTGCATAGCACCCAGTGCTCATCACGTCATGTGTGCAATTGCTTTTAAAAATGAGAATATTTCTGGTTCAAAATAGCAAACTGACCACACACTTTTACCTCCTTCCTCCCCTAAAACCCCTCCAGAAGTTACAGAAAGGAAAAATAAAGAGCACATGTAGGGGTGAAATCCTGCAATACTGAGACTATAAAGTAGAAAAACCATGGAGGGAAGTTGAGGGGTAGATTCCGTTTTGAGGATAAAAAGTAAATGACAGTTATATTGAAGGATAGAACAAAGTTGAAAAAACCACAGCTCTGAATACACACAGGAAAGGGCTCTGGTGGAATTGGGAGTCTTAGCCTCCAAGCTCAAAGTAGCAGTTACAGATAGTAAGGCAGCAATCAGGAGAATTTTTTTTAAAGTGCTCTCTGCCAGTTGCTCTCAAACTTGAGCATGCATTAAAATGACCTGGAGGGCTTGTTAAAACACAGATCACAGATTGCTGGGCGCAACCCCAAAGTTTCTAGGATAGGGCCCAAGAATTTATATTTCCGACATGTTTCTAGGCAATGCTGATGTTGCTGCTCTGACCACTACATTTTGAGAACATAGGTCCATGAAACATTTGGACCAGTCCCCCACCTCAGTCCATGCCAGCCTATAACAATCAGGAAAATGCACATTCCTCTGTACCAATGAATTAGAAAAATGCCTCTCTGGATACAGGTACCCCTGATTTGGTATGTAGAATTTATGCTGAAGCCCGCTGCTTTTGTGCAGTGCACAAACTATACAAATACATCTCTGACCCCACCCCAACTTTTGTGTACGCGCGCGCGCGCACACGGTATCTCCAACTTCTTGCTGGGTCTATAAGAGAAGCAGAGCAGAAAAGTAGGTAAATCTATAAATTAGGTAAGTTAGGTAAATTAGATAAATCTATAGGCTTCTGTAACAGATTGGAAGAAAAAAATGAGATAGATAATGGAAGAAGAAAATGCATCAAACTACTGTGCTGCAAAGTTATGTTGCCCTAACTTTGGTATTTTTTGGGTAACCTCAGTTCAATATCCATCTCCAAAAGAAAGATCAGAATAAAAAAAAAAAAATTGTCAAAGCCAGGAGGCTGCCCGTGGAAAGGGTTCATAGGTCCAAGCAGGATAAATGAATATGGATACATCTTGATGAAAAATTCAGAATTCCAAAGGTAATGAGAAAATTATAAAAGTTTCCAGCAAGAAAAAAGTAAATTATTTATAGTGGAGTAAGATCCAGATCAGCATCAAAGTTTTTAGCAGGAGTACTGATAGGTGGTAATCTAGAATTCTGTAACTAATCTACATGTCAAACATGAGGATAAAATGAAACAATTCTCAGACATCTAAGGACTCAGAAGGTTCATCTTTTGACTATCCTTTTCGAAATAAAATTACTAGAGAATATGATTTAGCAAAGTAAAAAAGAAAACCAAGAAAGGAGAAATTATGCATAGTGTGTCATGTGCCTAAATGTCTGGAGTCAGTAAAATGCCAGTTAGGAACACAGGACATGTAGTAGACCATCCAGGAGTGGAGGAATCTTATTTGGGAGAGAGAAAATACACCAAAAAATTGAGAGATCAGGGTTGTATTTTGGAGAATGTTGAACTTTGAAACTGGACTTTCTCTTTCGAGCAGTGGAGAATCTGACAACTTTTAAAACTGGACAAGGGCACCTGGGTGGCTCAGTCCCTTGGGCCTCCAAATCTTGATTTTAGCTCCAGTCATGATCTCACGGTTTTGTGAGATTGAGCCCCACTTCATGCTCCCCACTAGGCATGGGAACTGCTCCGTCCTTCTCCCTTTGCCCCTCACCCCACCTCTCCCTCCTCCTCTAAAAAAAAAAAAGCCCCCCATACCCCCTAAAACTGGACATTAAGTGATTGGTATAAGGTGGTGATTTAATAGGTAAATCTGGTTGACCTGTCCTGGATGGTTGAAGAGAAGAAAACAGGAAGCAAGCTGGGGGGGTGCTTGAGTGGCTCAGTCGGTTGGGCGTCTGCCTTCTGATAGAGTTGTGATCTTGGGGTCCTGGGGTCAAGCCCTGTGTGGGGCTCTCTGCTCAGTGGGGATTCTTTGTCTCCCTCTCACTCTGCCTCTGTGTTCTCCCCCTGCCTCTCAAATAAATAAATACAGTCTTAAAAAAAAAAGGAAGCAGGCTGAGGATGTAATTGTAGTAGTCCCAATATAACATAGTAACAGTGGTGACAGTGACAGTGGTTATTAAAAATAAGGAGGGGGTGGTGGGGAGTGGGGTGGGGAGAGTGTGGTACCTGGATGGCTCAGTTGGTTAAGCATCTAACGCTTTGATTTCAGCTTAGATCATGATCTCGGAGTCGTGAGATCAAGCCCCCCCCCCCTTAGAACTCATGTCCATCTTTTATTAGAATTTTAAGGTTCATTCATTCAACAAGTTATTGAGAGCTATTATGTGCCGAGTACTAATTATGGATGTAGTTCTACGTTGGGTTTGTTTTTTTCTTTCCCATCCTTGTTGGCTTTAGTTTTTTGATTATGTAGAACAAGAAGTGGCACATACAGCAACCAGACCAACCACCTGATTCTGTCAAGTTTTATTGGAGGACAGCCACACTCCTTCACTTACGTTTTGTCTGTGGTTGCTTATGTGCTGTAAGGTAGAGTTGAGAAATAGCAACAGAACCTTTTGGCTGTAGGCCTAAGATACTCACTATCTGACCCTTGAAGAAAAGAGTTTTTGATTCCTGATGTATAACATTAACATGTTTCCCAGTCTTACACTCAGATAAGTGTTATAACCTTCAGTGTTCTTTCTGTGCTGTTCCTCACCCCTATTCTTTGCTTTTTGGTTTATCTTTCTTGTGTTTCTTTTGGTAAAAATAAGCAAATACATGTATGCTGTCTTATTTTGCCTTTTGTTATACCAAAGATAGCATACCATATGTATTCTTTACACTACTTTTTTCACTCAACACTTTCTGAAAATGTTGGCATACCAGTTCACAGAGCCCTTTCTCATTCTTTATTACAGCTGCACGGTACTACATTGTATATGTGCTGCAATTTATTCAACCAGTCTTCTATGCTTGGACTTCTAGGTAGTTTCCAAATTGTAGTTTCAAATAGTGCTGCACCTTGTAAGTGTGTTTTTACATTATTGAAATTATGTCTTTAGGGTACACACCTAGAAATGAGAGTGCTGGTTCAAAGAGTAAATGTGTGTGTGTGTGTGTGTGTGTGTGTGTGTGTGTGTGTGTGAGAGAGAGAGAGAGAGAGAGAGAGAGAGAGAGAGAGAGATTGCCAAATTGCTGTTCATAAGGATCATACCATTTTCTGTTCCCATCAGCAGTGTATGAATGTACCAATTTCTTCCCAAGGGATGCTCATTTAATTTTACAAAGTGATGACATTAAAATATTCTTGCAGTCTTTCATCAGCATCATTTCAAAAAAGAAAGGCCATTTTATAAGGGAGAAAGAACATAAAAGTTTAGAACAGCTCTTTAAGTTAAAATTGAATAAATATATCTCTTATTGTGATTATTTTCTCTTTTGCTGAAGACAAATGCATCTCTACCCTGTAATCAGAGGAATCTTTTTGAAATGCAAATCCATCGTGTCTCTCCTAATTGGAAATTCTTCAGGGCTTTCCGCATTTCCTCAGATCTTAACATGGCCTATAACATGGATTATTATGGCCTATAAGTACATGTAAGGTCTCAGTCCTCTATCTTCAGCTACTTTAGCTTCGTTTTAGTTCTTTTAGTATACCAAGTTTTCTCCCAGGGGTCTTTACATGTGCTCCTTCCCTGGCCACCATTAAAGAAATAGATGAGTCAAAACAAACAAAAAAACCCAAGTTCTTCTCCTGGTTCTACCTTAACTTGTTAAGTGACCTTATGCAAGTTACTTAGCCCATTAATTCTTCAGTTAAGATGAGCAATAGGCTCTTTTAGTTTTAAATTGTGCATTTACCAGAAGTCATTTTGATGGGAAGGTTAATAGAACTCAGCACATTCACTCTATGGCTTTTAACTATAATTTAGTTTTAGGTATATAACACATACTTGTTTTCATTCTTACTCTTTACTTAAATTTTAATTATTTTCAAAAATTAGTTGATGAGTTCATGCTATATGAGTAAAGTAAGGTTTGACTTTGAAAGTGGTTTTAAGTTCATGAATTATCTCTGCTTCTGGGACCTTGTGTCTTGGATTTTGTTTTTGTTCCTTTGAAGGGCGTTAATGTGGAACAGAAGATCAGTTAAATCATCTACTCTTTTATAAATGTGTTAAAAACAGTCGGCATAGTTTTTTGGGAGGGATGGCTTGATACAATCACTTTAAACTAAAAAAAGTAAAATTCTCAAGCATTCTCAAGAGGTTTTCTGGGGAAAGACAGAGAAAATTCTGACTATGTAATTTATCATAACGTGCAATGCTGACAAAGGAAAATAACTTTAGTACATTTTCTGTCCATTTAGTTAAGCTTTACCCAGGATTTTGAAGTTCGAGAGAATACTAGTATTCATTATCTATTAGCTATTACTTTGTGAAAAATCTTACAAAACTTTTGATTCATATTGCTGTGTACAAGAGGGCAACAAAAATGTCCCCAGTAATCACAGTAATAACAAATGTCTAATGACTGTTTTGCTTGTATTTTAAAGTAATAGCCATACTTTGAGATCTTGCTCACAGATCTTTAAGCCCGGGAAAGTTCTTAGAAATCTCAGTTACAAGCTCTCAGCCCCTCTTTTCTACACCACTGAGTTGTTAGTTGCTTTTCGAGAGTGCTAGGTATATTTATTTTCTGAAGAGTTATATCAAATAAAGGTGTACTACAGGGCCCATTGAAGACACTAAGGATTTATTTTGCTTTGGTTTATCTAAAGGAAACCATGGTTACCTAAAGAAACCCCCCCTATTATTTTATTGAAAATGGATTACTTATCTAGCACATGACTATGATTTGTCTGAAATCATTGTAGCCCAAACCCAGAGAATAGCAAAAATCAAATTTAAATTAAGAGTAATTGTCCACGGCAACCCTGTTGGGACCCCTCCTACTCTTGAGGGGTTCTTCTATATCTTTACTTAATAAACTTCTATCACTTTAAAATACTTGTCCAAAGTTGTGTTCAAGACTTGAAAGATTAGATGTAAAAATAAAAATGCATTGAATGCTGAATTTAATCAAATGAAAAGCATTCTTTTTTAGTTAACTTTGGAGAAATGCTTGAATTTGAAAGAAAATATATGTTGGAAAGTGAAAAAGTTTAAATGTAGTTGGTACTTAATATCTGCTAAATTATAGCTTAAATCAGTACCTTATCTGTGTTTAAGAAAATGAAAATGTAGTTGTACTGAGTTATTTGGTCCTGTAGTTTTGCTGTTTTTTACATAAAGGACTATGTTTTTACTTCATAAATTATTTTGACATATATTAACATTTTGCCTAACTAGAAATATTTTCAGCTGTCCAATATTTGACTTTAAATGGTCAAAAGAGAAAAGGGAAGTAATACATTCATTGATCACTTTCTAAGCACCAAATCTTATATTTCGCTATCTTACTATCTGTAGTATTTCTGACTTAAGATACATATACAGGTTACTTATTGTGACAAAATATACCTTTAAAATGTACCTTCAAGTAGTATTTTTTTTAAATGTTCCTAGCAAAACAGCATTTTGTTAGTTTCTTCCCTCTCAATTTTGTTGGCATATATTATTTTGAAATTGAGCAGTTATATCTAGAAAATAGATCAAAATAACAATTTTAAAGCCTACATACTACATGGTTAGATAGCACATGCTTCTTATGAATTGCCTACGAAGACAAAAGCCTGAATATTATCTGTAACTGCTTGAGATCCTCAAATAGTGTGTTGTTATTCTAGAAAAGACATTTTAAGCTGTTTTTTCAAAAAACACTCCAAAACCAATGATTATTTCAAATTACTCTCCTTTCTCATGTTCTAGCTTAAAAAAACATGATTAGTAGTTTCAGATTGAAATAGAAATTAGATATATGTTGAATAAAAATATTAACTTATGCAAAATGTTTGTTATAAATCATTTAGTTTAAAATTGCTAAGAAATTAAACAGTACACATGGTCACCACATGATTTAAATCATAGTCACTTTTAAACTTTGAACAAGTCTAGGGATTTTTTAATGAAAAGGAAGGTACAGGTCAAAATGGCTCAGAAAAATAAAACGGTATGTATACAAGAATAGAATACATTTTAATGCTTAACACATCGAATACAATTTTTTATACTAACAACTTTACAATGTCCACATGTTTATTTTCTTTCAGAGGTGGAGAAATAGTTGTCCAAAAAAACACTTCTCACAGTTGAAGGAACTTAGAGGTTCCCAGTGTAGTCCCAGTGATTTCATTTCTGGCAGTTTATATTGTAGATTCACTGTCAAATATCTTACTTTTTAAGGTCTGTAGGTTATGTTGAATAAAGTTCTCTGTGCTGTGAACCTCAGAGAATCTCAAGTCACTTCTTCTAGTGGACCAATTTTTCATTTTTATTGAATTCTGAATCGTTTCCGACGTGAAGTAATAAACTATAGGGTCAAAGCAACAGTTTGAAACAGCAATGCAGAGAGTGATTGGGTACATGGTCCTTACTGCTGCCACTGCTGAGCAATTTACAAATGTTTGTGTTCTCATAAGAGAATATAAAATAAGGTTGATATTGTAAGGCACAAAACAGAAGCAGAATATGACCAAATGTACAAAAATCATTCTTAAAACTTTAGTTTTGTTTATTTTGCTTCTACTTAATGTAACAGGTTTATTTAAAGTTCTTAGCACCACACTAGAACAAGTTACGTTTAAAATTAGAGGAATAAAAAATCCCACTATTTCAATGAAAATTACAATCCTTGAGAGATACGTTTTCCATGTGGCTTCTGGAAATTTTTCAAAGCAAAAATGAGAGTGGGTGGATGGAAAAAAAACTGCTGGTGCACTTCCTCCTATCACAGTTAGCCACACAGCAATGCACACGAGTTTTGCATTTCGTTTGGTTCTTAAAGTCTTTGACTTAAATGGGTGGACAATTGCCAGAAACCGATCCACACTAATACAGGTTAAGAACAGAATGCTTCCATACATGTTGGTATAAAACAGCATCACTGAAATTTTACAAAGTACATCTCCAAATGGCCAGTTCTGTGTTGCGAAGTAAAAAATCCTAAAGGGTAAAGTAAAAACAAAAAGCAAGTCTGACATTGCCAAGTTAATCATGTATGTTGTGGTTTCGTTTCGCACTTTGAGGGTGCAGATGAAGATGTATATGGCAACACAGTTGGATATTAACCCAAGCACAAACACCATACTAAACATGCACCCATACAAAGTGTACTTAAAGGAGTCATCATAGGAGCAGTTGGAGCTGTTATTGCTTACCATTATAAAGGCACGTCCAATTTACAGAATTGGAGTCCTTTGGTCAGCTGCAGTCTTCTTTGGTATTCAGATTGTGACCACTTTATAACCTCCAGAGTATGTGCAAATTCTTTGTATCTTTGGATGGTTTTATAAATGTTTCCTTCTCCTTTGAAATCTCAGTAAGAAACATGAAATTTGTTGTTGTAGTTTCCACTTGGTTCTTCAACAGGAAAATATTCTCATTTTCTAATCCAGAAAATCCATAAATCCAGGGCTTAGGTAACCGACGAAGAACTTTTGAAAAATGTAGTCAGTGAAGCCAACCTGTTGAATTATAAACTTAAAGAAAAGCTGTGTTCTGAGATGGGAACAAAACTACTCATCCCTGGTAAACTTGTATTTCAGTAGTCAAGATGAATATTCCAAAATTAAAGTTTCTTTACGCTCCAGAATATTTAAGATGAAGGTAGCAGTCTTTTTTTGCTTTCAGTGCAGAGTTTCAGAGACTTAAACATTCACAGTTTAGTCTCACTTCTTGCTCCTTTTAATGAAGTTTTCCCGTTTTGGTAATCCTGCAGTGGATTCCAGATGATGGTAAGCAGAGGAGTCTTTTAAAGTTTCCGAAATAAATTCCTAAGCGTGTTAGCTCTTGCTGAAGTGAAGCCTTTTCCTCTGTTGCCAGATGTATTGTGAGATGGGCTTTCTCTGAAGTGCAAAAGAAAGGCTTGCTAGATTTGTAGGATGACATCACAGGAAGAAGAGGCTGGGCTTGGACAAAGAAAGGTTTCAGCCCCGTTTGTTTACTGTGCCTTTAATCTGATAATGTGTCTGAAGGGAGTATACCTAGGAGGCTTGCAAATGGTCACTGGCTGAAGAGCTGAGCCTCTGCTCTTTAACTCTTTTTATGCGGAATTGCTTCTGGGATTTTGGCCACCTTCTTTCCTTTCTTTTATTTCTTTCTATTTGGTAATAAGAAATCAGTATTAAGCCGGTTTTTCTCTTATTTGATTGCTTTTGTGTTTGGAATATGACTTTTTTTAAAGAAATAAAATACATGTGTGTATTTATAAATTGAAATTGTGATATCTTAATATAGCATTGAAAAACCTGTTTAATGACTTATGAAAAAGAGAAATTTAATCTCTAGGCATAAAGAAATACTTGACTGACCAGTCGTAATTCTGCCACTCCTGGCTTCCATTTGCCATAATTGCTCCTCAAGATTTAATCGGTATGATTGTGAATGGCTCCAATCCTGCATCTCTTCCGTTTTTGATAAGCAATTTTCTAACATTCTTTCCTCTTTCCTATAAAATCGAGTTAATATTTTAGAGCATTTTTTACTTTTAAATAACTCACTTTCACCAAAGAATAAATTCAAGAATGTTCATGTTTGGTGTGGTATTAATCTTTCTTATGCACAGAACTAAGTTGCATCTTTTTAAACAAACTTTTCCCCCCTAAATTGATTGAAATAAGTTTTGGAGAATAAAAGTTATACTACTTGACTAAATATTTAGATCATTATTTTATTTTCCTTACCCTCAGCCTGCTTCTTATCCTCTTAATATGACATTAACTATATATGGTTCAGATTTTATCTTCAATTAAAAGCTCCTATGAGTTGTTTCTGAATATATTTGTATTTAAGGGATACTCATTTTTTTAGTCTAAAGAACTTGGAAGAATAAAGTATGTGCAGGATGGAAGTAATTGAATATGGATGTTATTTCCTCAAAGATTGAAGATACCACAACCTCTGGACATATACATGTTTTCTTGCTCTAAATTATCATTTTTCAGAAAAGGATAGATCCAGTTACTGTCCACTGTTACTGTTTTCTAGTTTCATTCAGTTTGGGCCAAAACTCTGGATTTTGAAGTATCAGGGAAATTCAGAGAATTTAAGAGTGATTTGTTTTTTCTTCCTAAATTATCTAATTTAAAAGTAATATGTTGTAGTAATATGTTTTATGCTGATTTTATACCTTTTTAATTATAAAACTAAGTTTAGCAACTTCTGTTGTTTATTGACGAATCCTGCCTGAATTGTATTCTATATTCTTTTTTATTGTTTTGACTGGGAATTTATAATCAAGTGACGCCAAAAAATTAATGTTATTTATAATCAATAAACTTAAACGTTAAAGGACTGAATTCTTTGTGTATCGAACTGGTATGAAAAAGAGGTAGTGTGTGTAAGTGTTCATATTAGAAGGCAGGTGAATAGTAATGAAATAAGGAGTAGTTAATAAGCTTGTATTCTTACTGAGAAAAATTTTCTGTTATAGTTTCTTAGTAATCTATGAAATTGATAATGTTTTTAGTCATCATTAAATAATAAAATAATAAGTAGTCATATGCCCTGACCTTGTTTACTTCTGCTTTCATTTTGAATATGGCATTGTCTCAAACAAAAAGTTAAAATATATTACTTCTACATTGGAATATTCTTCCACATATTGATGTTGTTATTCACTGGACTTGTTATTCACTTAACTATTAATTTCTTGTTTTTCATGTTTGAGTTATTGGTGCTTATAGATCCCTATTTGTTGAATTAAGCTTTTTGTTATCAGTATATTCATATATGTTTGTATTTCTAATTCTTATACAGTGTTGGACCCTTAGTGATACGCACATGTTTGCTGATGAATGAATCATAA
This sequence comes from Procyon lotor, assembly GCA_028646535.1. Taxonomy (NCBI): domain Eukaryota; kingdom Metazoa; phylum Chordata; class Mammalia; order Carnivora; family Procyonidae; genus Procyon; species Procyon lotor. The sequence goes on along the minus strand of CM053605.1, from coordinate 116,763,975 downwards.
TAATAAACTTTATTTTTGAAACTGTTTCTGTTGAGGAAAAGGACAGTAGAGTGGCCATCTGCTTCAGGGAAGATTATTAAGTGCTGGATTTTTCAAGATATTTAATTTGACTTCTAATTAAGAAACCAGAATGAAATTAGATACCTTGAAAATTCCTTAGGTTAAGTTTGAAAACTATATAGTAGCTACTTACAAAGCAAGTTAATTAAATGTAGGGAATTGAGTATGTTTAATAGATGTTTTGTATTTGATAGCCTCAAACCAAACTGTTATTTTAATATGAGATTTGTACACTTCTGAAAGGTGAGTCTGTGAATCAACTTATTTCTTGAGTGGGGCTTAAGAAGGGGCTGAAAAAACATGTACCACTGATTTGAAATTTAGTTACTCTCATTATATGAGTCTTAACTTTTCAAATTTTATCATCAAGAAGCCAGGTAAATAGCCAGCTAGCCTCTAAAGTGGATGTTTTATTCACTACAATAATAGTATAAATCATTTAGTTGTGGAACTAACTCATTTTTTATCAGGTTGAGAGAGAATATTCTTTTAGTTAACTATTAGAAGTGAAAAGATTTGGGCAACTTGTGAGTTCTTGACTGAATTTCTGCTACAGCTATGATATTGAAGGCAAGAATCTGACTTTTATGCCTGATTCAAAATAGGCTCATAATAATTTATTGGATAAATAAGTAAATCTTTACTGGACACCCACGATAAACAAATAATGTGTAAAGTATGCTCCTCAGCCATTCTTACTGTCTCTTCATTTTCATAGTGGTTATTTTCTAACCTTGATAGCAGTATCATTTTTATCTTGCCCCCTTTTAATTCTCACTGCCACCTTTCTGGGCTAACCCTATCACTCTTATCCGTATGGTTGTTACAATGCCTTATCTTGTCTTCTTATTTCCAATCCCACCCTTGTCCATTTTCTCCCTGCTAGCCTGTCACGATCACCTCATGAATGAATCAACATTTATTCATTTATACCCTTCTTGCTTCCAAAATGTATATAAAGCAGATGATAATTTTAAAATTGTCATTACTGATAGAACTAATAAACATTTACTTTAGCGTTTCATTATGTGTAAATGATACCTAAACTTTAAAAGTTTAAAAAGAAGGTATAGAACAGTTAAAAAATTTAAATGTGAGAAATTCAAGAGAAATTATTCTATGTATTAGTCATTTTCATTCTAAAAAGTACTCATTTTGGACACGATAAAAGTTTGGAAAAGGCAAAAAAATCTTAAAACACAAATTTGTAACACATTAGTTAAAGAATAAAAGCCAGGTGTTAGGTGGGGAGAGAGAAGGGTGGGAAGGGGGGCAAGATGTGAAATAATGATGTTAGAAAAATCTAGGCTATGGGAAGCTACTGCATTTGATGCAAGGCAGAAAAGAAAAACTTGGTGAATTATATTGCTTTCATTTAATGAAAGAAAACATTATGCAGTGTCAAGGGAGAAGCTTTGGTTTGTTTTATCTCAGAAATACATTGTGAATCTTTACACATGAACCATTAAATGACCATAGGAGGTTGTTTTCTAGTGGCAGAACATATGCCTTTTCTCACTGGTCCTCAATGTAAGAAGAGTACCCAATGTCAAATTATGGTTCTGAGAAACATGTTGGTAGATAAATATAGTCCAAATATATGTGGTAATTTGGTTTAATGCCAAGGAAAGTTTGATAGTCTAGTGCAAGGGATCTCCACCTAAAAACCTTGACATTTCTAAAACTCCTGTTTTATTCATTCCCTTGAAGACTGGGTCCATGGTTTTGATGAGGTTCTATGACTAAAAATAGGTAAGAGACCATGGATCTAAAGAAATGAAGGATTAGCAAGTCCTGTAGGCTATTTCTTTGAAATATCCGGAAAATTCTGAAATATTTCAAAAGTTTTTCTCTATGGATAGACAAGATGGAAAAAGACTGTTTGCTAGTGCAGATTCTTCATGAATGAAGTACAGAATTGTGTATGTAGGCAATAAAGTGTAAATCTGTAATTTTTTCATTTTGATAGGGAGGTGTCAAAATGTTGTGTAAAGAGCACAGGTAAAGAATAAGAAGCTTGTTATGCAATCATTTGACCTTTCTATGATTCTGGCTCCTTGGCTGTAAATTGAGGGGGTTGGACTGCAAAGAGATCCCTTCTTGCTTCTGTATCTGATTCTGATTCTTTTAATAATTTGAATGCTTAAGCTGCTAGATTGGGATTTTTTTTTTCACTCTCAGATATAATAAATCAAGGAGTCACTTTTCATTTTTTATGCTTAAGGATTTCTAATTTTGAAAACAGGTTGTACAAGAAATATGTACAAAAAATATTCTTTGTTTCAGCCAAGAGTCTCATAAGGGGAATTTTGTTAACATTTTGTGATACTGTAAAGAGTTAACATTGAAAAAAGACTTTACTTTGTATTTCTATAGTATTCTTCTTTAAAAGATTTTTCAGGGGCTTCTGGGTGGCTCAGTCAGTTCAGTGTCTGACTCTTGATTTCAGCTCGGGTCATGAACTCAGAGTGCTGAGATCAGGCCCTGCCTCAGACTCTGTTCTCAGTAGGGAGTCTGCTTAAGATTCTCTTTCTCTCTCTCTCCTCTGCCCCTCCCCCTGCTCCGCGTGTGTGCTCGCGCGCGCTCTCTCTCTCTCTCTCTCTCAAATATATCTAAAAATAAGTAAAAGATTTTCCAAGACACAAATAAGATGCCACATTTTTACTGTAAAATTGATCAAAACTCTAAAGTAATTTCTCGTTAAAAGTTTTGATGGCCATAATTAGAGTTGTACCTAAAATAACATCGAGAATATGAGATTTGTAAAACAGTTGGGTGGGAGTGTGTGTGAAACTTAAACTGAAAGCTGTTCATGTTCAAAATAAAGTGTGGAATTGTGAAATTTTAATATGTAAGGATAATACTTTAAACTTGTTTTGAATGCAGCAAATATTTGTTGTGATGAGATGTGACTCTTAAATGTTCTCTTCCATCTCAAATTTACACTTATTAAAAATGTTTTCTCACTTCAGAATCTTCTGAAGCCTATTTGAATCATTTTTTTAGAATAGATTTTTTATTTAGATTCAGACATGAACAAAACTTTCAATTTGAGAAGTGAACATTTGTAATTTATGTCAATAGAATATATTTAATATAGAAAGATTTTTTAATTAAACAAATTTAGTATTACTATGTGTTGATATAATTTTAAAGTGGTTTACCTTTCCTCCTTAATGCAAACACTTAGCACTTTTTGTTACTCTTTACTGGAGCACAAGTCATCTACCCTAGTTCAGAGGGTTGAACCAGCTTGTAGGGTTTGTGTGGAAGTAGAAAGAAGATTTAAAGGGTGATGAATGATGATTTATAGCAAAGTCAAAGTAGTTGGGAATGGTGCTTGAAGCAGGTTCAAGCAAAGAGGGTAAAGGAAATTAAGAGGAGCAGGAAATATTGTTGTGGTATAAGATTTAAAACTTTAGTAAATCTATTTATCACTGCCAATACTTTTGAGTTGTCCCTTCTTCCTTTTTTCCTACCTCTGTGTGCTTCCCATTCCTTCATCTCTGCCTTTTAAAATCCTATCACATTTTTTATGGAAATCTCTCAGTTTCATAAGTTTTTTTTTTCTATTCTTCCGTAGTATTTAGTCTGTCTTCCTTTTAAGACATATTCTTTCAATTCAATTAAGATTAAAAAACAAATAATTGCAGTACAGAGTATAACAATAGATGTTTATTTAGAATGGAGATGAGAGTCAACCAAGTTGGTTACAGGGCCTTCAGAGGAGGTAATGTCTCAAGAAGGCAAGCCTTCAGTTGAATAAGAGTTTCAAATTTAAAGTCTTAAAGGCTAGAGCCATGCCTGGTAATAATGTCTTAGTATAGTACTGTTAGTATAGTCATGTTGTCTTTTTCATCCAAAAACACATAAAATAATTTGAGTGACAGTTTTCTCAATTTTCTTAAGAATGTTACATAATTAGTTCCTCTCTAAATTTCTAGAATAGAAGTTAATTCATCACACCCAAAGAATGCATAAGGGCTTAATTTGGTCATAAAATCCAGTTGAGGAAGGTTATAGGTTGGTTGTGGTTTTTGAAAGTCTTTCATCTACTCTAGAAGCAGGAAGATATAGTGTAAAAAAACAGTCTAGGTGTTGAGGGACCTAGATTTGTAATTCCAGCTGTGCTATTAAAATTAATGTGACATTGAGCAAATCATTTAACTTCTCTATTATATATTTGTAAAAGAAGAATATTGAACTAGATCTTTAGAATCCTTTTCAGACTTTACATTTTTAATTTAATCTTCATGAATGATATAAAAACATATATTATTGTCTCCAACAAAGTGAAATTCAGAGAAGTTGTGGTTTTCTAGAATTATGTGATTTAATGAGGGAGAATCATGAAGCCAGAACTAAAAACCAGGTCCTCACTATTAAGTACCCAGCCCAGTTCCTTATACTTTATTGTTAAGTTAGAGAATGCAATTCAGTGAATGTATGTAGAGTTGGAACTAGTATTCTAGTTCCTTGATGTCTAGTCCTGTTTTCCTGCTATATAACAGTTGGATTCCAACCTTACATTTTCTTACTGACACAAAATAAGAACCTTGGCTCTTAGCTTAGGTGAATGTTAAGCAGAGAAGAACTTTGTTTTTATATGTGTAAGCTATGTAGACTCTTTTTGGGAAAGATTATAGTCTAAAATTATGACAAATTTAGCTTAACCTCTTAGAGTAGATTAAAATCCATCCTTCACTTTTAGCTTCATCTATTATTGATTTAAAAAAAAAAAAGATTGGAATTGAAAAAAGTATGCACCAAATTTTATATAGATCGGAAGGAAATATTTCTGTTTCTTTCAAATAATTAGAAGGGTTTCCTGTGAATAATAAATTTAGCATTTTTCAGCAGCGTTTATTATTAGAAACCCAGGTACTCCTTTAGTTTATTTCAATAAGCATTTGTTGACTTTATCCGTTACTGAAGTGTGAAGACAGGGAAGAATTGCTCTTTTAGGATACTTCTGAAAGCTAAATGCTTGTGGCCAGAAAAACTGCTCTTTCATACACCTGAGTTCTTTTATTCCCAGTAATGAAATTATGTTTTAAAGAAACCAAGTTTGGTGCTTTCGGGTGACTCAGAGGCAAATTGCTGAAAATACATTGTTGAGTTAGATGTGCATATCTGTAAAAGGTTCAGAGAGGATGCCATAAGAAACTAGAAGGATTGATTCTCTAGTTCTCAGATTGCTTTGCAAGAGTCTTTATGTGTTTACTCTACACATAGTGAAAATCATTGACACATATTGTTGATGTGGCTCAAAGGAGAAAAACAACTTGGAACTCTACTTAAAAAAGAGCCTTGACCCTACATAAAGAGAATTTTTTAATGAATATATATGCTATATTTTTGAAAATTCAAGTAAAATGTTTATATATATATATATCATTCTACTTTTTTAAAGATTTTATTTATTTATTGAACAGATAGAGAGCATGAGTAAGGGGGCAGAGAGAGAAGCAGGCGTGGCCCCAGGACCCTGGGATCATGACCTGAGCCAAAGGCAGACCCATAACTGACTGAGCCACCCAGGCACCCCAGCTTTTTTTTTTTTTTTTTAATTTTATTTATTTATTTGACAGAAAGAGATCACAGGTAGGCAGAGCAGCAGGCAGAGGGAGAGGGAGAGGGGGAAGCAGGGTCCCTGCTGAGCAGAGAGCCTGATGCGGGGATCGATCCCAGGACCCTGAGATCATGACTTGAGCCGAAGGCAGAGGCTTAACCCACTGAGCCACCCAGGTACCCCATGCTTTTTTGATTAATTGGTGTCACTCTCATTAAATAAGACAATTCCTGCATCAGCAGTAATCAACTGGAAAATATAATGGGAAAAAAGATTCCACTTAGGATAGCAAATAGTATAAAATACCTTAAGAATAAATAAAGAACAGGATCTAGATGAAAACAAAAAACCCAAAGCATTAATGAAGGCCATAGAAGAATACCTGAATATGTGACATGCAGTTTTACTGGGACAAATCTATAAGTTTAATGCTATTTCACTAAAAATCCCGATAGATTTTTGTGAATGTCCTGAATAAGATGGCATATATGTATATACACAGTATATTATATATAGTATGTATATACTGTGTATTACATATAGTGTGATATACATAGATAGTATAAGCTAGTGATTTTACTTCCAAAAATTTTGTCTTTCTTTCCCATTCATGTTTCTATCAATAATACCTATTTTCTCACACCCTCCTCTAAACCAGATTATTATGAGCCTTTTTAACCCTTCCTAAATTAATAGGTCAAAAGTGGTATCTCATTTAATTTACAGTTCTTTAGTTCTGAGTGAATTTGAGCCCAGAAACAAGACTATGAACCTGGGGAAATATAATGCTAGCACTTCAGGTCTGTAGAGAAAAATATAAATAGTTCAATAAATGCTTAATGGGTCATCAGGAAAGTAATTAAAAAAAACCAGAAGTGTACTTTAACTTTTTTTTTTTTTTTTTTTTTTTTAAGATCTTACTGATTTGAGAGAGAGAGTGAGCAGGAATAGGGGAAGAGTTTGAGGGAGTGGGGCAAGTGGACCCCTCACTCCTCAGGGAGCTCAGTGATCCAGAACTCTATCCCAGGATCCTGAGATCATGACCTAACTGAAACCAGATGCTTAACCAGCTGAGCCACCCAGGTGCCCTAGACTTTAACGGTTTTTTGTTTTTTTGGGTTTTTTTCCACTGGTACAATTTATTTATTTCTTTTTCCAGATATATATCATTCATTTAACAGCAAATTCATTGTGTGTGTGTGTGTGTGTGTGTGTGTGTGTGTGTGTGTGTGTGTGTGTGTGTGTATGTGTATGTATATACATATAATGTATTGCCCCAGGGTACAGGTCTGTGAATCATCAGGCTTACACATTTCATAGCACTTACCATAGTACATACCCTCCCCAATGTCCATAACTCAGCCACCCTATCCCTATCCTCCTACCCCCCAGCAACCCTCAGTTTGTTTTGTGAGATTAAGAGTCTCTTATGGTTTGTCTCCCTCCTGATCCCATCTTGTTTCATTTCCCCCTCACCCCTTTACCCCCCAAATTCTTCATATCAGAGAGATCATATGATAATTGTCTTTCTCTGATTGACTTATTTCACTTAGCATAATACCCTCTAGTTCCATCCACATCATCATTGCAAATGGCAGGATTTCATTTGGACTTTAACTTTTTATACCAAAATAAATGCCAACAAATCAAGTATTTAAATGTAAATAATGACTGCATTAAAGAAAAAAAATAGACTCCATAGACTTCTGGGAAAAAAATTGAGCATACTTAAAAATAGTAATAAAGTAGTAAAGACTTTAAGTATTATATGAAGTCTTTAGTTTTAAAGGAAAAGATACATTTCACTAAATTTAGTTTTGTTGCTAGAATACTTAGTGTAGGAAGAAAATGTCAGTTTATCATATTGCACTTAATATAAGAATAAAACTAACAAGGGGCACCTGGGTCATTCGGGAGAGCATGTGACTCTTGGGGTCATGAGTTGGGCATAGAGTTTACTTAATAAAAAAAAAAAGCAAATGAAATTAACAATCCATTAAAAAGAATGGGAAAAGGATCTGAACAAGAATTTAATTTTTTCTCTTAACTTAATTTGCTGTTTTTGATATCCAAATTAATATTTTAATTTTTTTTAAGTTTTGTCCTTCAAAATAAAAATGAGCATATGTAATTTAGATTCCTCCTTTTTTCTTTTTCTTCCTTACAATGATAGATTTTTAAGATCTAGTTCTATGGGGCGCCTGGGTGGTTCAGTCGGTTAAGCATCTGCCTTCCACTCGGGTCATGATCCTAGGGTCCTGGAATCGAGTTCTGTGTCGTTGGGCTCTCTGCTCAGTGGGAAGCCTGCTTCTCCCTTTGCCTCTGCCTCTCTCTGTCTCTCATGAATAAGTAAATAAAATCTTTAAAAAAAAAATAGTTCTATAAACATTATTACAAATACACCTAACAGCCAAAACATATTTAAGCATTTATGCAGATGTTTTGCTCTTAACTAGAATTCAAAGAGATAGGCTCTTTTAACATACTGATACTTAAGGTATATGGAAGAAATAATCAGCAAGATTCTAAACTAAGTAATTCAACCCAGAATGAAATTTCCATGGTCACTTCTTATTTTGGTTTGCTGGTGTGATTATTTTAATCAACTGATTTCACATTCTTTGAAACCTTGAGGGTTTCCTATCAATGCCAGATGTCACCAGTGCTGCCTCAGAAAGGTTATAAACAAAAGACCGGAAGGACTGACTCTACAAAAGGGCCCCCTTTAAAGCCCAGCTTTTTGTTGTTGTTTTTAGTTAAAAGCAGACTGCTTCAGCCAGACCAAAGAACAGTTGCTGGATTGTTGTCCTGGTTATATAGATAGGGAAATAGGATAGGCACATTTAAATTTTTTTTCCTTCTTATGTTATCTTTAATCTTGGATCTGCTGATACTTATTTGTTTATTCAATAACAAATATTTACTGAGTGCTGTGTGCCAGAGCCTCTTCTAGTTGCTGGGAATATAGCTGGGAAAAAAAAAATTCCTTAGTTTATATTTTATTTGGGGGAGACATGTAATCAATAAGTAATTACATAATTGGTCATATGGTGGTAAGATCTCTGACAAAAAATACATTTAGGAGGAAAAGTAAAGTGTTCTAGGAAGGGCTTGCTGATAAGGGGACATTTGAACAGAAGTGAAGGAATGAATCATGTGGATGTCTTAGGGACTAACATTTAACTTATAAGCAGTCTTTAAAAGCAGCCTCCCCAATTTGTATTTCCAGCTTCATCTTCCATAACTCCACTCACCAGATTCTTGTACAAAATTTTCATGGCAATTGGAAATTTCCAAATAGCATTTCAATTTGATAAAATTCCACATTTACTTCTGATTTTTGTTTTGCATGACACCTTATAAACTTGGTTTGGTTTTGGCTACTCGACAGCATTCTTGAAGCTAAGTACTTCTAGGAGAGTACCTGTCATTCATTAAAAGGAGCCCCAGGGCAATAATTTCATTTCAAGTCAGATCCTACCCTGACTTCTGCCTCCCTGTGCAGTTATCAGGTCATCGTTTGCTCTTCGTTGCTTTGGCTAGCACCCTGTTACCTCAGAACTGAATTTTCTCCTGAGTCCAGTTTCCCTCATAGCAGTGACTTCTGACAGACTATTATCACTTGACTTCCTTGACATCTGTTAATTATTTGTCCTACCTATGCCTGAATGAGCATCTGGGATCTTAAAAGTACTTATATATTACAGTTGTCTTTTCTCCATCATAACATGGTATCCTATTTTGGATCTACCTTTAAATTCTGTGTCATTTCCTCAAGGAACCAACTCTTTCCTTCCTCTTATGTTCTGACACAGCTGTTAGCTAGTAACAGAAGTCACTGAACCGTGACTTCACTTTTCTCTGACACAACTCAACCAATTTCTAGGCACATATGACTTCATTCCATGAGGTTGGTTTTTCAGTGGTTTTTCCTAAGAATAAATTTATTCTTTATAATGAAGGTGAGATATTATTAAGATTCTTAAAGAGTAATGGAAAAAAATTAGAGAAAAGGTAACATAACTCTACTACTGTAATAAGTCAGCTGTCATTTTCTAGTTTTTAAAAAAATTATATATATTAAAGTTTTATTTAAATTCCAGTTAGCTAACATACAGTGAAATATTAGCTTTAGGTGCACAATATAGTGATTCAACACTTCCATACATTACTCAGTGCTCATCACAGCAAGTATACTCCTTAATCTCCATCACCTATTTGACTGTTTCCCCACCTACCTCCCCTCTGGTAACCATAAGTTTGTTCTCTGTAGTTACGAGTCTGTTTCTTGGTTTGTCTCTCTCTTTTTTCCCCTTTGCTCATTTGTGTTGTTTCTTAAATTCCATACATGAGTGAAATTATATGGTATTTGTCTTTCTCTGACTGATTTATTTTACTTGGTATAATGCTCTCTAGTTCCATCCACGTCATTACAAATGTCAAGGTTTCATTCTTTTTTATGACTGAATAATATTCTATTGTATTTATATAACATCTCTTCTTTACCTGTTCATCAGTCGATGGACAGTTGGGCTGTTTCCATAATTTGGCTATTATAGATAATGCTGCTATGAACATCAGGGTGCATGTGCCCTTTTAAATCAGTATTTTTGTGTCCTTTGGGTAAATATCTATTAATGCAACTACTGAATTGTCAGATAGTTCTATTTTTAACTTTCTGAAGAACCTCCATGTTGTTTCCCAGAATGGCTGCACCAGTTTGCACCAGTCTGCATTCCTGCCACACAGTGTTAGACAGGAAGGTTCCACTTTCTCCACATCTTCACCAACACCTGTTTCTTGTGTTGTTGATTTTAGCCATTCTGATAGGTGTGTGTGATCTCTCAGCACAGTTTTGATTTGCACTTTCCTCATGATGAGTGATGTTGAGCATCTTTTTATGTATCTGTCAGCCATCTGTATGATTTCCTTGGAAAAATGTCTATTCATGTTTCTGCCTATTTTTAAATTATTCACTTGCTGCATATTGAGTTTCATAAGTTCTTCATAGATTTTGGATACTGACCCTTTATCAGATATGTCGTCTGCAAATATCTTCTCCCGTTCTCTAGGTTGCCTTAGTTCTGTTGTTTCCTTCACTGTGCAGAAGCTTTTTATTGAGATATAATTGACATATAACATTATGTTAGCTTTAGGTGTACGATATAATGATTCAGTATTGTATATGTTGTGAAATGATTACCACAAGTAGTTAACATTTATCACCATACATAATTATAAAACTTGTGATGAGAACTTTTAAGATTTACTATCTTAAAAAAAAAAAAAAAAAAAAAAGATTTACTATCTTAGCAAATTTCAATTATACAATATACAATACAGCTGTAGTCACCATGCTGTATACTACCTCCCCATGACTTATTTATTTTATAACTGGAATTTTCTATCTTTTGACCCCTTTATCCATTTTGCTCAACCCCCCACCCCTCCGGGATTCATGTCTGTTCTCTGTATCTTTGAGATCAGTGTTTGGGATTTTTTTTTTTAATTACACATATAAATGAAATCATACTGTATTTGTTTTTCTCTGTTTGACTTACTTCACTTAGCATAATGCCCATATGGTCTATCCAGCACATTTCCTTCATCCATTCCATCAATGAACACTTAGGTTCTGTTTTTTTTTTTTAAGATTTTATTTTCAAGTAATCTCTACACCCAAGATGGGCCCCGAACTCACAACCCTGAGATCAAGAGTCATGTGATCCACCAACTGAGCTAGGCAGGCACCCCAAGATTGAGGTTTAATTTAAGTCTTTGCTATTATACTTAAATAGCTGAAATCAGAGAATAGTATCTTTAAGGTTTAGAAGGGTTTTTCTTATGTCCTATTAAATAAAAACATTTTCTATTAGATACAAACATCATTTTCTTCTTCTTCTCCTCCTTCTCCTCCTCTGCCTCCGCCTCCTCCTCCTCCTCCCCATTCCCCTTCTCCTCCTCCTTCTTCTTTTTGTCTTTCAATAAAGTTTGTTTACTGGCTAAATGATAGGATTAGCTGCAGAAAATATATTGTAATAAAATTCTCATATTTCCTCTCATACTATTATTTTTTTTTAACATATAATGTATTATTTGTTTCAGGGGTACAGAGCTGTGATTCATCAGTCTTACACAATTCACAGCATTCCCCGTAGCACATACCCTCCCCAATGTCCATCACCCAGACACCCCATCCCTCCTACCCCCTTCCCTTCCAGCAACCCTCAGTTTGTTTCCTGAAATTAAGAGTCTCTTATGGTTTGTCTCCCTCTCTGATTTTGTCTTGTTTCATTTTTCCCTCCCTTCCCCTATGATCCTCTGTCTTGTTTCTCAAATTCCTCATATCAGTGAGATCATATGATATTTGTCTTTCTCTGATTGACTTATTTTGCTTTGCATAATTCCCTCTAGTTCCATCCACATCTTTGCAAATGGGAAGATTTCCCTTTTTGATGGCTGCATAGTATTCCATTGTGTATATATACCACATTTTCTTTATCCATTCATCTGTCGATGGACATCTAGGCTCTTCCATAGTTTGGCTGTTGTGGATATTGCTACTATTGGGGTGCACATGCCCCTTTGGATCACCACATTTGTATTTTTGGGGTAAATTCTCAGTAGTGCAATTGCTGCATCATAACAACTGAGTCGTAGCTCTATTTTCAGCTTTTTAAGGAACCTCCTTACTGTTTTCCACAGTGGCTGCACTTGCATTCCCACCAACAGTGTCGGAGAGTTCCCCTTTCTCTGCATCCTTGCCAACATGTGTCATTTCCTGTTTTGTTAATTTTAGCCATTCTGACTGGTGTGAGGTGGTATCTCATTGAGGTTTTTATTTGTATTTCCCTGATACCTAGTGATGCTGTGCACTTTTTCATGTGTCTGCGGGCCATTTAGATGTCTTTAATAACATTTTTTTCTGTATCTTTTAAACTGTCTTACCATAAATTTCTCAAAATGATTTTAGCCAACATCCATATTAAACAATATGAAAAATTAGGGTGCCTGGGTGGCTCAGTGAGTTAAAAGCCTCTGCCTTCGGCTCAGGTCATGATCTCAGAGTCCTGGGATCGAGCCCTGCATTGGGCTCTCTGCTCATCGGGGAGCCTGCTTCCTCCTCTCTCTCTGCCTACTTGTGATCTCTCTCTGTCAAATAAATAAATAACACCTTTAAAAAAAATATGAAAAAATAATAAGCCAATTTCTGGCACAAACATACATACATAAACTACTTAAGTCTCAGTACCTTCCATTATGACATATCTGAAACGGAACCTTTTAGGAATAGATTAACTTCTAGATTTTAAACTTTTAAAAAAATGCATATGTGCCTTTCTGTTTATAAAAGTATACTTAGGTTAATTAGAAAATAGGAATTTTAGGATGTTTTAATAATAGGCTATTTTAAAACAAAGTCCTTTTTGATTTACTACTTGTAAATTTAAAAATAATTTTTGGTCAGAAGCAATAAAATTCTTTTTTTTTTTTTAAATATTTTATTTATTTGATGGAGAGAAAGAGACCACAAGTAGGCAGAGGCAGGCGCAGAGGGAGAGGGGGAAGCAGGCTCCCCTCTGAGCAGAGAGCCCGATGCGGGGCTCGATCCCAGGACCCTGAGATCATGACCCGAGCCGAAGACAGAGGCTTTAACCCACTGAGCCACTCAGGTGCCCCCAGAAGCAATAAAATTCTTATCTAAGATCTATACTATCGGAAGGAGAGTGTTCAGATTGCTTTCTTGCTTTCTAATATAGAGAAGGCTTTTTCAGGGACTCCCTAAGGTAGTATACCTGCTGGAGATGAATCTAGCAAAAATTTTTGGTCCAAGAATTTCTGTCACCAAAAGAGCCTTAAATAAGCATGCTACAAAAGACAGACTTTATGTAAAATAAACCATTTAAAATCACTAGTCAGGGGGCGCCTGGGTGGCTCAGTGGGTTAAAGCCTTTGCCTTCAGCTGAGGTCACGATCTCAGGGTCCTGGGATCGAGGCTCGAGCCTTGCATCGGGCTCTCTGCTAGGCGGGGAGTGGGGAACCTACTTATCCCGCTCTCTTTGCCTGCCTCTCTGCCTACTTGTGATTTCTCTCTGTGTGTGTCAAAAAAAAAAAAAAAAAATCACTAGTCAGAAACAGTATCAAAGTTTAATTCTTATTTGATAAAACTGTTTTGCTGTTAGTGAAAATGCAGGGTTTTTTTCTTTTTAGTAGCTATGCTCTCCATTACCAAACACTGATACCTTTGAGAAAATTTTCAGCTGAACTAGAGAAATGGTTAGTTTGGTTTATTCAGATTTGTTTCTTCTTGACTTAGTTTCTTGAGAAGGAGCATGTCTTAACCATCTGTTATGTCCATATTTATTTAAAGGTTACTTGAAATGTTCTTATTGAACATTGAACAACAAAATATTGACAATATTGATGATTAGAAGAAATAATCTTTTTAATAATAATACTTTGCATTTGGCCACACTATAAATTGAAATTTTAAGTAGTTCTCTACTTTAGTGAATCTGTTTTGGGATGCAGTCTTAATAATGAAAAAATAGATTTTTTTAGATAGATTGTTACACCATTGTTCTGTTAGCAGTATCTGGAAATAGCATTAACCATTTTGCTTCAAGTGCTGTTACTACAAGCTCAAGACTCCTAAGATTCCCTTACCTTACCAGGAGGCTTGGAGCAGCAAATAGAATCAGCAGAAGGGACACAGTCACAGTAGGCAGCCTGTCCTAAGACTTCTCTTCCTTGCCTTAGAGACGGCAGGGCCGTAGAGGGACACCAGTAAGGAGATTCTACCCTCTACCTCGCCACCCCCACTCCCAACTAAGAGACACCTGGCAGCCTAACCTGGGGACAATGTGTGTAGGTTCATATATCTACCACTGCAGTTAAGATACTGAGCAGTTGTATCATACAAGGAACTAAACCCACATCCCTCCAGTCTCTCATGCTTGTCTTTAACACCTGGTAGCTATTAATCTGCCTTCTATTTCTAAGATTTTGTTATTTCAAAATGTAGCATAAATGGAATTAAATACTATTATCCTTTTAGGATTATCTTCTTTTATTCACTCAGCCAAAGATAGCACATATATCAGTAGGTCATACCTTCCTATTGCTGACTAGTATTTCATAGTGTGAATGTACCTCAGTTTCTTTAACCATACTTGTATTGAAGAATATCTGGGCTGATTCCAGTTTCTAAGTATCACAAGTAAAGCTGCTGTGAACTTTGTGCATGGTTTTTATATGAACTTGAGTTTTCATTACTTTGGGATAAATACCCAAAGAATACAACTGCAAAATCGTATGGTTATTGTGTGTTTTGTTTAATCAGACTGCCAAAGTATATTCTAGAGTGGTTGTACCATTTTAAGTTCCCACCAGCAATATGAGTTTCTAGTTTCTCTGTATCCTTGCCATCATTTGATATTGTCACTTTTTTCTTATTTTAGCCATTCTGACAGCGTAGCAAATATGTCGAACATCTTCAAGTAAACCCTGACCCAGTTTTGGAATTCTCGGCTAATTTTGACTTAGGAATTCCTTTCTTTACCAGTATCTTAAAATTAATATAACAAATGCAAAATATAACAATTTTGTAAGTTACATTTTTAAAAAAGTCAATTAAAAAATAATACCCAATATCACAAAATAATTTAATTTGAAGTAAAGAAAATAAGATCTACCCAAATTGATATACTTCTCATTGTTTTTGAAAAAGTTGATGAAGATACCAATTTAGAAAATACTTTTAAAAATGCATTTTAGGGTACATAGTTGTTTGAAATATTTGTGTGTGTAAGTTGTATATAATTGACATAAATTACTACTTTAAAATTTTCAAGTTCTTAAAAATACCTGCTTTTAGTCTATGATTTAACAAAGGGATTGCTGTTTTGAGAGACTTAAAAAACTGCTCTAAATGATCACTTCTAATGAAAATGTAGTTAGAATTTTGGGCCTCTTTTGCATAATTTCTAATATTTAACAAGTGTGTTTTTAAAAAACAATGCTTCTAACTAAACATTGTTTAAACTAGTCATAATATAAATTGCCTAGCATTGCCAAAATTTGATTCATACTTCATCATTGTATTGTTTTGGTATTTATTATACCAGTTAACCTGCAAAGGAAACTAATATTTTGTATAAGCTCTCACTGTTTGGTAAATTATATAATTATGTTAAGCAAATATTGTAGAAGTTGTAGATAGTCATCTCTAATTAAATAAGTATGACTTTGTGTTGCTTTCTGCTAGAAGAATGATTATCAGGAACATTTCACTTTATTAAATTGTGTAATACCAGGATTAGTCTTGGTAAAATTAATTCATGCACTTATTTTATTGCTGCTGTCTTTTATACTAAGAAATTAATGAAAATTTTAGTATAGTCAGTGGATAAGATTTCAGACCCTGGAGCCTAGCTGCCTAAGTTAACAAATCCTTTTGTTAACCTCATTTTTCTCTGTCTCTTGAGTGGGGATAGTATACCCATAGGGTTTTGTGAAAATTAAATGTGTACATGCAGTAAGCATTTACTAAATGGTAGCTATTATTGTTAATAACACATGTTAATATAGATTTTTTTTCAGTAAATCCTTTGGGTAAAGATGGAAAACAATAATTAATAAAATGTTTTTAGTAAGTCATATTCTGATACTTGTTCTAGGGAACTACACTGTTCCTTATAATTAAAAATAGCTTAAAAAGTTTTGGTTTTTATATGTATAACCCTCAAATGTTATTACCCTACACTCTGAAAATAATTTTAGCGCATAACATAGTATATAGTATGCAGCCATAATTTACTAAAATGGCTAAGCTTTGTGATCCATAAAATGAATAATGATGACAATTAATTCACAGTTTTATTTTGGAGATTACATGAGACAATACATTTGAATTAACTTTTTTTGTAAATTGAAAGTGCTTTAATTCTTGCCTAAGCAAACTGTAACAGTGATATGTCATTCTGTTTTGCCATATGTATCTTAAATTAACTAACTTCATTATTGGTTTAGTGTTCACTGTCCCAAAGGGAAAATTTCATAGTAGGGTCAATGCAAGTACAAGTGAATGCCTCCTTAAATTCCATACTCCAACATGATAAAATTTTTCAAAGTCTCGGTGATACTAAAAATAAGTTGTGATGGAACATAACATCATAAAAGTTTTTAAATAGAACCTATGAAGAGAATTATACTTGAAATATGTTGTGATGGCATGGTAATTCATAATTATACCCCAAAAATCTGCAAAATCTATCAATCTAAATAGGAGATGTATGTGTCAAAAAGTACAAATATTTATATGTATGTAAGATAAACAGCCTTACTAAAAAAAAAAGATAAACAACCTTAACTTTTTATGATTAGACTGCTTTTGAAGGAAACAGAAGTAACTTAAGCATGGCAGTATATACTTTTTCTTTTTGGATTTTAGAAATGTTTGAAATGTTGAAGCATTATGGTACTTTGTAAATTGACTTTAAGTGCCTATTATAATATTAGATACTTTTTTTTTTTTAATTTTTTTGCATCCAAGGCACCTCTCTTGCTTTACTCTAATTCTGGCCCTGTTTTATACTGCTTATACACATTTTTCTCTTAAAGAGAAGATAGGCTGAAAGACATTTTGGTTGATAACATACGACTGCTGAAATAAAATAATCCAGAGTATACTGGTAATTTCATATTTTTGGTTCTGCTTACAGTGAAGCTAAGGACTTAAGTAAGTTAGCGAATAGTAGGCTTTTCTTTTTTAAATTTCAGATCAATTGCATTAATTCCTGATTTATATGCATGGAACTTCAGAGTTGTTTGCTCTCACTGGACTTGGTACTAAACCTGCCTGGCACATTCTTCATGCATGTTGGAGCTAGGAAGTTGGAAATTGATAGGAAATTCTGCCACTTGAAACAGAGCTAAGTCAGTATGGGTTATGGTGACCTCTAGCACCTGGAATACATTCCTGAAAGCAAACAATAAATCATTTAGTTATTTAGCAAATATTTTTAGAATTCTAATTCTATGCTAGGAATGTATATGAATGTATATAATAGGAAGCATAACATAGTTGAACTAGCTATATCTATATTAGTGATTTATGATAAGAAAATTTTCTATCCTAAAATACAGTTTCTATTGTAATAGATGTCCTATTTCTCTTAGTTTGTTCAAACTTTTTAGCATGGGCTTTATAATTTTGGATCATTGGGCAGCTATTTACCTTTGTCTCTAGCAGCCTCTCCATTACTGCACCACCACTTTAATTTAGTACCAGTAGCCTCTTTTTATTTCCTAAAATAACACCAGTTTCTCAGCACATTTTCTTTCATCTTAGGAGACCTCTGCCTCTTGCTCCTCTCAAAGCACTACCTCTTTTTCTTCCTTCAAATCTAAGCATCCGTGTTACCTTCTCAGATACATCTTCTTTAAACTACCCTCCAAGGTCTCCATTTGTGTATTCTTCATAAGAAATTCTGTTGTTTTGTAGAATTTTTCTGAGTTTGTTTATTATTTTCTACTTATTTCCTTGTTTGTTTAGTGTCTGCCTCTTCCCGTTGGACTCTGAGCGCCATGTTGGGAGGAGCCATATCTGTTCCTGGTGCATAGGAAGTATTCAATAAATGTTTGATGTTTAGTGGATATGGTTTTTACAGACAAAACTAATTTTAAGTTTTACTGCAGCTTGCCTAAATGCTCTCCTGTACTCCACTTCACTTTGAAAAAAAGTCTAAATAATAGGCATTCTGAAATAATTTTCATGTTTTTGTTTTCTTCGTGTAAGGTACACATACATATGTGTTTGACTAATGCTTTAAAGAAAAATATAGGGGAAAGGAGTAGGTAAATATTTTATTTTTAAAGGATCTAGGTTATATATTAAGGTGGAATTAATGTCAAAGAACTTGGAACACTTTTACCTACTCACTTTTTTCATTTATCAACAAATGTTTATTGAGTTCCTACTGTGTGCCAGGCAATTTTAGACATTTGGGATACTGCTGTGAATGAAATAACTGGAGGAGACAGTTAATAAACAAGTAAACAAATTAATACATAATACAATTGCAAATAATGATCAGTACTGTGAAGAAAATAGAGCAAAGTTGGGAGTAGTAGCAAGGTGGGAATTATGACAGTCTTGGACAGGATGTTCAGAGAAGGCTTTGCTAAGGAGGTGCTATCTGAGAATACAGCGTGAATAATGGAATGGGTTGAGTCATGGGAAGCTCTGGTAAAGAGCATTACAGACAGAGGAAACAATAAATACAGAAACTGAGAGAGGGAGAATCATGCTGTGTTCAAGGAACAGAAAGATGACCAGTATGGAAGGAGTAAGTAAGGAAGAAAGTAGTAGAAAGTGAGACTTGAGAAGAGACCAGATCTCAAGGTGCCCTGGCTTAGTAAGCCAGGATAAAGATTTTGTATTTACTCTAGTATAGATGGGAAGTCATTGGAAGGTTTTGAGTGGGAGGTGTGTGTGCGGAGTATTTTATCAGCTTTATTGAGAAGAACTGGGAGGCAGCAAAAGTGGAAGTATGAAAACCAGTTGGAGGATGCCTTTGTGGTAGTACAGACAAGAGATAATAATGGCTTAGACTACAGTAATGTTAGAGATAATGAGAAGTTAGACTTGGGATGTATTTTGAAGTTAGAGTCAACATGACTTCCCAAGATTAGATAGTGTTCCAGGGAAAGAGTAATTAAGGATGACTCCTTTTTTGCTTTGGACAACTGTATATAAAGAACGATAATGATATGGGAAAAGCTAGAAAAGAGCAAGTGTTTTTGGTGGTAGAGGATTGTTAAAGTTTATTTTACACACAGACATCAATTAAACAAGTTGAATTAGGTGGAAGAGGACAGATGCCTCTGAAATGATTCTTCAAATTCACCGATACCTGGCAACAATAATTTTTATAATAATAATATTACATTATGATATATTGTAATCATATATAAGTATATAAATAAATATAATTATAATATTGTGTTATATGAAATAATAATAATATTATTTTTACTCCCTACCAAAGAGCATTTTACAGAGTAGACAACAAATATTGGGTGGATGGTGGAATGTATGATATGAATGTATGAGGTGGACATTCATACATTTGAACAGATACATTGTCCTTTGTATAAAGGCATTTATTTAGATATGTAAATAAGAACTTAACTGTAATAATTTCAAACATTTACATAACACTTACTTTGTGCCTAGCCCTGTTATAAATACTTAACATGTATTATCAATTCACTTAATTCTCACAATACTGTGATTTAAGTATTGTCATTAATATCTCCACTTTACAGTTGAGAAAAGTGTCATAGTATGGTTAAATAACTTGTTCAAAGTCATGCAACCAGTAAGGGCCAGGATGTGAACCCATGTCATGTGACTCCAGAGTCTCACAACTGTCCACTACGCTATACTTCCTATTATCATGACATACTCATTATCATAAACTCATATCTATATATCTGTGTGACCACTCGGGTTAGGGGAGCTGAAGTAATAAAAGTGATACTTGAGTGAAACATAAAGACTATTGGTAAAAAACAACTATTTTAATCCTTGGAGGAGGCATTCACTTTAGTATAATGCTATTGTGCTAATCTGAAGAGAAAGTAAAATGCCTGATTAGTAGCATACCTAAATCCTCTAAAGGCTCAAGTTTACTTCCATTTCTTTGTTTTATTTTGTTTTTAGTGTTTTTAATGAACATATAATGTATTACTTGTTTCAGGGGTAGAGGTCTATGAATCATCAATCTTACACAACACCCAGCACTCACCACAACACCGCCCCAATGTCCATCACCAGCCACCACATTCCCCCACCCCCTCCTCTCCAGTAGCCCTCAGTTTGTTTCCTAAGATTAAGAGTCTCTTATGGTTTGTCTCCCTCTCTGGTTTCTTCTTGTTTCATTTTTTCCTTCTTTGTGAGTCTTAGGGTCTCTTAAAATGTCATTGAGAGAAAAATGGGAATAGGCTGCTCCTGCTGAATATATATGGATTTTCATCCACACTATTTTAGTCAAATAAATATATTTTGTATATAATTTTGTGCATACTTAGTCAGTGGCTAGAAAATATAAAACACTATGACATCCATGCATTAGCTGGTGTTATTAGTATTACTTTACTCCGATGAAAATGCTTACTTAGATTGTACTTCAGAGGGCCCTTAATGAAAGGAAAGAATAGTAAAGGATTATTTGATAATAAAAATTACATTATATGGCACCTGAGTGTCTCAGTCAGTTAAGCGTCTGCTTTCTGCTCAGGTCATGATCCCAGGGTCCTGAGATTGAGTCCCTCATTGGGCTCCCTGTTCAGGGGGGACTCTGCTTCTCCTTCTGCCCACCAACCCCCACTCATTCTCTCTCTCTCTCTCACAAAAATAAATCTTTTTACAAAATTACATTATGGGGGTTATAGAAAAAACCACAATATTGATTTTTTTTTAAAGATTTAGCTTAATTTATTGTGGTTTTAGTCAAACAGAAATTTTTAGCCAGCCCAGTTCATCTTTTACTTTATGACTTATGGGTTTTGGTCAAATCCACAAAGTCCTTCTATCAAGAAGTTGTAGATATTGTATTTATTTCTAATAATTTTTAAACTTTGTTTTTAAGTAGTTTATTTAACATAAATAATTTATTTTCTATAAATTGTGAAGGTATAATCTCTTCCTTTCAAATTGCTGAGTTTTTCAACACGTTATTGAATTATTTTTTGTTGTTGTTGTTAAGATTTCATTTATTGGGGGCATCTGGGTGGGTTAAAGCCTCTGCCTTCCGCTCAGGTCATGATCTCAGGGTCCTAGGATTGAGCTCTGCATCAGGCTATTTGCTCAGCAGAGATCCTGCTTCCCCCTCTCTGCCTGCCTCTCTGCCTACTTGTGATCTCACTCTCTCTCTGTCAAATAATAAATAATAAAATCTTTAAAAAAAAAAGATTTCATTTGTCAGAGAGTAAGAGAGAGCTTGCACAAGCAGGGGAAGTAGCAGGCAGAGGGAGAAGCTGGCTCCCCAACGACCCTGATGCAGAACTCAATCTCGGGTCTCTGGAATCATGACTTGAGCCAAAGGCAGACGCTCAACTGACTGAGCCACCCAGGCGTCCCTGAATGAACTATTTTTTTTTTTTTAAAGATTTTATTTATTTATTTGACAGAGAAAGAGAGATCACAAGTAGGCAGAGAGGCAGGCAGAGAGAGAGGTGAAGCAGGCTCCCTGCTGAGCAGAGAGCCCCATGTGGGGCTCAATCCCAGGACCCTGAGATCATGACCTGAGCCGAAGGCAAAGGCTTTAACCCACTGAGCCACCCAGGTGCCCCTGAACTATTGTTAATATTTTTATAAAATCTACTTATTTTCTACATTGCTTTGTGTATTTACTTACTGTTGTGCCACTTTCCCTTTTGATATAAACCCAGCATCTTGGCAATCTCTCTGTTTTCTTGTTCTTAGGTCAAGGATTAAAAAGTAAAACATGTATGGGGTCCCTTTTTATGAACTTGTAATCAGTCATCTCCAGAAAAAGATAAATTTGAATCAGTATTTTAGTGACTTTTACTGCTAGTCTTATCTTTTTATAAATGATATTTTAAAAATTAGACTTTCAAACTTTTTACTTGATATATAGAAGTGTAATTTTCATATTGTGAATAATGGTATTATCATTTTTTCATTTAATACTTTAATTTTATATTTCTCTTCTTTGTTGAGCTGGCTGGAACCTCACATGTTAAATAGAAAGCATGATAATAGGCATCCTTTTGTTGTCTCTGATTTTTTAAGGGCAATGCTTGTAATGTTTCACCATTACATAAAATATTTGCTGTGGGTTTTGGTATGTTTGACGCGCCATTTATCAAATTAGGAAGTACCTTACCATTCCTGGTTGAATAAGTTTTCTCCCTCTCTTCCTTCTTTCCTTTTCCTTTCCTCCTCTTAATTACAAATGGGTTTTAAAATGAGAACTTATTCAATACTTCATTGATTTTGATAAGATATTTCACCTTTGACTTACTTATTAGTGAGGTGAATTCCATTATAGATCTTTCAATGTTGAACCGGTTTTGCAACATGGATAAACTCAACTTTGGTAATCATATATTCTTTTTTTGACACTGCTGATTTGAGTTGCTCTTATTTCTTGTTTAGGATTTTTATATCTCTGTTCATGAGTAAAAATGGGCTATAATTACCTTTTTGATGTCCTTGACAAGTTTTAGTATCACTGTTGTACTAGGCCTATAAAATGAGATCAAGAATGTTTTAACTTCTTCCATTCTCAGAAAAGTTTGAGTAAAAGTGCAATCATCTGTTCTTTGAATGATTGGTAGATTTCACCGGTAAAACCGAAGGTGCTTGATATGCTTGATATCCTTGTAGGGAGATTTTTAATTACTGATTTAGGTTTTTTAATAGTTTATAGGAATATTGATACTTTTTTATTTTTTAATTCATTTATATTTTTTGTGGAATTTTCCACTTGGTTTAAGTTTTCCAGTGTATTGACATAAATTATTCATAACAATCCCCTGTTATCTTTCTAATTTTTGTGATGATGGTCCTACTTTTTGCTCCAAATACTGTTTATCTCTTTTCTTTTTCTCAATCTGACTGGAGGTTTGTTTAATTTTACTAGTTAATTCAAGAAACTGATTATTAGCTTTGTGATCAAACAGTATATTTTATCTTTGTTTTTAGTTTCATTAAATTATGTTCATATCTTTATTATTTTTCTCTTTATACTTTCTTTGGGTCTTCTGTATATTTTTCCTTTTAATTTCTTTTCTAATGTTAAGCATTTAAAGTTATACATTTTTCTAGTCCTTTCCATATACAGAACAAAAATTGGCAATTGGTATTTTCAAAGTGGAGAACAGGATCTCATCTGAATTTTAAATTGCTGCTGTCAGTTGTAACTAAATTTGTAGTGCTTACCATGTCAGACAATATAATTTTGATTAGTACATGGGAAAATTATACTAACCAATGTGGTTTTAATGCCATCTGGTTTGATATAGGATTCACCTTTATTTGATCTGATTAAACAAGCAAAGGACCGAGAAGGACCAGCTGATCACCTTGAATCTACTTGTACTCTCAACCTTCCTCTTCAGAGTAATCACACTGCAGCCGATATGTAAGTAGAATTTATGTTATGCTATTCATTCAATATGTAAATAGGTTTTGAGCATGGTGTAATGCAAGATACTATATAAAAACTGTAGGGAATAGAATTTTGAATAAGATATTGGTCTTGCTTTGAAGAAGCAGAAATATAAGGTACATGATCCAAATAAAGACCATATAAAATGGTACAGAGTGCTGCTGTGATCATTCAGAGTTGTTGTAATAAGGATAGTTTTCATGGTGGAGATGGCAATTTAGTTAGGCCTGAAAGATGGAAAATAGGATTTCTGTGTGGAAACTGGAGAGGAGGGAGGAGACATAAAGTGTTCCAAGAGTCAGAAATGGCATGAATCCCAAAGTGTAAGGCCAGGAGAGCAGGAAACATTTTCAGGGAGTACAGATCAGTGCATTTGGGGTGAAGCATAGGATAGGCATAGGAATTAAGGTGGGACATGAGACTAAATCAGTTGATAAGTACACGATGATGATGATGGAAGGAGAAAGCAAATAGCTAATATTTCTTGAAGGTTTACTGTGTGCTGGACAGTTGCCTAAGTGCTCGAGATTCTTTTTTTTTCTCTCCATTTAATCTTCATAACAGCCCTGTAAGGTAGTAGATTTTGCTATTAGTCTCAGTTGTCTGTAAAATAGAAATTAGAGAGATAAGGTAAGGTGCCAAAGTCAACAGAAATCAAATCCAAGCAATCTGACCCCAAAACTCATGTTCTTAAACATTCCAGCTACTGTGCCTTTCATAGAAATGTGCCCACTGTTGTTTCTGTTTAGTTCAGTCTAGGAATTGACATTATAATGTTCTGTGATTAGTTCAGGGACTATTTTCCGGAGATGTCCTTTCCATGCTAACTTGTACCTAGGGTATTTCTAACATTTGATGTTAGAAATGCCTTCACATATAAATTTGTCTGCTAGGTTATGCACTAATATAAATAGGTCAAGCCTTATCTTTTTCTAAGTGCCAGGACGTTTTCTAGACACTGGGAATAAAAGGCAAATAAGATGAACTAGGTTCTTCCTCTCATAGCGCATGGGTTATGGGGAAATAATACATGATGTGTTTTTAGAGTATACTAAATTTGGACATCTCGTTGGCTCAGTCAGTAGAGTATGCAGTTCTTGATCTTGGGATTATGAGTTTAAGCCCTGTGTTGGGAGTAGAGATTACTTAAAAAAAAAGAGAGAAAAGAGACTATACTAAGTACTATCATGGAAATAAAGTAATGTGAGAGAAACTCAGAGTGTAGGAATGTTTAGGGAAGCTTTTTCTGATAAAGTGATATTTGACCTGAGACCTCAAGGACAAGTGGATGCTGGCTAGGCACACATATGCATCATGTACTTTCCTGACAGAGCAAATGGCAAGTACAGTGGCCCTAAGGCATATCAAACTTAGCTAGTCCAAGGAACAAAAAGAAGTCCCAGTGTGGCTGGGGTAAAGTGAGTAAGAGGAGGTTGGAGGTACAAGATGAGGCTGGAGAGGCAAACTGAGGCCAGACCTTGTAGATTCCCACGAGCCATAGAAAAAGGGTTTGGATTTTAGCAGAGAATGGGAAAGCATTAAGGTTTTAAGTAATGGTGCAGCTTGCTATACTTTGTATTTCTAAAGGGCCATTTTCTGGCTGCTATTTGAAGTGCAGGTGGGTTTGGAGGAGGGCAAGGAAGAAGTAGGAAGACCAATTTGGAGACAGTTTTAATAGTCCATGTGAGAGATATAAGTGACTTGGTCTAAGATGTGTCAGTAAAGATAGAAAGAGATGGAATGATCTAGGATGTATTTTAGAGGAAGATTTGGTAAGACCTGGTTTTGCATTAAGTTTGAAGAATTGGGAAAAGGGAGAAATTAAAAATAACTCCTAGGTTTTAGATTTAAGAAACTGGATATAATGAGGAGTCATTTATTAAGATGGGAAAAACAGAGGGAAGAAATCAAGACCTCCCCTTTGGCCTTCTTAAGTTTGAGATTCAACTAGTGATGTTCTATAGGTAGTTGAATATTTGTACCTGGAACTCCAGGGAGACCAACTTCTGTCCAAGTTTAGTTTGTCTACAATATTGTATTTAGAGAATCGAAGGGAAGTCCAAGATTGGAAGTAGACTAGACCCTGGTACTTAAAAGATTACAGTGGTGATTCCCTTTTCCTAGTGTACTAGTTAATATACTACATGTAGTAGAAACATCCACAGTAAAGTACAAATGAATTGATAAAGAAGATGTTGTATGTCTATATGTTGGTTGTTGTGTGCTATGGAATATTGCTCGGCCATCAAAAAGAATGACATCTTGCCATCTGTAACAATTTGAATGGAACTGGAGTGCATTATGTTAAGTGAAATAAGTCAGAGAAAGACAAATACCATATGATTTCACTCATATGTGGAATTAAAAAACAAAACAGATGAACATAGAGGAAGGGGGGAAAAAGAGAGAAGGGGAACAAACCCATAAGAGACTCTTAATGATAGAGAACAAACTGAGGGTTGATGGAGGGAGGTTGGGGGGGATGGGCTAGATGAGTTATGGGTATTAAAGAGGGCACTTGTGATGAGCACTGTGTTGTATGTAAGTGATGAATCATTGAATTCTCCTCCTGAAACCACTACTGCATTGTGTTTTAAATAACTAGAATTTAAATAAAAATTAAAAAAAATAGTTTGTTGAGAGAAGGAATTTGGTATAGAATAACATTAAATAGATATGTTCAGATGCGTGTGTACAGCCGTGAGTGTGTGTGTGTGTGTGTGTGTGTGTGTGTGTGTGTGTGAAAGAGAGAGAGAGAGAGAGAGATACTCTTAGGGAACTTCAAATGAAGGCTTTTTCTTTGAATATGTCTAGGTATCTTTCTCCTGTAAGATCCCCAAAGAAAAAAGGATCAACTATACGTGTAAATTCTACTGCAAACACAGAGGCACAAACAACCTCAGCCTTCCAGACTCAGAAGCCATTGAAATCTACCTCCCTTTCACTTTTTTACAAAAAAGGTTAGTAGATGATTACTTTCAAGAACAAGGACTCTGAAACCTGGCTGTGACTGGTTTCAAATCATGACTCTTCTGCTTACAAGGTGTGGCATTGGCAAAGTCACTTAATATATCTATGCCTCAGTTTCTTCATCTGTAAAGTGGAAATGATAATAATTTATTTTGTAATAATAATAATCTACCTTATAAGGTTTTTGAGTTAATTAATTAAATTAATAAAATGTTTTAACAGTGCCTAGCACATAGTTAGCACTCAGAAAGTATTAGATACTGTTACTGTTGCTGCTGCTGCTTTTGTCATGCTTTCAAGTTTGTGTTTGGAAATATTTACCCCTGACATTACTTTTGCTGTTCAGGTAAGTGTGTGGAGTTAAGATTGTACAGTGTGCTGTTGTCTAATATAGGCACATTTCCTGGTAATTAGGTTGAGTAGCATTCCTCGATTATGTGTGTATAAGGTGGAGCAGGGGTGTGTGTGCATGCATATATACAGCTGACCCTTGAACAATGTGGGGATTAGGGGTACTAATCTGCCCATGCAGTCAAAAATCCATGTATAGCTTTTGACTCCCCAGAAACTTTAATAGCCTACTATTGACTAGAGGCCTTACCAACAACGTAAACAATTAACACATATTTTATCTGTTATATATATCGTATGCTATAATAATCTAGAGAAAAGAAAATGTTATTAAGAAAATCATAAAATACTTTTATGTCCTGTATTTATCAGGAAAAAAATCCATGTATAAGTGGACCCTCTTAGTTCAAACCCATGTTGTCTAAGGGTCAGCTGAATGTGCAGGTGCACAACCAGTGAAGCTCTCTGAAGGGACATGAAAGGCCAGATTCCTCTGTGATAAATCCTTTTCTGATTTTATTGAAGTCAGAAATATACAGTTTTATAACCGTGTTGTAAGGTAACCCTTAAGTTAGAGCAGTGTTTCCAGAGTGTGTTCTCCAACCAGCAGAATCCACCTCACCTGGAAAGTTGTAGAAAGGAAAATTTTTGTTTAGGCCCCACCTTAGAACTCCTCAGTCGGAAACTCTAGAATGAAGTGCAAAAAAACCCAAAAAACAAAACAAAAGAAACCTTATTTTAACAAGCCTTCCCAGGCTAATCTGATGCACACTAAATTGAGAACCACCAGGATAGTTAACTAAAAAATTCTGATTGCTTTATGCATGTCTTTGAAAGGTACATTTAAAACAAGAGTCGTTATATATTTTTTTTAAGAGTCGTTATATTTAAAATAGATGGAAAAAAATTAAATTTTATGGATTCCTTTTCTCCAGGTCTATGTCCCAGTAATATTTTTATAGATTTTCTAAATAAATCTTACATTAGTATTCAAGTATTATTTTGTCTTCTAATTACCTAGCTCTGTACTAAGACTAGGGATTATTTATTCATAAAGAAAATAGTGGTAGAGGTGAGGTTAATGTTAAAATGCCATTTATTATTGGTAGAAATGGAAACTGATGCACTCATTCTGGAGAACAGTATGGAGGTTCCTCAAAAAGTTAAAAATAGGACCACCCTACAATTCAGCAATTGCACAACCGGTATTTATCCAAAGGATACAAAAATACTAATTTGAAGGGATACATGCACCCCAATGTTTATAGCAGCATTATCTATAATAGCCAAACTATGGAAATAGACTAAGTGTCCATTGACTGATGAATAGGTAAGGAAGATGTGCTATAAATAAACAATGGAATATTACCCATCCATAAAAGTGAATGAAATCTTGCCATTTGTAATGATGTGGATGAAGCTTTAGTGTATAATACTAAGTGAAATATATCAGAAACAGAAAAATACCATATGATCTCGCTCATCTGTGAAATTGAAGAAACAAAAACAGATGAACATAGGAGAATAAAAAAGGGAAAAACCAAAAAAACAGACTCTTACCTATAGAGAACAAACTGATGATTACCAGAGCAGGAGGTGGATGAAATAGGTGATGCGGATTAAGGAGGGCACTTGTGATGAGCACCAGGTGTTGTATAGAAGTGATGAATCACTAAATCACTAAATTCTACACATGAAACTAATATTACACTGTATATTAACTAACTGGACTTTAAATAAAAACTTGACAAAGCAGAAAAAAATGCTGTTTAATAGCATTGTAGTTATAGCAATTTAATATTTTGAAAAATCCACTTTTTGAATAGTAAACATGACTAATTCCCCTTATCTCTGCAGTGTACCGACTAGCATATCTACGACTAAATACCCTGTGTGCACGGCTTCTGTCTGACCACCCAGAACTAGAACACATCATCTGGACCCTTTTTCAGCACACATTGCAAAATGAGTATGAACTCATGAAAGACAGGCATTTGGATCAGGTAAGAAAATAATGCACTTCACCACTCTTCTCCTACTTATTTATTAACTGTGTACTGATTTCTTAAAAGATTAGATTGAAATGAGAAGCTAGATTAATTTAGCAGACTTCATATATATGCACTCTTTGGCTTCCTTTTAAATTTTGCTGTAATTCTTAGAGCTTTAGAGCTTGGGAGTATTTCAGTAACCTTTTTAATGACATAAAAAGATGTTATTTACAAAAATCATTGAAAAAAACTTTACTGGGGGTTTTTCTATCTTGTGGTAAACGAGATTTCATGTTAGTATGGAAAAAGTACAAGAGTTAAGAACAGGTTGACCTAAAACAGTGCCTATTGAAGGAATGAATTAATTAAAAAAACAAATGAATGACTTAATTTACAGAGAATGATCTTTCATATCTTCCTTTTTTTTCACTGTATGCAGAATAATAATATTTTTTTGGTAACAGCTTAGAGATATAATTAACATACCGTTCACATTACCCATATTAAAGTATACAATCCAGTGGTTTTTAGTATATTTATAGAGTTGTGCAACCATCACCCAAATCACTTTTTTTTCCCGAATATGCCAAATCACTTTTAAAACATTTTTGTCATGCCAAAAAGAAATGCCACACCATTCAACACTCATCTGTTCCCCTACTTCTTCCAGACCCAGGCAACACTGATCTTTCTGTCTGTAGATTTGCCTCGGGACATTTTATATAAAGGAATCATACAATAGGTTGTCTTTTGTGTGTGGCTTCTTAGTGTAATGTTTTCATTGTTCATCTGTGTTATATCAGTTCTTCATTCCTTTTATTGCCAAATAATATTCCATTGTGTGGATATACCACATCATATTTTTCTGTTCATTATTTGGTGTACATTTGTTTTCTACTTTTTGGCTATTATGAATAAAGTTGCTATGAACATTTATGTACAAGTTTTGTGTGGATATATGTTTCCAGTTCTCTTGGATATATACCTAGAAGTAGAATTGCCAGGTCTTATGATAACTCTATATCTAACATTTGAGGACTAGCCAGATTGTTTTCCAATATATCCACACCATTCTGCATTCCTACCAGCAGTGTATGAGGTTCCCATTTCTCCACATCCTCACCAGCCTCTTACTTGATTTTTTTTTTTTTTATTATAATCATCCCAGTGGGTATAGAGCAGTATCTCTTTATGCTTTTAATTTGCATTTCCTTGATGGCTAGTGATATTGATTGAGAATATTTTCATGTGCTTATTGGCCATTTATATATCTTCTTTAGAGAAATACCTACTCAGATAATTTGCATATTTTTTAATTGAGTTGTCTGTTTATTACTGAGTTATAAGAGTTCTTATGTAGTCTGCATAAAAGTCCCTTGTTTTATATGATTTGCAATTGTTTTCTCCAGTTTTCTGAGTTGTCTTTTCACTTTCTTGATGGTGTCCTTTGAGGCACAAAAGTTTTTAATTTTGATCATGTTCAGTTTATCTATTTTTTTCTTTTGTTACTGCTGCTTTTGCTGTCCTATCTAGAAACCATTGCCAGATCAGAGATCATGAAGATTTATCCTTGTTTTTCTCCAAAAGTGTTATACTTTTAGCTCTAACATTTACATTTTGATTAATTTTGAGTTAATTTTTCTGTATGGTATGAGAAAGGGATCTAACTTCACTCTTTTGTATGTGAATACTACTTGTTCCAGCACCATTTCTTAAAGTCTTTTCTTTCTCTGTTGATAGTTGTCCAAAATGAACTAACTGTATATGCGTAAAAGTTAATTTCCAGTTTCTTAATTGTGTTCCATTGATCTATATGTCCTCTCTTATGCCAGTACAACACTGTCTTAATTACAAAGCTTTACAGTAAATTTTAAGATAGGGAAGTACAGAGGTGCCTGGGTGGCTCAGTCAGTTAAGTATCCAACTCTTGATTTCAGCTCAGGTCATGATCTTAGGGTCCCAATCCCAGGGTAATGCCCAGCAAGGAGTCTGCTTGAGATTCTCTCCCTCGCCCTCTGCCCCTCCCCCACTCACGCACACACTCTTGCACGTGCTCTTTTTCCCTAAAATAAATAAATAAATCTTTTAAAAAAATAGGGAAGAAATTTTGTTCTTTTTCAAGATTTGTTGTACTATTCTGAAGCTTGCATTTCCATATGAATTTTAGGATGAGCTTGTCAATTTCTGTAAAGAAGCCAACTGGGATTTTGATAGGGATTATACTGAATCATAGATCAATTTGAGATTTCTTATCTTAATAATAAGTATTCTAGCCGATGAACATGTGACTTGATGCCTTTCCACTTATTTAAATTTAATCATTTAATTAAATATTTGATTTTTATTTAATTTAATTTTTAAATTAAATTTTAATTTAATTAATTTAATTTTAATTAATTATTTATTTTTTTCAGTTATGTTTTAACATTTTCAGAGTATAGTCTTGTACTTGTTATATTAAATTTATACACCTTAGTGTTTTTATTCCTTTTAACACTATTGTAAATGGAACTGTTTCTTTAATTCCTTATTTGCATTATTCATTACGAGTGTATAGAAATACAATTAATTTTCATATATTGATCTTGTTAACCTGCAGTTTTGTTGAAGTACTTTATCAGTTCTAATAGTTTTTAGTGGATTCCTTAGCATTTTTGATATATAAGATCATCTTGTCTTCTATTTTAAGACATAATCTTATCTCATTTGCATTTGATGTATTGGATTTGATCGTTTTGGATTATTATTTCAAGCTCATATTTTCTGTTTCTTCCGTTCTTCTATTTAAAGACAAGATGATCTTATATATCATTTTCCTTCTCAATCTAGATGACTGCTACTTCATTTATTTGTCAAACTGCTATAGTGTAGAACCTCCAAAACAACGTTGAATGAAAGTGCTGAGAAGGTACATCCTTGTCTTGTTTCTGGTCTTAAGGGAAGGCATTTAGTCTTTCACCATTAAATGTATTAGCTATGGAGTTATTTTTTTTTTTTAAGATTTTATTTATTTATTTGACAGGAGAGAGATCGCAAGTAGGCAGAGAGGCAGGCAGAGGGAGAGGGGGAAACAGGCTCCCTGCTGAGCAGAGAGCCCAATGCGGAGCTTGATCCCAGGACCCTGAGATCATGACCTGAGCCGAAGGCAGAGGCTTTAACCCACTGAGCCAAGCAGGCGCCCCAGCTATGGGGTTTTTGTATATGTCCTTTATCAAGTAGAAATAGTTCCCATTTTTCCTATTTGTTTTTATCATGAAAGTGTGTTGAGTTTTCTGTATCTATTGAGATGATCAGTGGGGTTTTTCCCCTTTTATTGTATTGATATGTGGTATATTACATTAATTGATTTTCAGATGTTAAACCAACCTCGCATTTCTGGAATGAATCCCACTTGGTCAGAGTATGTAATACATTTCTGTTTTTGTTGTTGCTGCTGTTTTTGTTAAAGATGTTTACATCTATAATCATAAGAGATAATGGTAATTTTCCTCTGACATCTGGTTTTGATGTCCGCGTACTAGTATCCTCACAGTATTAGTTGGGTAGTGTTCCCTCCTCTTTTAATTTCAGAAGAGTTTGTGAGGAATTGGTATTGATTCTTTTTAAAGGTTTGATAGAATTCACCAGTGAAGCCATCTGGGCCTGAACTTTTGTTTGCAGATAGTTTTGGATTATTATTTCAAGCTCATATTTTCTGTTTCTTCTTCAGTAATTTTGGTGGTTTGTGTCTTTTCTTAGAAATTTCTGTTCCATCTTAGGTAACTGTTTTGTTGGTATGCAGTTGTTCATAATGTTCCCTTTATTTCTATAAGGTCAGTAGTGTTCCCAATAAGAATGATATTTTCAGCAAACAGTGAATTAGTGTATAAGCATATAACCTCCAAATATGTATATTTTTCTAGAGTATTATTGGATGTATAAATTCTAATATGTTGGATTTTTAGAAGTAGGCACTCATTGACTTCTATTTTTCTACACTATAGAAAAACAATAGTGCTAAGGGTTTCTAAAGAGATTAGGTATCTGAAATCAAGACTTTTGCAGAGAGTTACCTTAAGAAAGGGTAGGAGAAAATATGAATTAACAAAAAAGATATTAGATGATGTTCTAAGTGGGAAGAATAGTAGAATTGGGGCTGGTAGAATGCTGAGCAAGGGATGATGAGTTGATATTCTTGGCAATAGTAGATACGAGCAAGAATGTTGCAGAGATTTAAATATTTAAATTTGGCAATAAAATTCATACAAATGAAGTTTGATTTTTCCAGTTTGTAAGGAATAATTTCAAGTCTTATTTTTACATTAAAAATAATGTTTTTTATTGAAATAGACATGCATATAAAAACATCCATATATCATAAGAATACATCTTAATGCAAATTCATCAACTGAACTCAGCTATATAGCCTGCATCCAAATCAAGAACCTTACCTACAATACAAAGACTCTCTCCTGCCCCTTTCCAAACCCCTTACCACCATCATCAAGTGTATTCAATGTTATTTTATCTGATAGTTTAAACCTTTGACACAACTGGCTTTTTTTTTTTTTTTAAGATTTTTATTTGTTTATTTGACAGAGAGAGATCACAAGTAGGCAGAGAGGCAAGCAGAGAGAGTGGGAGGTAGCAGGCTCCTCGCTGAGCAGAGAGCCTGATGCGGGGCTCCATCCCAGGACCCTGAGATCATGACCTGAGCTGAAGGCAGAGGCTTAACACACTGAGCCACCCAGGCACCCCTGGCTTTTTTTTTTTTAAGTGCTAGTTACACAGTGAACTGATTCCAGTTGAAGCTTTTCTGGGAAAAAAATCTAAGGAACAGAGTTCAAAGTTAGGGTTATTTACAAACCAGATGATCAGTTCTAATAATCAAGGTTTGACTATTTAAACACAATTGGGGTTTAACACTTCACATCACCTTTCAAAACTGAGCTTAGGATGGGAAAAGATAATCCTGTAGGAACTTAAATTTCCATTTTTTGAAGCTAGAAGAAAGACAACAGTACTTTTTAGAGCACAACTATGTAACAAAATTCTGATATTTTTATATTGCATTGACTTACTAGATTATGATGTGTTCCATGTACGGCATATGTAAAGTGAAGAATATAGACCTTAAATTCAAAATCATTGTAACAGCATACAAGGATCTTCCTCATGCTGTTCAAGAGGTAGGTAATCTTCCATGGTAAGATTTTTTTTTTTTGCATATATTCATATTTATAATATGGATAACTTAAGTCATTAATTAGATTATATATTCTGACCTTATTATATAAATTCACATATCAGTTTTTTTACCTTTATATTACTGGTTAATTATTTGTAATTAAAATGGAATTGAAAAATTAAGGCACTTTAATATCCAAATTCATGTTATAAAGTTAATAAGGAATACTGCATCCTTGCAATAAACAAGGTATTTGTAACAAATTTTTACATATGTATATATACTTTAAAAAAAAATCTATGACATTTCACTTCTGGTAGAGCAGTTATAATCCAAACCTAAGAAGACTTTTCTAGATTATGTTTTCCTGTATAATATGTGATTCTTATTGTTAGAAAATAATATGAATTATTAAAAAAGAAAATCTAAAGAGATAAATTTCCAAATTCATTTAACAGGTGTTTTTATTCTTCTTCCTCAGACATTCAAACGTGTTCTGATCAGGGAAGAGGAGTATGATTCCATTATAGTATTCTATAACTCAGTCTTCATGCAGAGACTGAAAACAAATATTTTGCAGTATGCTTCTACCAGGGTATGTTGGAAGTATCCTATGATTGGGAAAATCTAATTATAAAGTGGAGCTTACTAAAACATTAAAATAATAATCTATTTTTTGTTTTTGCCCTAGCCCCCTACCTTGTCACCAATACCTCACATCCCTCGAAGCCCTTACAAGTTTTCTAGTTCACCTTTACGGATTCCTGGGGGAAACATCTATATATCACCCCTGAAGAATCCATATAAAATTTCAGAAGGTGTGCCAACGCCAACAAAAATGACTCCAAGATCAAGGTTTGTGTTTTTTCTTTAGGGAAAGAGCAAAGAATAAGAGGGGATTATTTTGATCCAAGCACAAAAATATAAAGCTTTCTTCAGTTAAAAAATATTTATTTATATATTAAGTGACATGATAGGAATTTGGCAGGAAAGATAATCTTTTTACTTAAGTGGGTTTGCAAATTTAGTCCTCAATTTTCCTGGTTGCTAGGGTCTGTTCTTTTGTAAACAAAGAACAATTTTTGTAGTAGGTTTAAAATCACTTTCATATTTTTGTGAGTAGCCAGTCTGCTAAGTAAAGTAGATTACTTTTGGTTAAGAATTTTTTTTCTGTAGTTTTATTGAATATCCTGTAAACTCCGTGAACCTGTTCATCTTGCTTTGTTATAAAAATGTAGATGACTGAGTAAATGTACATAACTGCAAATTAAGTCTTTAGAAGTCCATCCTTAATTCTGCAGCTTCCTTATATTACCTGGGGCAGGTGTCACTACTTTGGAAGGGTGTTGTGGATTAGGGAGATGATGAGTATGAAGCTGTTTTAAATTCCTAGATGAAAGTTTCTGTGCAACTACAAATCATTAAATTATCTTCCACATCCAACCACAAGTGGTTTGTGGCTTTGAAGTGCTTCCATTGACTTATTATATGTTATCATGGGCTGTTTGAAAATGACTTTATTTGTACTGAGTGGTAGGCAGATTAATACAGTTAAGGTAGTCTCATCTCCTCAAATTGTCAGCTCATAGAATTGTACTTAATGGGCAAGAAAAGCAAACAGGGAGAAGGGGAGATGTATTAGCCTTTTAGAAAACATTTGTGTGTGGTGTCTAATTATATAAGTAATGCACATTCATGGTAAAAATTTGAAACTCTACAGGAAGAGAGAAAGTAGAAAATAATTGGCAAGTGATATAAATCCTCTTGTGTACCCCTGAATCATGTTTTATTTGGTGTTCTTATAGTATCTGTGTATGATATCTACAACTTACACTATAAGTTGCTAAGCTAATACACCATGTATATTTAATTTACACAGTCCCACATTGCCACATGAAAATGTGTACTTAGGTAATGATAATTGATCCATATTATTCTTATGATAGCTATTTGCTGAACTTAGTGAGGTTGAGGTCATATTCTCAAAATCTTGATAAATCACTGATCAGGCATTAAGAGAGCATCTTAACATTCTATTATCCAGTATATTTAGGTATTCTGCTTAATCAAATATATATATATATGTAGAATGACGTCCACTTATCAAGGAATTGGAATATCATAAAACATACTACTAGTTCCAGGTACATATGATCATATCCTTGTTATGTGAGGCTAATGCTGTTTTTCAGCCTTATAATTAAAAACAAATTATATGGTTCACTCATGGCAACCACAAATTCAAAACCTATGATATATATACAAAAAATGAAGAGAAAGCCAAACAAACTGTATAGAAACTCATCAATCCCAAAGAAAAAGAACAAGGGAAGTGGAAAGGAGCAGAGAATAACAACAAAACAACTAGAAAACAGGAACAAAATGGCATCAAGTACATACCTATCAAATAATAACTTTAAAGGTAAATGGTCTAATTGCTCCAGTCAAAAGATATAGGGTGGTAGATGGATAAAAATACAAGCCCCTTCTATATACTGCCTACAAGAGACTCACCTTAGACGTAGAGACACATACAGACTGAAAGTAAAGGGAAAAATGGATGGAAAAACATTTACCATGCAAATGGAAGCAAAAAAGAAGCTGGAGTAGCAACACTTACATCAGACAAAATAGACTTTAAAACAAAGACTGTGACTAGAGACAAAGAAGAGTATTGAATAATGATAAAGGGAGCAGTCCAACAAGAGGATGTAATACTTATAAGTATCTACGTACCAAACACTAGAGCACCTGAATACATAAAGTACATATTAATGGATATAAAGAGAGAAATTGATGGTAATACAATAATAGTAAGGGACTTTAACACTCCACTTATATCAATGGATATATGATTCTGGCAGGAAATCAATAAGGAAACAGTGTCTTTGAATGACACTGCAGCAGGTGGACATAAAAGATACATATAGCACATTTAATTCAAAAGCAGCAGAACACACATCATTCTCAAGTGCACATGGAACATTCTCCAGAAAGGATTACACATGAGGCCACAAAACAAACTTCAATAAATTTCAGAAGATTGAAATTTGCCATGCATCTTTTCCAGTCACAGCAGTATGAAACTAGAAATAAATCACAAGAAAAAAACTGGAAAAAACACAAGCACATGGAGATTAATCAATACAATACCAAATAATCAGTGGGCCAACAAAGCAATCAAAGAAGAAAAAAAAATTTGTGGAGAGAAATGAAAATGAAAACAAAATGGCCCAAACTCTTTGGGATGCAATGAAAGCAATTCTAAGAGAGAAATACATAGAAATAGAGCCCACCTCAAGAAACAAGAAAAAGTTCAAATAAACAACATAGCCTTATACCTATAGGAACCAGAAAAAGAAGAACAAACAAAGCCCAAGCTGAGTAGAAGAGAGGAATAATTAAGATCAGAGCAGAAATAAATGACATAGATACTAAAAAAATAGTAGAAAAAAGTTAATGAAATCAGGAGCTGGTTCTTTGAAAAGATAAAATTGGTTATCCCTTAGCTAGACTCATCAAGAAAAAAAGAAAAAGGACCCAAATAAAACTGGAAAGGAAAGAGAAGTAGTAACTGACACCACAGAATTGCAAAGGATTATGAGACTACTTCCATACTTCTAGGACAACCTAGAGGAAATGGATAAATTTCTAGAAATATAGAATTTTCCAAAACTGAGTTAGGAAGAAATAGAAAATCTGAACAGACTGATTTTTAGTAATGAAATTGAATTAGTAATAAAAAAAAAAAAAAACCTACCAAAAAATAAACATCCAGGGCAGAATACATTCACAGGTGAATTCTACCAGACATTTAAAAAAAAAATTAATACCTATTCTCCTCAAACTATTCCAAAAAATAGAAAAGGAAGGAAAGTTTCCAAATGCATTTTATAAGGCCAGCATTACCCTGATACCAAAACCAGACAAACACCCCACAAAAAAAAGAAAACTACAGGCCAATATCCCTGATGAACATAGATAGAAAAACCCTCAACAAAATATTAGCAAACTGCATTCAACAATATATCAAAAATATCATTCACCATGAGCAGGTGGGACTAATTCCAGGGGTGCAAGGGTGGTTCGATATTCACAAATGAGTCAGTGTGATACACCACATCAACAAAACGAAGAGTAAAAATTATATGATCATCTCAATAGATGTAGAAAAAGCATTTGATAAAATTCAGCATCATTCATGATAAAATCTCAACAAAGCAGGTTTACAGGGAACCTACCTCAAGATAATAAGGCCATATATGAAAAACACACAACTAACATCATATATCCAACATGATAACATCATGGTGAAAAACTGAGAACTTTTTCTCTAAGATCAGAAATAAGACAAGGATTGTCACTCTTACCACTTTCATTTAACAGAGAAGAAAAAAAAAAGAGGCATCCATATTTATTGGTCAAAAAGTTGTTAAACTGTCAGTATTTATGGATGACATGATATTATACATAGAAAATCCTAAAGACTCCACCAAAAATCTACTAGAATAAATGAATTCAGTAAAGTTTCAGGATACAAAATTAATGTTCAGAAATCTATTGTATTTCTTCTATACACTATACTGAAGTAGCAGAAAGAGAAATTAAGAAAACAACACCATTTACAATTGCACCAAAAAGAATAAATACCTAGGAATAAACTTAACCAAAGAGGCAAAAAAGACCTGTATATGAAAACTATAAAACATTGATGAAAGAAATTGAAGATGACACAAACAAATGCAAAGATACTCCGTGTTCATGGACTTGAAGAAATAATATTGCTAAAACATTCATGTTTCCCAAAGCAATCTACAGATTCATTGCGATCCCTATCAAAATACCACCATCATATTTCACAAACTAGAACAAGTAATACTAAAATTTGTATGAACCACAAAAGACCCCAAATAGCCAAAGCAATCTTGCAAAAGAACAGAACTAAAGGTTATCACAATCCCAGGTTTACAGAGTTATAGTAATCAAAACAGCATGGTACTGGCACAAAATAAACCACATAGATGAATGAAACAGAATAGAGAGCCCGGAAATAACTAATGATTATATGGTCAATTAATCTGTGCCAAAGGAGAAGGGGGAAAAGATAGTCTCTTTAATAAATGGTGTTGGGGGGTGCCTGGGTGGCTCAGTGGGTTAAGACCCTGCCTTCGGCTCAGGTCATGATCTCAGGGTCCTGGGATCGAGCCCCACATTGGGCTCTCTGCTAAGCAGGGAGCCTGTTTCCCCTTGTCTCTCTGCCTGCCTCTCTGCCTACTTGTGATCTCTCTCTCTCTCAAATAAATAAAATCTTTATAAAATAAATAAATGGTGCTGGGAACACTGGATAGCTACTTGTAAAAGAATGAAAGTAGACCACCTTTTACTACCATACACGAAAATAAACTCAAAATGGATCAAAGACCTAAATGTGAGACCAGAAACCATGAGAATCTTAGAAGAAATCATAGGCAGTATTTCTCTGACATCAACCATGGCAACATTTTTCCTAGGTATGTCTTCTAAGGCGAAGGAAACAAAAGCAAATATAAAAAGTAGAACTACCTCAAAATAAAAAGCTTTTGCACAGCAAAGGAAGCCATCAACAAAATGAAAAAGCAGCCTAGTGAATGGGAGAAAATATTTGCAAACCACATATCTAATAAGGAGTTAATTTTCAAAATTTATAAAGAACTCATATAACTCAATAAACACTCTCATTAAAGGGAGCAGAAGATCTGAATAGACATTTTTCCAAAGAAGACATATGAATGGCAACGTACAAATGAAAAGATGCTCAAAATCACTAATCATCAGGGGAATGCAAATCAAAATGATAGTGAGATATCACACCTATAGAATGACTAGAATAAAAAAGACAAGAAATAAGCGTCGTCGAGGATGTGGATAAAAAGGTGCCCTCATACACTGTTGGTGGGGATGTAAATTGGTATAGCCAACTATGGAAAACAGTGTGGAGGTTCTTCAGAATCTTAAAAAAAGAAATATTATGTGATCCAGTAATACCACTATTGGGTATTTATCAAAAGAAAATGAAAACACTAATTTGAAAAGATATATGCACCCCTATGTTTACTGCAGCATTATTTACAATATTTAAGATAGGGAAGCACCCTAAGTATCCACTGATGTAGGAATGGATAAGGAAAATGTGATATATATGTATAGATATATACACATACATATAAGGGGATATTATGCAGTCATTAAAAAGTATAAGATCATGCCATTTGAGACAACATGAATGGACCTAAAGGATATAATGCTAAGAGAAATAAAAATTCCATATGATTTTACTCATAAATGAAATCTAAAAAAAAAAAAAAGAATAAACAAAAATCAGAATCAGACCTATCAATGCAAAGAACAAACTGATGGTTGCCATAGGGGAGGGAAGGATGGACAATATGAGTAAAGGAGATACAGACTTCCTGTTACAGAATGAATAAATCACAGGCAATAAAAGGTACAACATGAGTAGTGATACTTGTGATAATAGTGAGACTGCAGTAGTGACGTATGGTGGCAGATGGTGGCTACCCTTGTGAGCACAACATAATGTATAAACTTGTTGAATCATTATGTTGTACACATGAAACTAATGTAACATTGTGTGTCAGCTTTACTCAAAAACAAAAGAACATAAATTATTTGGTTCAAACAAGGACAAGCAGACTAATAGATTTCTGATTCTAGGATATATGATGTAGAGTTTACTAAATATCAGTAGAGATCTTAATTAGAATTCTGATTATTAATACTATAACTTCTTGCCAGTTATGTGAATTTTTAATGAGGAAATGTGAAAATTTTAATTGATTACTTACCCATTGATTTATGAAGAATTAAGTGTGAGTAAACTTAAAATTTTCCTTTACCATCTTTAAATGTGGATAATGGCAGAATATGTTCTTTCAGACATGTAATTCTTTAAAAATCTTAAGAGACCAGCTCAGTGCATGATTAGATTAGCACTATTAGACACTTGATCTTAGCCAAAAGGCCGAGAAGCGATAGATTAGCACTATTAGAATAAGCTCCTAATGACTGCAATTTTGTTGTGGTTCTAGGATAGAGCATACCTTAGATTTGGTATGTCTAATAGCTCAAAATGATATATGTTCATCTCTGCAAAGTTATATATGATCTTCATTACTAATTTGTATTTTATCTTGACAGAATCTTAGTATCAATTGGCGAATCATTTGGGGTGAGTATTTTCTTTCTATGAAATATAAGGGCATGCATTGTAACTATAAAAGAAATTGCACATTTCTGTAACTTGAATTGACAAATACTATTATTCAGACACCTCAGCAAGGCATGTTGCATAGAATTTAGAAAAGCGATAGATAGCAGACTTATTTTCAAATCAGATTTAATTTCAAGTTATACTCATAATTGATGAATTTCAGAGTGGTTTTCTAAACATCCTTTGAGATTATATAATACATTACATACATTTTTCCAAGCCATCAATTCCTTGTCACTTGAACTTCTACATGGAGCCACTCATTACTCACAAATGGCATCTCGCTTCCCTCAGAGCAAGAAGAGAGAGAGGGAAAGAGGGAGGTATAGAGTAGAACAAAATGAAATCACAGTCTTTTTGTAACTAATATCAGACGTGATATTCCTTGACTTTTGTCATATTTTTCTCAGAAGCAGGGTAACACTAGGTCCAGCCCACATACTTAGGGAAGAGAGGATTACGTGAATGTAAAAACTAGAAGATGAGGATTAGTGAGATCCATTCTAGAGTCTGCCCATACCACTGCCCCATATATAACCAGAGAAAGGTAATAGTTTGTACACTGAAAGACTGAATGTTAAAATCTATGTTACAAATAGTAAACGCTGTGACATTTAGTTCAAGGTAAGCTGCAGCTGTCAGGCTTCACAAAGGACATGTGGGACCACGTAAGTAGGTTTGGATCTGGATACATATAGAGTTAGTGGTCCTCAAACTTTTCTGCTTGCAATAACCTCTAAAAGAAGTAGGAAACTGTTATATGAACCTACATATTTTAAAGCTGATAACTAAAAATCTTATCACAAATTTAATACATGCACTGGAATTTAGTTTCATATTACATATGTGCTCTAAACATATTTCTTTCAAAACATGTTTTTGCATTTAATTTTTAGAAAATTACCTCATTGAGGGGCACTTAGTCAGTTGAGCATCTGACTCTTGGTTTCTGCTCAGGTCTTGACCTCAAGGTTGTGAGATTGAGCCCTGTGTCAGGCTCCACACTCAGCTTGGGTCTGCTTGAGATTCTCTCTCTTCTGCTCCCTCTGCCCCTCCCCCTTCTCACAAGCACACACACTCTTCCTCTCTAAAATAAACAAGTAAATAAAATCTTTAAAAAAAAAAAAAAAGGAAAGAAAATTGCCTCATTTAATTTTTGGAAAAGAAAGCTTAATTAGTAAAGCTAAATCTCACTGTCAAATCAGTCAGTCAAGTCAGACCTAATTTCTACCGATAGTCTGGTTTCATTTTTTAGTTCAGATGAACAGGTTCATACACATCCCTGAGGTAATCCCCTTACTCCAGTTCTAAAGTAGACAAATAAGAAATAGAATTTTTCCATGTACTTGTACTTGGATAAAATAAGGTATTGTGTCCCCTTTTGTATTTATTACTAAAGCTTTCTTTATTTTGCTGTGACAAGATTCTCCCTCAAGAGAAACAGATCTCAAATCATCTCTGGTAATAATGGATGGACTTGAAATCTTTTGATTTTTTTTATTTAAAAAACTACGAATTATCATTTCAATAAATACTGTTATCAATGATGGTTTAAAATATATAAACTATATGACTTGTCA
This sequence comes from Procyon lotor, assembly GCA_028646535.1. NCBI lineage: Eukaryota > Metazoa > Chordata > Mammalia > Carnivora > Procyonidae > Procyon > Procyon lotor. The sequence goes on along the minus strand of CM053605.1, from coordinate 116,720,811 downwards.
ACGTAATATCCCTAACGTGAGTCCAAAATTATGATTGACTAGACATTTCACTTCTTACTAGATTCTTGAGTTATTCTCTCTGGTTATGCCCTTAAACAAACAAACAAAACCCACAAGGTTCTAGAAAGCCATTCCAACTTTACATGCTTCTGAGAAGTAGTCCTGGTTTTCTGTGTGGGTGAGTTCCAAAAATGAGGAATCAGAAGTTTCAGAATAGTAGTCCGAGCTGTTGGAGGAAGGATGGGAGCCTCATAGGGAAAGACAGGAAGATATTTAATTGGAGCAGAGTTAGGTACACATTGATTCCAAGATTTTTCCTATATCTCATTTGGTGCAATAAAGCAGAAAATTAAAATGTAGATATGACCTCTGCCTGATTCTTGATACCCTTCAAACTACAATTAAGGATTGCTAATTACAAAATGCTGGCATTTAATGATTTAAAATGGAGAATTCTGTAATTTGTAGACTTCTGAGAAGTTCCAGAAAATAAATCAGATGGTGTGTAACAGCGACCGTGTGCTCAAAAGAAGTGCTGAAGGCAGCAACCCTCCTAAACCATTGAAGAAACTACGTTTTGATATCGAAGGATCAGATGAAGCAGATGGAAGGTAGGAATAGTTGTAGAATGTTTTTCAGTAGCTGAGCTGGTTACGTGGAGAAGCCAGAGTGCCGGCTCTGTTCCTAACTTCTACCAAACCCTTTTATACCAGTTTTATTTGGAAATTGTGAAGATTGCTCAAAAAAATAGGCATGTATCCCAAAGTTAACACCATTTAAATCATATACTATCTACTGAAATTCATTGAGCACATCAGATATTAACTATCTGATTTTTTTACTAAGCCATTGATAAAATTTTATGATCAACATTAGATTTTTAAATGCTTACCCTTGGAAAAAAACTACTATGTTTTATAAGAATCACGGACAAAATGCAAAAGATTATAAATTTGTGATGGTTTGTATTTTAGATGGTTTATAAACCTTTGAACCTACTCACTGAGAATATAAAATAAGTCACTGAACCTACCTAAATTTGTGATGGTTTGTATTTTAGATGGTTTACAAACCTATAAACCTACTCACTGAGAATATAAAATAAGTCACTGGAACCACCATAGTTATTGAAAATTTGAGTTTTTAATTTATGCATATACATATGAAATATCTTCCCTTTTTTAAATCTGCAGTAAACACATCCCAGGAGAGTCCAAATTTCAACAGAAACTGGCAGAAATGAGTAAGTACTTATCATTTCACCCTACATAAATGAAACCATTGTTTATATTGCAAAAAGCGTTTTCGTGTTTTAAAGGAATAAATACATATAATTCCTTAAATTAGCACACTCGCTTACGCACTTAAAATGTAATCCAATCAAGAATGTACTATTTAGGGGCGCCTGGGTGGCTCATTCGTTAAGCGTCTGCCTTCGGCCCAGGTCATGGTCCCAGGGTTCTGGGATCGAGCCCCGCATCAGGCTCTCTGCTCGGCGGGAAGCCTGCTTCTCCCTCTACCATTCCCTCTGCTTGTGTTCCCTCTCTCGCTGTGTTTCTGTCAAACAAATAAAATCTTTAAAAAAAAAAAAAAAAAAAGAATGTACTATTTACCCACAGACATTTGTGGATTAAATGTGTGATGCTAAATGAAAGTCATCTTTACCTTTTCTAAAATCTTTAGTGCAGGAATACTAAGAAGTGAAACCACATTTTCAGCATGAATGGCTATGGTTAAAAATACTTCAGGAGAGCAAAACTATAATGAGGAACTCTTTAAGAGTGTCGGATATAGGGAAAGGCTTTACAAAATTAGCATATAGGGACATCATCACCCCTACTTGAAGAATCATTTTTTATTCTATTAGTGAACTTCACTAATTTGCGAGTTTTAAAAACAATGTTAAACAAAAGTTTTCCAATACTGGAAATCAGAATTTTGATAAAGAGCACCAGATCATTTTCCAAGTTATGCAGAGTGAATTTTGGAATGTTAAGGCAGAATTTGGAATGTTAAGGCAGATGGGATACTATCCTAAGCTACCCGAAGTCTATACAAGATTAACCTAAGTAGAATAGATGGAAAGTACTTAAAGAAGAAGCAAACATGTACTGACTGCTTCCGGGTTGTCCCAGGGACGAGCTATGGTAGTGTGACGTTTCCTGATCGTCTAGAGCTGGACCCATCAGCAGGACGAATAGCTGGTACTAAGACAAGTCTTTTCAGAGATAATAAGTATTAAAACTATTATTCCTAGGTCATAGGACATATCAGAACAATACCAGTTGAAATGTGACTTTTTAAAAATTAGGGGCTTCTCTAAACATGTGCCTGTAAATACTAAGTATTTAAAGTATAAAGTATTTAAAAGAATGCTTTTGATTTTTTAAACCATTTCTTTTTATGTATATCCTTTTGAAGAGAACAATCAACACTAAATATACCAAGAGTTTAAATGTTTTGTTTATAAATGAATCTCTGTTTTGGATTTTACATTGGCTGCTCTACTTCTGTTTGAACTCGGAATTAGTTGGTGGCATTTCTGCTCAGTGCATGAAAATAGACACAAAGCTTCTGACCACCATGAGGCCCTGAAAACATTTGGAAGCATTTTGAAGCTCACAAATACCCATTTTTAAAGGAGCAGAAAGCTGTAAAAATATGTATGTTTTCTTAGACAAGAGTTTAGTTGCTGTGGTGGGTACATTTTCCAGTGGTGCACTTCGCTGGGTGGTGAATTTCAGATGCCAGGCTGGAGTTCAGGGCCTTTATGCAGCTGCAATTGGAGAGAGGCAGCAGGAGTTTGAACCCCCCTGGAGCTAAGGAATTCTTCAGTTTTCCTCAAAGAATGGCATTTGAAAAAGACCATCACACAGTACTAGATTGCTCAGAGGGGGAAGACTTAGAATTAGTCTTTTCTTTCTTTTCCAAGTGTGAATTTGTGTTTCTTTGAAATGAAGAGCTTCTGCCCACTACTAAAACCAAGTTAAGAATTTTTAAATAACTTAGAAGTTTTCTGGGTTTTTCTATGTTGTAATTAATACTGTAGTTTTAAAATGTTCATGTTGAAATTAAATGAGCCGTGAGCTGCTATCTCCGCAAGGCATCCCCAAGCACAAGGGAATTGCTTGCGTTGTGAAGAATACCATTTGCTTCAGCGACCATTCTGGGCCAGCCCAGGACTGTGCTCTGCCACAGGGCCACACTCAACCTCCGCTTCTCTGCAGCAGTGGTCTGCAAAGTTGGGCACACTGCAGAGTGCATGAGGCCCCTTTTGGTACATAGAGAAAATATTAGAAACTCTATTTTTATCTCATCTATTCATGTTTGGGCTATGTGTGTTTTAGAATTTAGACACAAACATAAATGGTATGCATATACACACAAATTTAGTGGTACATGCTTGGAAAAAAATTACATGATAAAAAAATTGGAAACCACTGCTTCGCTAGGCCTGGCACTTCATCGATTTGGCATAAGAGTAACATTTATGGCAGCCCTTTGTCAACTTACCTAGCACCATCAGTGCTATTAACGTTTCTTCATCCTCTTTCCAGCATCTACCCGAACACGAATGCAGAAGCAAAAAATGAACGATAGCATGGATACCTCAAACAGGGAAGAAAAATGAGGGTCCTATGACCTCCGTGGGCACCGAGGACACCTCTGGCCTCATGGTCGCTCCCAGATCCCACTGTGTGACTCTCCCAGGTTCTGTTTACGGCCGCATTGAATACCTAGCTTCAGCTTTTCTGCTGGAATCCAGTGTGCACATGGGCTTGTGCGGCGTGTGCGTGCAGGGGATTCCTAAGCCGCTTGCAATGTCGTAGTCAGTAGAAGATACTTGTTATTGCACAAGATTGAAAATCTTGTGTAAATACTGCCAGTTAAAAAGTTGTAGTGGATGTTTCCATTTCCAAAATATAATTGCTGTGCTCTACAAATGGGGAGGATGCCCTGGGAGGGGCGGTCCAAACAACCCAGGCCTATTTGAGTACTTTGTCTTTTCTTGTGGCATATATGTGATGTTTGCTATTATTTTTATTAATTTATATTTATATATTTTTTTAATTTAACATGAACGCCCTTAGAATATGTGTCCTGTCTTCCAAATGCAATTTGGCTGACTACTCCCCCTTCACCCAAATGATCCTGAACTCTTCTGCTAAAACAGATATTAGAAACTAGAAAAAAATCACTAATTTTTACACATTAGATTTTAGTTTACTAATGGAATCTGATGTACTACGTGCTTGTTTTTTAAATTTTAGTTTTAAACACAAGCAGAAAACAAAGTATAAACAAATGATGTTGTCATACTACTGATACAAATTTCATACCTCAGGACTTGTAAGAATTTATTGATCCTTTTCTTCATCCAACTCATGCTTTAAAAATGAGGGTTATTAATAGTACTCTTGGTTTTTATATCACTCAGATCACTGAATTCATGAAGTAACCATCTAGTACTTGGAAAATCAAGTGTTCAGCTAGAGCTTTGCTATAGAGGGCCCTAAGACAGTATATCCCAAGTGCACTTTCTAATGTTTCTGGGTCCCGAAGAATCAAGATATAAAACAATTGTATTCCACAAACAGACTGTTAACTATAGGAGCCTTAATTTTTCTTTCTTAGAGGTTTGTCTAATTGCATCTCAGCAATTATTCTGCCCTCCTAAATTTGGGAAGGGGTGTTTTCTCTGGAATTGTACCTGTCTTCCATGTATCTTTTGAACTGGCAATTGTCTATTTATCTTTTTTTTTTTTTAAGTCAGTATGGTCTAACACTGGCATATTCAAAGCCACATCATTTCTATTCCAAAATTGCAAGTAATCAAAGGTCTTTGGGTTAGGCATTCATGTTTCTATCTGGTTTTATGCAAAAGCTTCAAATGAAAACAGCTGTGTTAGAAAAACAGGCGCTTTCCCCCAACACCTAAAGGTGTATTTAAACTATCTTGTGTGATTAACTTATTTAGAGATGGTATAATTTAAAATAGGTGATATTTAAGGTAGCATCAGCTAGCTTTTAGGAAAATCACTTTGTCTAAACCCAGAGTTCTTTTTAAAAAGAAATCTGGTCTTATTTGTTAGAAAATGAAATTTTATTTCATTTCGCTCAGTTAAGTTTCAAACTTATTTTTGGCAGTTATAACAAGGCACTAGGAAGCTTTCTCCCATTTCCTCATTAATTTTTGCATGATTATCAAAAAATCAGTTAGCTTTTAGGTCAAGGGCTACCATATTTCTGGATCTTTTGCTAATAAAAGTTCACATTAGTTAGTGCCAGAATTTTAGGAACTTCAGAGATCTTGTATTGAGATTTCTTAAGTCTTCAAATACTGCTTTACTGCTTTTTTGTATTGGTTAAAACTGTACATTTAAAATTGCTATGTTACTATTTTCTACAATTAATAGTTTGTCTATTTTAAAATAAATTAGTTGCTAAGAGTCTTAATGGTCTGATGTATTCTTTGTATCAAGTGCCCTAATGTTCTCTTCTATATCTGAGTTCTCTCCTGGTGTCTCATCCATTCTTAACCTTTAATTGGCTTCATATGCTGATGATCCCCAAATTTATTTCTCCAGCCTGACCTCTTCCTGAAGGCCAGAGCCTTCATAGCCAATAGAACTCTTGATTCTCACTCTCTCCCCCCCCCCACTCCCTGAATTCTCAAAATAGAAACCAAAATCAAACAAAAGTACCTTTTTTCTACCCTAGTCTTTCCCCATTTTACTAATCACTTACTTGGTCAAGCCAAAACCCTAAGAGTCATTTATCTGCTTTTGCTGAGACCATCTTTTTAAACGTCTTAACTGGTCTGCACGTTCCCCCTCTTTCCTCTTTACCTTTCAATTTAAGAGCAAAAATGATCTCTTTAAAATATAAATTGATTCACATTGCTACTCAGGTATTCAAACTCCTTACCATGGCCTGGGGAGTAGGCTCTCTCTGCTTCTGCATCCTCCTTTCATGCTACTTCCTCCCTGCTCACTGTGCATTAGCCACACGGATCTTCCCTCTCATAATACCAGCACTCTCCCTACCTCAGGCTTTGCTATTTGCTGTTCCTTCTGTCTGGAGTGCTCTTCCCCAAGAATTTTGCATAGGTGGTTCCTTCCCATCTTTCAGGGCTCATCAGCTCAGAGGCCTGCCTTGACCACACAAGCTAAAACCCTTACTCTGTATCCTCATGTTACTCTCCTTCAAAAGTGTAACAGCATTTGTCACCATCAGAAATTGCCTTAACATGCCTCTTGCCTGTCTATTCATCCCTGCATCCACCTCCCTCCTCACATGGGAAGCATCAGAATGGCTGGTCTTAGAGCTCTAGCATCTACAAGAAGCCTATATGTAATCAAAAAAGAAAGAGAGAGAGAGAAGGTAATTTGCATATTTTTCCAAGTATATGGTACATATACTTGGTACCATGTATACCATACAAGTGTATGGTACATATACTTGTCATGTACTGAGTACTTACCATGTTCTAGGCATAGCTCTAAATGTGAGAGGTAGAGCAATGGATAAATAAACCTAAGATCCCCACCTCTGCAGCTTCCCATCTAATTGTAGTTTCAGGGACAGGGAGCAAGTGAATAAATAAACAATAGTGTGTCTGATTGCATTAAGCACTGTGCAGAAAAACATAGCAAAGGGGCGCCTGGGTGGCTCAGTGGGTTAAAGCCTCTGCCTTCGGCTCAGGTCATGATCTCAGGGTCCTGGGATCGAGCCCCGCATCAGGCTCTCTGCTTGGTGGGGAGCCTGCTTCTCCTTCTCTCTCTGCCTGCCTCTGCCTACTTGTGATCTCTCTCTCTCTGTCAAATAAAATAAAAAAAATCTTTAAAAAAAAAAAAAAAGAAAAACATAGCAAAGAAGATAGAGAGTGCTGATCAGAAAGGAATTGAAGAGTGTAAAATAGGGTGGTCAGGGAAAGACTCCCTGAGATGATCTTTGAGCAAAGCCTGGAAAAGGCCAGGGAATACGTTGTACAAGGCCAGGAAAACAGTCCACAGAGCAGAAAAGCCAGTGCCTGGAGGTGGGACCATCCCTCTGTGCTTGGGGAACAACAGGGCATCAGAGAAACATGGACAGTTGTGGGAGAAGGAGTGGGGAAGCAAGAATTTCTGTTCATTTCATGCAAAGTTTATATATTAAAGCCCTTTCCTCCCAGACAGCCGACATATACATAGGTAGATAGATAGATAGATAGATAGATAGATAGATAGATAGATAGATAATCACAAGTGTACAGTCTTTTATCTGCAATTCTGAAATCTAAAAAGCTTAAAAACCCAAGTGGTCTGTGTGTTTGGTGACACATGGCATCAAAAGCATATCTAAACTGACATAGAACTGTTTACAGCCTTTATCTCACTTAGTAGGAATATTCTTGTCTGACAACAAAAATATTAACATTGATTTTGGGAATCTAACCTAGGCCCTACTCGGGAATTACATATTATGTGGTATATGTATCATATGTACTAAACTCCAAAAAGAAATATGAAATGTATTTGGTACCAAGGGTTTCAGGTAAGGGAATACCTCGAATTGAAGTAATACGACTTCTCAAGAACAGGGTGGAAAGCGAAATTCTCTCCTCCCAGAACAGCAGCCTGTTTGTTCCTGAAAGAAGAAAGGCAGAGAGCCTAGAGCAGGAAAAGCAGCAAGTATACCTCAGCAGACTGTATTTATGTTGGATGGGAATCTTACATGAAATGCATCTCTTAGGGCAAGGCAAAATCAAGCAGCCTTTATAACACTACAGGTTTTTAGTCTGGATGATAGAAAATTAATCACTCCCAGAGATTTAACATTCTAGCAGTGATAGCTCTTTACAGTAAAAAGGACAAGTTCAAATTCATTTATTTATTTACTTCTCATTACAGTTTTCTGGTGCAAATGGTGGGAGAAAACCCTATTTACTAGTTCTGTTACCATCTGGATGATTTCAAAGAAACTTGCTTGTCAAAGCATATTTTTGTCCCTCATTTTTGGGCTACTGTCCATGGCATTAGTAATGATTTATTCAGTAGAATTTTCCTTTAGACTAAATATGTATTTTACAGGACAATAGGAAACCTTGCCTTTAGAAATAGCAAATTTGTACCACAAATATAGCATCTTACATATATCTTCGTAATGCTGTATAATGTCTGAATGAAATGAAAACAAGTTCTTTTAACATGAAGCTGGATGTTTTTGGAAACCTTTTCTGTGTTTGTTATTTTGGGAGTATACTTATATATGAGCATTGGCATATAAGATAACAACAATTTAATATGAAAATTAAATTTATGCCACAGACCAAACTCACTTATTTCCTCAACAGAAAATGTCATGATTTCAACGGAATTTAGTGAGAGAAAATCAGTATGGTTTATGTCTTTGTGCCTTGGCAAAGACTGAATTAAAAATAACAGGTATGATTTTTCATTCTTCTTTGCAATTTCCCCAATCTGTCTGTTGTAATAATAGCAGGGGGAGGGCTAATAAGATAGACAAAAAAAAAACAAAAAACCAAAACAAAACAAGACTATGTAGTTTATCATTGTTCCCTTTCATTATCACTGGTCAGGAATCCTGCCTCTAAGTAAAAATCATGTTTGGTCTAGAATGACTAGCAATTTTTTCAGGTCTCAGCTGAAGAACATTAACCTTTTATTTTAAAAAGCATTAAATGATATCTTCACAAACCTCTATCAGCAGCCGACACTATTCCTATAAAATCTTAACCCTTCTCTGTGTAAGCTGTATAGGAATTATACTGGAAGCACTTAATCATTGTGAACTTCCTCTTGTGAGCAGAGAGGAAACAGAACTTAAGGATACAAAAATCTAAGGTGAATTCATGTAAGATAAAGGATTCATTAATCTCTGATGCAGTGTCATTATGAAAAGTGTACCTTTTCCCTCACATATCCCTAACTGAACAGCAAGGTTTCTGAGCCTCTACAAACACTCATCTGTTAGAAAGTGTTGTGATCCTTCCTGTAGGAGTGTTGATGGCAAGCCTATCCTCCAAGACCAGAGAGAAAGGAATGTATTTTTCAGGGATGTATCCACGGGACTCAACTGTCATCTCTCAGCTGGTCTGATTAGCCCTTTCTTGTTTGGAGTCCCAGATTTTAAGGGTTAAACAGTGATTTTCATACTTGGCTAAGTATGAATTCATCAGAATTACTTGGGGAGCTTTTTAAATATATTGAATTAGAATCCTTAAATCTCTATCTTGTGGAAGTTCCATAGCTTGTTCTGCTGTACACAAAGAACTGAGAGATACGGCAGTACAAGCCTGCACATAGCAGAGCTTAGGAAATCTGGGTAAAAGCCCACGCAACCCTTCTGAGGAACTGGTCTTCTGGCAGCATGGCTATTGACCCATGGTGGCGCTCTGTAAAGGGCAGGCCATTTTTCATGCCTAAATAACATACCTGGTTCCCTTTGAGTGTTCAGGTTTTTTTTCTAAAATCTTATTTATTTGACAGAGAGACAGAGAGCATGATGAGCAGGGGAAGGAGCAGAGGGAGAGGGAAAAGCAGGCTGCCTCCCTGAGCAGGGAGCCTGATGCAGGACTAGAGCCCAGGACCCCAGGATCATGACCTGAGCCGACGGCAGCCGCTTAACCAACTGAGCCACCCAGGTGCCTTGACTGTTTCAGTTTTTACATGAAATTATATCATAAAAGAAAGAGGCATCAAGAAGCTTCAGAAGACCCTGTCAAAAATAGACTAGAAAGGAAGAGGTTTTGGAAGAGCTTATGAGGATGGAAAGGCATCAGTCAGGGCAGCCGGCACAGGAGGGTGAGTGGGGAGAGTCAACGCAGCCTGCAGCTGTCCAACTGCCCAGGCCGATAGCTGTGGCCAGTCTTATGTCTGGATAGATAAAATTGCATAGATAAAATATTGGTATATAAAACAGCATATCTAGCCAATGATGAAAACAAATGACATATACTACTGACTTAAAAAACAAATAGCTGAAGAAGACTATATAATTCCAAAAACGGGATTCAGATTTAGAACTAGAGACTTCCAGACCACTTTGCCCCTACCAGCTAAGGTCTGCAAAAACAGATAAAAAGAAACTAAGGATTCAAAAGTGACCTCATTGGGGCACCTGGGTGGCCCAGTTCGTTAAGCATCTGTCTTCAGCTCAGGTCATGATCCCAGAGTCCTGGGATCAAGCCCCATGTGGTCGGGCTCCCTGCTCAGCGGAGAGTCTGTTTCTCCCTCTGCCTCTGCCTCTCTGCCCGCTTGTGTGTTCACATGTTCACATTCACTCTCTCAATTCCTTAAAAAACAAAAACAAAAGTGACCTCACCAGTAAAGAACAGTCACTTTCAATAATATGAACAGTAATTATGTTGTTTAGCTGCCATCTATGTTTTAGGGTGAGCTTTGCCAGGATACCTTATCTGAACAGCTGCTTCCAAAAATAAGCTTTTATTGAATGGATTTATGTAAATCTAAGTGATGTCAGGTTGATATAATTTTGCTGCTGCTTAGGGATTAAAAAACCACATATTTGTCCTATTATCTCCAAATAAGCACTTTATTATCAAATAGTTCAGCATCAGAACCAGGTTTCTAATTCCAAAAGAGTTTTCTTTACATAATATATTGTGAAACACATATCATATTGTGAAACACATATTAGAGGGATCTGACACTATTTCCTACATCCTGTTCCAGTTTCTCTCTTGCAGTTGGGTAACTTGTTTTGATCTAAAAAGTATAAATTTATCTCAGTCCTGTTAATGCTGTCCATGAAATATAAGTATGAGCTGCTCTTCAGCTAGCATTTTATAATTATTTTGTGCCAGGGTAAGAGAACTGTTTTATAGTGACATAAAAGTCAACGACAAGAGAAACACAGAATCATTTTTACTTACACAGGCAAATGTCTCTTAACACAAAAAGAAAAGACATAATGCAATTATATAAGGCAGACGAGCCCAGAAATAACATTCATTCAGAGATAGTACTTCATATTCAATAATCCCAGATGAGAAATTAATGACTCGGAGTAAACAGAAAATTAAAATTAGCCCTTGGGACTTTGACAATTAAATTGCCAAGGCTGTTTGTGAATTCCAATTAATGCTTGATGTTAGCCACTATGACTCAGAACCAGTTACCAGAAGACTATGACCCTCAGGTGTTATAGGCTATTTCCAATTTGTTTTTGTGTGAGTTATTCCTTCATCCAGTATCCCACTTACAAAGCTGTTCTCAGGCATACTTCAGATTTAGAAGAAATTAACTGAGGGCCTACTTAGTATGCAAGGCACCGTGCTGGGTGCCGACAGTGTGGTCTGACAGCATTCCCTGTCAAGCTCTCTATGTGATATCAGCCTTTGGAAGAATAGAAATTTGGCCAGAAGAGCATATACTCAGACCAGTGTACCCAAAGTGTCCAACTTAAGTGACTCAAAAGAGGAAATGATAAATAAGACGATTTAGTTTTTTGCTTGTTTTTTTTTTCCTTAGCTTAGTCACATCTGATTAGAGAGCACTGAATGCTTTCTACCGTCAACTTCAGATTTCAACTGATGGGGCAGACTGACCACCGCCTTCTTTTGACAGAATGTAAGTATTCAGCCAAGTGTAGCTCATCATAAATACTGTTAAGGAGAAGTTATTCTCTGTCTTTTGCAGGGAAAATGAAAATGTTAAAAATTCTCTCTTGCAGGTGAGGATCAATTTTTAAAGGCTCCAACTCTGCTTGCCTTGCTGATAAAGTTCTTGAGAAGATCATGGTCCATTTCTGCAAAGCCTGAAGTCTGTGTTACTACAGTCAAATGGTTTATGCAAAACCTGAAGCAGAATTCTTCTAAATCCTAGGAATAACAACAAAAAATGTTTTAACAGATTTGTATGTCCCAATGCAATGCAACATCGCATGAAAATTCCCAAGACACAGGAAGGAAAAAAGGATTTGAGAGCCAAGAGGAAACAATGTTGGTACAGCAGTACCTAAAGAATAGTTCTAAAACTGTACAGCTAATGTGAATCTATACTTGTAAAAACTTAACACAGGGTAAAATATTCAAGTTCTTCCATGCCAACCCATGCAAAGACTCTGTTCTTCTCAGAGATAGGCACTGTGTATATGAATTCTGTACCTTGCTCTCATGACAGTATTTGCATTGTTCATCCCACTTTTAGTATTTGTTAAAATACTCCACTTTTATATTCCTCTATAGGAGCTGAAATGTTTCTACCTGAAAAAGAGTTTCTCCTATGAGTTAGGCACTACCCTCAGTGCTAGGCATACGGTTGTGACCAAATAAAGTCCCTGCTATTCCTCAAAGAGCTTACTTTCTAGAAAACAGAGGGCCGGAAGGTAACCAACCATACAGATAATTCGCATAAATAGGGACTACGAAGAAGTCTAGAAGCCTAGTTCAAGTGGAAACACTTTGTGCCCACTGCCTCATCACTTGAGAGAGCCCGCCAGACCCCAGGATTCTCTCCATGACTTTGAAAAACTTAAGCAAAGACTGTGCAGAGATGTTGCCTAACCATGAAGCATTTTGCATGTTTTAAGTGCCCAATATATCATTAAATTGATGAAAGACATTCACTATGTTTTAAAATGTGAAGGTTTCAAGGTGGGTTAGATTTTGTAAAATGTTAAGTGAAAAAAATCCAGTGTTTAGAGAAATCTACACCATGTGACCTAGGGAAAAACAGAAGGAGCTGTATGAAAATGTTAACATTCTCTGATGAGTCATCTCCGTCCTCATACTTTTTATATTTTCCAAATTTTCTTTAATAAGCATATTTATTTATATAAGCAGAAAAGAAGTTATAACCTTTTTTCTGCCCACCACTAAATGTTCCTGTTTTTTGACTAAAGGAGAGGATATCCTTATAACAAAAGGAAATCGACTTCAAGAAGTATGGCCTGCTTCCTAAAGATTTAGCTCTAGGACAGGTTTTCTTTCCTTTCTTTATTATCAAAACAATACACAGTCACTGTAGAAAGTTCAGAAAAAACAAGCAATGATAGGAAATAAAAATCATCCATAATCCCACCATTCAAAGATGACCTTTGATGGTCTTTTGTTTTTTCTATATAGATAATGAATCTTAGTCTTTTTAAATTCAGCTACTTACGCATTAAAAAAAAACAAAAAAAAGGGGAGGGGCATCGTTTTTTAATTAATGATACATTGTGAGTAGCTGTATAATTTCATAATATTAACATTCTACAGTTGAAACAATCCTCCACTGTTCCTGTTGGCTTTTTCTAATTTTTCAAAATTACAAATAGTGTTGCAATAAACATCTTTGAAGCTAAGTCTCTGTCCAAATCCATGATCGCTTCCCTATGATGAATTCCTATAAGGGGATTCCTTAAAGAATTGCACCTTTAAAGTCCTCAGTACATTTGGTACCGATCGCCCCCCACCCCCATGGCTGCCCCAGTTCACAACCTCAGTGGCCATTCAGGAGAATGCCTGTCCTCCTGAGCTTGTCTTACCTCTAATAATATGTTTCTCGGTGGCACGGGTGAAAAATTAACACCTTATTTTCACTTATATTTTCCATTTATTCATAAACCCATTTTGTTCTTCTGTCCATTTATTTCCATCAAACTGCTCATGTTTTCTTTTTGTTTTCCAAGAACTATGCATTAACTATGGTAAACATTCTTCATGATGTTACAGATATTTTCCCCAGTGTACCATTTACTTTCTGATTTTCTTGGTGGTATTTTTGATTTATAGACTTTTTTTTCCTTTCTGAAATCGGATCTAGCAACCCTTTCCTTTATGGCTTCTGCCTGGGAGCGCTACCCTGACAATATATAAATGTTCACTTTTTCTGGTACTTCTGGTTACTTCATTTGTTTACATTAAATCTTTGATCTCTCAGAGTTAATTATAGTTTAATGTATGAACTAAACACCTAACATTTTCCCAGAAGGTCAGCTAGTTGAAAGGACGCTTTTCTGACCTGAGCATCGTACTTCACGGCGGCCGAAAGCAGCGCAATGGCATTCTCCTCACAGATTCCTTGCTTGATAGTTTGCTGGCAGAGCTTTTTCAAACGGTTTTCTCTATAAAATGTAGCCAAATCTAACAACCCTGGTGGGAAGAGACGTTTATTAGGGGGAGTGATGTCAAGCATCCTGCTTAAACTTGCTCAATCCTTCAGAGAGTTTACTTGACTATCATCCTTGGGGCAGAGCTGTGTATGTACAGATGTGTGCCCACTTACATCCTGAGCCTGGCTCTACCTGGGAACGCAGCCGGCCCGAGCAAAGACAACACCCAAACGAGTAGCAATGGAAAAGCAGGAGTACAGTGAAAACGGCTTGAATATTTTTCCTAGAAAGGCTGCTTGGAATGTCCCTCTCCCTGCATCATGACTTGTCCTCCTGGGTCATTTCCCTCAGCACATACACTTGCTGAAATAGTGCCCATAATTTTACAAAAGAAAAAAGAGAAACCTTTCATGGATACATGTGTGCCTCTCATCAGTCTCCCCCCTTTCTCTGCAAACCTGGGAGACGTCTTTTCTTGCTGCCTCCTTGTTCTCACTTCCCATTCTCCCCCTCTGCCATTCCAGCAGAATCCCATCCCCTCCATGCCCCGATGCCCCCAACGTTTCCATGGAGCCAGACCCGAGGGGCTGTTCCCCGGTTTCATCTTACTGAGCATTTACACAGAATTCCCTGTGGCTGGTCACACTCATCTTCTTGAAACACTGTGTTACTTGCTGGTGTTTTTCTTGTCCCTATTTCTCTTCAGTCTCTTAGCTGGGCCATTCTTCCTAACTTCCCAATATTTGAGTGCCCCAGGGTTCAATCCTCGGTGACCTCCAGCACCAACCCCTTGGCCCCAGCTTAAATACCATCTAATACATATTGATGATTCCCGCTGTAGTCTCTGTCGCCTACTTTCACATCAGTCACAGCAGAGTGAGAAACCTCTGTGAGCCAGGGATACGGCTCTCTAAATCTCCGTGAGAGCATTTGTTACTTAGTATCCAGGACTTCATCGATCCCACAATATCAACTGTTTCTCCATCTCTCTGCTACTGAGCTGTGTGCATGTGGGAGGCCTGGGCTGGAAACTTGTTTTCACTGTAACGTGACCAGTACTATCAAAATTATAGAAGAAGTGCCTATGGCCCCGTGGAGGAACTGAAATCTTTTGAAATCTTGGGAGCTATGATGGCTCAACTGTTTTTGGTCAGTTCTCCAAAACTCCCCAATTCCTCTCTATATATAGCCCCACATCCTCCCGAGCTTCAGGAGGCTCAGGAGCTGCCCTCAGAGGAGAACCTGCCCTGTGCCCCCCACTCAATAGCCTGGATCTGCACCTCCTCCAGCACAATCCTCCCCCACCGTAGCCAGGGAGCCAGGCACCCACCCGGACACCTCACTTGGGTTACCGGGGACTCTGGAATTCCCTACCTAAGTGGCCCTGAGGCCACAGATGTGGATATTTCCTCCCCTCCAGACCATGCCACCAGTGCACAGACACCCAGCCCCAGTGGTGGCCCAGGATAGGGTGGATGGAACTTGTACGTGCCAGCTGGGAGGCCCACACCCCCCTTGCAATGCAGGGTATAGCTGGTGGTGGGTAAAGAAAGATGGCAGGCCTCAAGCTGGAGGCCTGGGGTCTATCCTTCCTGTACATTCCTGCAAGGAACTCTAAGGAGTCCTGAAATTCTAAATTCCAACTAAAACTCAAGCCTGGCCTTTCAGTTCTCAATGAAGGTATATTTTTCCAAGTATGAGGACCGAACAGATTTTATCTGATACATATAACTGAATTTTTAGACAAATGTACAAGGGCCTTTATTTGGACTCTCACCCAGGGCCCTGCAAATGTTGGAAGTGGGCCTCTAAAGGAACTGCCGTGCAGATGTCTAAGGAGCAACTCAAACTCCTGTGACTATTCACAGAACAAAACCTGTTGCTTTCCCTCTTCCTCATCTTAGTGAATGATAAATTCCATTAACCCAGCTATTCAGGCCAAATACCTTAGAGCAGTGATCCTTCTCTCTTTTCCTCACACCCCACATGCCATCTGTGAGCAAATCCCATCAGCTTCATCTTTAAAAAATATCCAGAATACGATCTCTTCTCAACACCTCCATTGCTGCACCACCCTAACCCAGGGTATAGTCACCTTGCACCTGAACCATCATAATTACTGGTCTTTTAACAAGCACATGAAAAGATGCTCAACATTCCTCAGCATCAGGGAAATGCAAATCAAAACCATAATGAGATACCACCTCACACTTGTCAGAATGGCTAAAATTAACAACATAGGTAACAACAGATGTTGGTGAGGATGTAGAGAAAGGGGAACACTCTTGCACTGTTGGTGGGAATGCAAATTGGTGCAACCATTCTGGAAAACAGTATGGAGGTTCCTCAAATAGTTAAAAATAGAGCTATCCTATGACCCAGCAATTCCACTACTAGGTATTTACCCAAAGGACACAAAAATACAGATTTGAGGGGGCACATGCACCTTAATGTTTATAGCAGCATTATCAACAAACTATGAAGAGAGCACAAATGCATGGAGCTAGAGTATGTTATGCTAAGTGAAGTCAGTCAGTCAGAGAAAGACAAATACCTATGATTTCACTCATATGTGGAATTTAAGAAACAAAAGAGAAACACAGGGAAGGGGGAAAAAAGAAGAGGGAAGCAAACCATAAGAGACTCTTAACTATAGGAGAGCCTGGGTGGCTCAGTTGGGTAAGTGGCCGACTCCTAATTTTGGCTTAGTCATGATCTCAGGGTCCTGGGACTGAGTGCTATGTTGGGCTCTGTGCTCGGTGGGGAGCCTCCTTGTGGATTCTCTCTCCCTCTCCCTCTGCCCCTCTGATTTAATTTATTTATTTGAGAGAGAGACAGAGACAGAACAAGCAGGGGGAGCTGCAGGCAGAGGGAGAAGCAGGCTCCTCAATGAGCAAGGAGCCTGATGCAGGACTTGATCCCAGGACTCTGGGATCATGACCTGAGCCAGAGGCAGACGCTAACTGAGCCACCCAGCTGTTCCCAAAAAACAGAATCTTAACTTTAGAGAACAAACTGAGGGCTGCTAGAGGGGAGGTGGGTGGGAGATGGGCTAACTGGGTGATGGGCATTAAGGAGGACACTTGTTGTGATAAGCACTGGGTGTTATAATGTAAATGACCAATCACTAAATTCTACACCCGAAACCAATCTTACCATATATGTTAACTAGAATTTAAATTAAAAAATTGGAATAAAAAAAAAAATCACATCGCTCCTATTGTAGAAATTGCTAGTTGCCTTGCTCTCCCCAACCCCCACATATACACAGATCCATTGTCCCTTTCTTCCACGACCACTTTCCCCAGCCTCTCATGCAGCTGCGGTTCTGTCCTTGGCCATCTCTAGTCCATGGTTTGGAATGTGCCCTTTGTCCCTTCCTTATGGGCCCTCCATCCAGCCACAGGTAATGCAAACGCAGTCTGGGACCCCAAGCTAGGAATGCCCTGCACTGTCTTCCTGTGTGAAAGAAACTCTCCTGTTTAAACCAATTTTTTTTTTTTAATGTTACTGTTAAATCCTAAATAATGAAAGCCTAATGCTCAAAACCTTCCAAGACTTTCCATCACACCAAGAAGAAAACAAGCTCTTCACCTCCAAGAGCAAGCACATTCTTGCCCACATCCTGAGGCCTGATCTAATACCACAGCGAGTGTGACTTCACTCCACCCACCGCGCCCTCCTCCCCTTCCTCCACAGGCTAAATCTGTTCCTGTCTCAGACCGCTGCCCTCACTGCTCACGGGTTTAGAAGGCTCTTCCCTTGGGTACCGCTCGCTCGCTCTTGCTTCCCCCAGCTCTCTGCTGCACGCACTTCCTCACCAAGGCCTTCCCAGCCCTCCTCACTGACTGCCTCGATTGACTTGTTCAGGACTTGCATTCACCCGAATACCAGCTCCCAGGGGTAGGGCCACAGCTGTGGCACACACTGGGCACAGGCACTAAAACATTTGTAGAAAAAAGGAAGGAAAACTATAAAACTTCAAAAATCAGATTTCTGTTTACCTGAGGAAAATTAAATGCTGATCTGGTAAGAAGTGACACTGGATATATAACGTGAAATGAATATTTAATTTAAAAATTTGAGGGCTGAACTCTTTAGTCCCTTATGGAAATAATTCTTTAATTCTCTGTGCCTCTGGGCAACAGTATTGCTGACAGCTGTAAACCGAGATGTAGGATGTTTTTCACTCTGTGCCTGTTTGATCACGTGTATTGCTCTTTGACCGTCCCGACACTTGAGGTGCGGTGAACGTCCCACACCAGCTTCAGGACAAAAGGCCCCAGAATGCCCACAGTGCTCCCTGCCAGAGCCACGTGGAGGGAAACTCCAGGCTGTGCAGACCTGCAGGGCTTACTGTTACTGCGCTTTTATCTTGTTTATACTGCAAACACCTCAAGGGCCGCAGGTGTGGCCGCTGAAGGGTCCTTACAGGATTACTGACAAACACTAGTTCCAGAAGAATGGCACCCCCTCCCCAGGGCTGGCCCTGTGACAGCTACCAAGTCAGTCACCCTTTGTAAGAAGCAGTAACAAGGGAAAAGAGTTTGTGTCTGACACCCAACAAAGAGAGCTCGGTCTGTGGTTGCCCTCACAGCCACTTCCGCCTTGCCAGTTACTCAGCATGTTGCCCCGATCTCCTGGAAAAGTCTGGTAGCCGTTACCTACTGCCTCCTCAGGCGAAAGGCTGATGCTGTCTGTGTACAGGTATTCCAGGAAGGCTCGGTAAACAGGGTACGAAAATTCACTCATTTCTACGATATCATCCTCGTTGTCTTCCAGTGAAGAACGAAAATGCTCACACCTGAAGGAAGAGAGAAGCACGTGAGGCCCTCGTTCCCCGGGAGAGCAGACACCCCCCCAGGAGAGACACATCCTCGCGGGGCTCACAAGGGGTAACCAACAAGGAGAAGGGGAGAATGCAGCACCATGCCAGATTCACTTCCAGTTGCACACCTTCATGTCCCTGTCCTGGTCCCTTGTTTCCTTTGCTGGTCGGGAAGCTTACTCACCAGCACATGTCGGACAAGGCAGCAGGCGCAGAACCCCTGAGGTGGAGCGCTGCCCCTCCCACCGCCGCCCGCCACACGAGGCAAATGCAGGGCCGGACTCCCAGGCCACGATCCGGGGCCACGGCCGCTGAGCAGCATTTATGGAAATCAGGTGGGGTTATTTTCATGAACACTGAGTAATTTTGTTTCTTTACCTCCTCCTCTAGGTTGAATGGTGTCCCCCCAGATTATAATAATATTTGGAGAAAGGGCCTTTATAGAGGTCATGAAGTTAAAATGAGGTTGTTAGGGTGAGCCCTAATCCAGTGTGACTGGTGTCCTTATAAAAATGGGGAATATGGACACAGACATGCACACAGGGAGAGTCCCATGGAAAGACTGGGGTGATCCTGCCCCAAGTCAGGGAATGCCAAAGACTGCCAGCAAACCACCGGAAGCTGGAGGAGGGGCATGAAGTCTCCCTGGGAGGAACACACCCTGCTGACACCTGGATCTTGGACTTCTGCCTGCAGAACCAGGGAGAATACATTTCTGTTGTTGAAGTCACTCAGCGTGGGGCCCTGTTACAGCAGCTCTAGCAAACCGAGAGCCCTTACCTCTTCCATGCAGGTTTATGAGCTGTGGTGAGAGTGAGCAAATGTCGTACGGTCTGACCTAACTAAGAGGTGAACGTTTGTGATTCATTGTAGCAGGATTTAAATATCTGATACATGACAACAAAATGATCTTTAAAATCATTATGCTAAGAGAAAGAAGCCGGGCACAAAAGATCACACACTGTAGAATTCCATTAACATAAACTTCTAGGGGCGCCTGGGTGGCTCAGTGAGTTGAAGCCTCTGCCTTCAGCTCAGGTCATGATCCTAGGGTCCTGGGATCGAGCCCCACATCAGGCTCTCTGCTCAGCGGGGAGCCTGCTTCCCCCTCCCCCATCTGCCTGCCTCTCTGCCTATTTGTGATCTCTCTCTCTCTCTCTGTGTGAAATAAATAAATAAAATCTTGAAAAAAAAAAAACAAAACCATAAACTTCTAGAAAAGACTAACTCATCTAGAGTGCCTGGAAGATCAGTGCTTGCCCCAGACCTGGGGCATGAGGGACCCTTGAGGGGTGACAGACACGTTCTATATCTTGATTTAGGGCAGCGGTTTCACAGGCATAAATATATACGTCAAAGCTCCTCAAATTACACTTCAAATGCATGCAGCTTGTTGCTCAAAAATTATACATCAGTAAATCTGATTTTTAGCATCTTTGTTAACTTTACCCCAGACCTTGTTTTCCTACAAAAGGCTCACCTTCTCTTTTTTCCGAGCATCTCAAAGTTCACTATCCCACAACTGACGAGGAAGGTGACAAAGCTCAGTTCCTAGGTGGGGACATGGTCCACCTGGTGCTCGAAGCCCAGAACACGCTCGCCAAGTTTGAGTCGGCTGCTCTAACGCCCAGTCGCACAGACCACCTTCTCTAAGAAGCTGACAGTCCTCACTCCCTGACGCCACCCTCTCACCTGGCACTCACTACACAGGCCCCTGTTGGTTCTCAGTTCTCAGGTCACATTTACCATGTTTTCCCAGCTGCACCGTATGCTTGGAGGGCAAAATCAGCCTTACTTAGTATGAGTTCTGTGAACACCCAGAATACAATGTATTTATTTCGATTCTCAAAATCAATGACTCCTTACCTAATTTTGAGAAGGACTTTATGTGCATAAATGTACTTTCCATCTACCAGGAACTTCAGGTCGGCCGTGTTGGGGTTGTCAAATTCCCTCTTGAGCGACTCGGCCACTGTGAGGTGGTCGTCAGGTTCTGAGAGAGGAATACCAACATTTCTAGGGTTAACGACAGACAGAGAAAATGCAGGCCAGAATAGAGCACCATTCTGTGGACCCTTATGAAAATACCCGAAATACATGACCAACTGAGCTGTGCTTTTCTCCCCTAAATATGGATTTTCACATCTCTATCATCCTTAAGGATAAGAGCCTCACATACATCTGCTTGGAAAGCTGGCAAAACAACAACTAAAAGCCCCAAACTGTTCCACTCCATGAAATTTTTTGCATGTTTCAGTAAACAGGCTGGCTAAGAATAAAAGATACAGTTTCCCAGGAAGATTAAAAGCAGTCAAATAAAATTGCTTTTAATGTGGAATGCGATGTTGGTTTCTGATACTTTCAGGAAAAATTATCCCATCCAATTAGTTTCCTCTCAAAGGAGCCCATGAGAGAGAAATCAATTATACGATACTGCACCTAAGAACAACCTTACAGAAAGCACCAGAGCTGTCTTCCCAGTGTTCAGGCCAGCACCCCAAAGGGACAAAGACCACGCACCCACGGACAGGAGGCGCCACGAGACGGCGGGCGTGGCAAAGCAGGCGAACACGTCGTCGGTGCAGGAGAAGTGGGTGAGGTGCGGCAGGATCACTGACTGGCCCCGGCACTGGCCCCACATGTACACGTGCCCGCCCTGGGTCTTGGCCGCCGACGTGTGCGCCGAGTGGCAGGCCGCGATCTCTATGATTCTAAGTTCACAAAGAAAGACCGAGTGAACACGGCAAACAGGAAAAGAAACAAGTTGATTTCTCCATCCCTTTACCTTAACTGATTTAAACAAAACAGCAGAAGACTGAATCTCCTAAGTTTTCAGGCACCAAACAGTAATTTACATTTTAGCCATCCTTCAATGGCACAAGTCATGAAGATCTGCTTGTTACCCCTTCCAGCCAGTAGGCCTCCCAAAACACGTATCCCATTGTGAAATGCAAGTATAATCCAAGGGTAGAGACCAAAACAAACAAATTAACCAAACAGTGATCTATTTTTTTTTTTTTTTCTTAAAACAGGACTTACTGAAGTGCGTAAAAAAAGACTTGGGCTACATAATGCAGATCTTGACCCAATATCAAGAAATATTTTCATCAAAATTTCACCAATTTTAGTGTCAGACAGAACATGCTGCGGGGCACCCCGACACACTACAAACAGTAAGGTCAATAGTTCTGAGTCACTGGACTCTATCTTCGAGAGCCCACAAGAGGAGAATTCAGAAACTGACATACGCTAGACCCTAATGTTCATGATGGCCATGGAGCTAGCTGCCAATACCCTTCCTGATGGAAAACGCTGTTTTTATTGATTTGGAACTAATTAATTTTCTTTGAGAATAAGCCAGGGTACAGATTCAGAAAACACAGTGAACTATTTTACCCTAACTGAAGTCGCCATCCTGATTCTGCCAAACCAAGCCATGCCACCAGCATCCTCGGTGACTTGGCTCAGAACTTCAGAGTCGTCTTTGACTTCTTCCCCCTTCTCACCGCTTTTTTCAGAATATCGAGTTGACAAATCACATAGAACCTCTCTTTGTAATTTCTCCCACTCAAGGGCAGCTCTCAGGAGTACTAGAAGGCAGGAGCACTAGAAATGAGCCTACGACGTGCCGTGGTTAAGAGCCTAGACGTTGGAGTCAGACCGAGAAGAGCATCCTAGCTCTACCAGTAGGCCATGTAACCATGGGAACATTCCCGAGCCTCTAGGAGACTCCATTTCATCACACTGCAAGGCTAGTACGTGAGAATTAAATGATAAAATGTCAAACACCAAGCACAGTGTACACTATTTGAATACAAATAGTAGCTAACGGTAGAAGTTTCTTAAGAGAATTACTACTAAGCGTTTTCAGTGGCAAAGTCTCCCTCATATAGAGACGACACATTTCCAATGATCAATTCAGGTGGTGAGACCTTTCCTATCTGCATGTTTACGTCAGTGAATGGGCCCAAACCTCTACTATGTGCTTTATAAAAGAAGCTTCCTTGCCCACACACGGAAAATGGCCAATCCTGCTTAGCTTCTCTTTTCAACAAATAAGGAAAAAAAGGGAAGGAAAGAGAATAAACACATTTATTCAAAGAAAGGGCCCCTACTATTACCATCTACCCTCACACGTTACACCAAGCATGAGGGCAGCAACACACTTCATTTTACACGGCTCGAAGCAGACGGGCAGGGGGTCGGACAGCAGCCTATGGAGGCCAAGTCACTTAAGACTCTCATCATCCAGGGGCACCTGGGTGGCTCAGTCGTTAAGCGCCTGCCTTTAGCTCAGGTCATGATCCCAGGGTCCCGGGATCGAGCCCCGCATTGGGCTCCCTGCTCTGCGGGAAGCCTGCTTCTCCGGTTACCATTCCCTTTGCTTGTGTTCCCTCTCTTGCTGTACTCTCTCGCTATGTTTCTCTCTGTCAAATAAATAAAAATCTTTAAAAAAAAAAAAAAAAAGACTCTCATCATCCATTTTATCGTCTTAAAAAAAAATGGTGAGGGGAGCAGAAGATAAGGTAGCAGTCATTTCACAGCCTTTTGGTGAAGAGTAAATGAAATGAGCGACCCAGCACAGGGCATGTTCAAAACCAGTCTCTTCCGATAACTCGAGTGTTCACCAGTGGCTGCGGGAACTCTGGAAGACCACTAAAATCTCCTTTCCGTGACAATGTTCCGCGAAAAATGTAACAGATGGAAACACAACACTGTCCTTCTACCCAACATCAGAAAACCAAAATGATTTAATTCCTACATTCGCTTCTGAAGTATCTTTATGAGCCTCCACGGAAAGGGACCAAGGAGTAAGTTCCCCTTACAAGAGGCGGGAACACGGCTTCGTGGAGAAAGGGTGGAACAGAAACGGCAAAGGGGTAGGGATGAGGAAGGCTGCGGAGCGCTGGCCTTCCCTAAGCATGGCCTCGGGACAGGACGTTTACCTGGAACACCTAGCAGCACACAGGAAGTCGGGGGTGGGGCACGGGCTTGGAGGACGGCAGCAGCTGCTACAGGAACAAGAGTGGAGAAAGTTTAGAGGGAACCTTCAGGTCCAAGCATGGGACCCAACCAACTGCCAAGGCACCCTGCTGTGGCCTAAGGTCATCTGTTCTTAAATCTGATTCACACCAAGAAGCAGGTTCTGAAGCACAGATTTTCCAGTCTAATATGCAAAGGACGGTGACTGAACTGAGCTAACCTTCCCTGGCAGGATGTCTGGCATAGATCACATTTTAGTTTCCAGCCATGCGTAATGAAAAGGAGGTAGTACGTGTTCCTAACAAATGAGTTTTGTGTCACCTCCACAGCACGACCCCCAACAACCGCAGTTTAATGGCTGTGGTACTAGAAATGAAAATGTAGGAAGTGAGGAAGAATGTAAAACAGAAAACAGTGAGGAGAGAAAAAAGGTAATTTGTGAGCGAGAAGAAGAGTGAAGAACAAAGAATGATAATAAAAGGTCCAGAGCAGTGACTCCCAAGCCTGGCTTCGTAAGACGCCAACATATTACCAATTATCTATCACAAGGTGTCACAAAATCCACAAAAATGCAAGGCCAACTTCGCTTTAAACCGATCTAACTTCAAATATGCTTTCATGAAACTTCAGAAACAAAGACAAATCCTGGTAAATCAAAGTACTGAGACTTCAGAAAGATTCGGAACGACTGGATTAGAGGGAAAAGAATCACTTTGGTCATTCAAATTACTTGTATGTGAACATAATTTGCTAACAAATGTTATTAGCATTCTTCATCAGGAGTAGACCTCTGTGGGAAAAATTTCAAAAGGTTTTCCTCGGGTTGTCATTTGAGCAAAGGATCCAGTGTGGACAGATTTTCACTTCCCACTTCTGTGAACAGGTAACCGGGACGTGAAGAGCCACCCCTTTGTTTCTCATTAGCCAAACTTCCCTGAAATGGGCCCCAAGAGTCAGAAGTGAGTTCTTGAGAGATAAGTCATGACATATCCGTGTAAGTTCCGGTCGCTGAAAAGGGTGGGTCCGTGCAAAACAAGTCCCAGCACACTTACAAATTCCTCCCTCGCAATATTCATGTGGCGGAGAGACTGCAAACTCTGGGATGACCACAGCAAATTCAGGCACGGAGAGAGAAAGGCAGGAATAGCTCATTCAAAACATCCATCCATGATACTTAGAGCCAAAATAATGATCATGTGGACAACAGTGAGCATGCAAGTGTGCGGCTATCTCTACTTTTTTTCTTACATTTACAATTCAAAATTTGAAAAAAGTTAAAAAGTTGTTTTTTTTTTAATTGAGTTTTTAAAATAGACAAAAATACAACACTCTCCGGTACCAGGGAAGGAGCTAGCACTCCTTAAGTCCCATGCCCTGCTTTTCTGCCCCTCCTGCCTTCCCCACCAAGCTGCCCTAGGGTCTGTCTGGCCCAGCAGGACTAGAGTCAGAAGACCTGGCGCTCAGCCTGGGGCGATTGGGGAGCAGCAGCGAGACGTGGGGCAAGTTGCTGGCAGGCACACAGCAGTGGACTTGGCAAGTCCAGGGGCAGATGAGTTAAAATGTATGTGATGTGTGACAGCACCAGGGAAATGGTAAAGTGCCATACAAATATGTCATTTTGATTTCCATGACTTTGCTTGATCCTTTAACACTTTTTGTTGTGTGTCTAAGTACTAAACGTCCCTACAGACGGGATTTGCTAAACTGAGGCATTTCTGTGATTATTCGAAGACTCAAGACTGTCTCTTCTCTTTCCACTGCGCAGCTCTGAGCTACCTTTAAGGGAAATGCAACTAGCACAGCTGTGTGCATTGACGCACGTCCACAAGTTCCTGACCTCCAGTCCCCCTCCTCCTCCCCAGTCCTTAAGAGGTCCAGGGTCTTATTCTAAGATTTTGGGGAAATAAACCAAAAATAGGTCTTTTTTTAAAAAACCTATTTGACACAGGTTAAACAAAATTAGCCAAGCTTATAACACTCAATTGAAAATGAAGGGGCTTGAAAATGACAATTTGTTTCTTCACTTTCGATGTTAAATATTCCAACAGGAAAATATAAAAGAATTGCAACAAATGAAAGGTCATCTACGTGTCCATATATTTACTTTAAAATCAGATGTAACAAAAGTTAATATGCACAATAAAAAAGGAAATGGCAGTATTAATTTCTACAATGATTACAACCCTGGCTTAACAGAAACACTAATGAGATATTTTTGTTCCATACTAATGTGTCAAAAAATGTAGAATGAAAAGGCAGTGAGAGGGCCATGTTTGAGAGCCTCAAAAGGCTTTTAGTAATAGTGGGATAATCTGGGGGGAAATTCTGGATACACTAACTATATAACACAACCTTGCAAACAAGTGGGCAAAACTAAGTCTTAATTTTTCTAACCATTTTATACTTCCTCACAGTGATAGCTTGGGAGCTAAAATAATGAGACAGTCCTATCCTTTCAACTGGCACATTTTATAAGTAGCTGAGTGAAGAGCTTTATATCCTACTCCATTTGAGGTACTTTTGTTTTCCTAAACCACAGAAGACTGACCTCAAACATTATTCAACTTCCTCTTAAGAATATAATACAGAAAACAATAGGGAAGAAAAGGTAATTTGTGAGGGAGCAGAAAAAAGTAGGATAGCCATTGGAGGCTTAGTCCTTGGCATTGGTGTAGAGCAGCTGAAATAGAGGTAAGTGAAAATACAATATGTAACGTACAAATTCTCCAACAGTTCAAAAGCCATTCTATTTTATTTTTTTATTTTTAATAAAAGATTTATTTGAGAGAGAGAGCATGAGTGTGGGGAGAGGCAGAGGGAAAGAGACTCCTCAAGCGGTCTCCCCACTGAGCACAGAGCCCCATGAAGGGCTTGATCCCAGGACCCTGAGATTGTGACTCAAGCCTCAAACAAGAGTCTGCTGCTCAACCAACGAGCCACTCAGGCACCTCCAAAAGCCAATTTTAAAAAGGAATGAATGCTCTCATGAAAGAATATTCTAATATTAAAAGCAAGTTCCCCGCAATTCTGTATCATGTCTACGTTCTGTGTTATCACTGAAGAACATGCACGTTATTTTGAAAATGCACATATTACCTGTCCTTCTCCACAACGACAGGTGCAGGATAGGACTGGTTACTTTTATTGCCGGTGCCCAACTGGCCATAGGAATTTGCACCCCAAGCATACACTTGGCCTTCATCTGTTAACACTAAAGTGTGTGCGTAGCCACAAGCCACCTGGAAAGAGAAAACCCAAATCCACTTGGGCCTGCAAATATGCTTTCACAAGATAGGTTAAGAATCAAAGATGCAAAAGAAAAGGAAGAGGCGGCCTGCTCAGAGAGGCAAAATATTAAAGTAACCAGTACGTGCCCAGGACTAGCTTAGCCCGTGTGTGACCAAAACTGCGGTAAGTTCAACACGAGTCCTGTGGTGACATGAATCTACTTGTTCAGTTTCACTATGCCGTTCATTATGCTCAAAGAGATCAAGGGGTGTGGACTGAATGTGGAACACACTTTTACTTTTTAGAATTTTTTCCCTGTTTTAGTGTAAAAGTGAAATGTGTTCAATGTGGGAAAAATGTAGAAAAGTATAAATATGAAAGTGATCTCAAGATCGGGATTATTTTTCTACTTCTATATAGAATAGGGATATGTACCATTGCTCCAAGCACCAACCATGTCTATATATTTATTTTTACTTGACATCACATAGCACTATTTCCATATCATTAAAAACCTTTGTAAACATCATTTCCATTCATGCACATTTAGTATAATTTATTTAACCATTAACATATTATTTGATTAAATTATGCTACATCTATTATTTATGTTATTTATTGGTGTTAACATTTTTTTCTTTTCTTTCTCTTTCTTTCTTTTCTTTTCTTTCTTTCTTTCTTTCTTTCTTTCTTTCTTTCTTTCTTTCTTTCTTTCTTTCTTTCTCTTTCCTTCTTTCTCTCTGTCTCTCTCTTTCTTTTTTTATCTTTTCCACTAATTCAAGAAGTGTCTTTCTTTTTGGTTCCTAGGATAATACCCTAGGAATAAAATTAAAGAACAAAGGGTATAAATATCTTCAAGGCTCTTGATATATACTTCCAAAGTTTCCTTGGAAAAGGTCGTAACAATTTACGTTCCATCAGCTACATGTGAGATTGGCCTAGAAACATAAATTTCCTGATGAACATCTAGAACTTAATCCAGGAAAATAGAGCTTTAGTCTTTACTTCAAGGAAGAAAACATCAAGCAGCTAAACTTTTCATCTGCCAAGAAAGCTGTGTCCATTGGCATCTTTGCCACTAAAGACATAAAGACAGGCACACATCAACGGTTGTGGACGCACCCGCTGGACACGAATGCCTTGCAGAGCTGCTATTCTGCAGGGAGTTGGCTGGTTGCCGCTGCTGCCGAGTCCAAGCTGCCCATTTCCGTTGTAGCCCCAGACATAGACCTGAGGGAAAGCCAGAGACTCAGTGCCCAGGAAAAACAGAAGCAAGCGAGCTCTCCGTTGAGAAACATGCCATGTCAGTATGACACTGGTCAGGTTACTGGATTTTTTTTAAACAACATACGAAACCACTGTCTTACCTCCCCAGTGTTCACCACTGCCATGGAACACATCTGCCCACATGCTATGTTCACAACTACTTTATTCTGCAAGCAGCCCAAGACTCTTCGAGGGATGGGCTGATTGGCCGTCGACCCAGATCCTACCTGCCCAGAGTTGTTATAACCCCAGGCAAATACCTGCGGACCAAAAAATGAAACACGCTAATTTATGAAGTGTCTCAATAGGGACACTCTTTGCTCTCCAAGTGCTTGATATCCATAAATTCTCACACCAAAGGCAGAGAAGTTTTTATAAAATTCATTCTTACAAAATACGTTACTTTATAAAATTAGGTTATTGGTGTTATCTACACAAATACTTATTCTCAGATATCACACAATATTATTAAAATATCTACTTTACCTTAGCCATGTTTTCCGGCATTTGGGGATTTTTCTTTTTGTAGATAAAACCCTTGAGTATAGCAATATAGAAGGAACATCACAGCCTTTTAAATTTTCCAGTTACAGAAATCCCTACTACATAAAGGTACACCTCATGATACAACCACCAGGACTATGAACTGCTAACATGAATAAGATTGAACTTGAGGAAGATCGTTATTTTAATCAAATGATCATACTTCTAAGACTGCTATAAGAATCTATATAATCTTACTGAAAAAAATCAATGAGATTTATGCTAACTAGTCTCACCTCTCCATCAGATGTTAGCACCAAAGAATGGTAAGACCCACAGGCAACTTCGGTGACTTGTTTGTTTGACAAATTAGTAGAAATATGACAGGGCACTAAACCATGATTAGTTGTCCCATTGCCCAGCTGGCTATAAGCATTATGACCCCAGGTAAAGACTTCTCCTTCTGAAAATAAAAAGAAATACAACCTTTCAGAACATCTACTTTATTACATGAACAATATATAATATTGCATGCTTCCATGAATGAGAACTAAAAATTCACATGCAAAAGCACCAAGCTCATTCTATAAAAGAACACATTTGGAAAATATAAACTATATCCTATCTCAAAGCAACAAGATGAAATTTAAATGGATGCAATTATAATAGCTGGAAGATAGGTTTTTTTAATAAATGACAAAGAAACGCTACTAAGAGTAATAGGAAGAAACATCAGATTGAAAGCCAAAAGACTGTAGTAAGATTATTTAACTTCTCTGGGCCTATATTCTTATCTATAAAATGATCATCAAGTTAATTTTAAAATCATTGTTCTTATATTATTTAGTATGTATTATTATACATATTCAGAAAAGTTCATAAAATACCTATGCAGTTTTATAAATAATTATAAAGCAGACACCCGTATATTACCACTTAGGTCAAGAAATACACCTGATGCTCACTCTAAAAGTTCCCCACATATAATCCTGAATAACAGAATTCAGTTTCTCCTGTTCTCAAACGCTACATAAATGGAATCATACAGTATATACTCCTTTTGTCTGTATTTTCTACCATATCTCTTTGTGCTACATTCCAGATAATTTCTTCTAGTCTTCCAGTTTATTAATTTTCTTTAGCTATGTCCAAACTGCTATAAAACTTGCCCACTGAGTTTTTCCTTTTGATAATTATATTGTTTATTTGGTTCTTTTTCAAATCTTCTTTGATCTCTGCAGGTATCTTCAAGTTCATTTTGTACTTCTTCAAACACAACAAATATAGCTATCTTGTAACTGGTATCTGATAGTTCTAATATCTGATACTTAGTAGTCGGTTTTTGCTGTCTTTTTTTTTTTTTTTTTTTTTTGCTGGTTCTTACTCATGGTGCCTTGTTTCCTTGTGTACCTGGTTATATTTGACTACGTGCTACTAAATTGCCATTGAACACTCATTTTTCAATGGCATTATATTTCCTCAAGCCTAGGACGAAGTGAAAGTACCTTCCTCTAGAAAAGACCTGCATGAACTTCTGTGACGCAACTAAGGCACTTAAAGGTACTTCTTTGATAAATCCAAGGCTTGAGATTGCTTGAGGTTTCTTGGACCACCCAGTCTAATGTGAACTGGAATACACATCCATGATTGCAAACCTTCAGGGAGGGGTTTTCTTTCTTTTCTTTTTTTCCTCCTTGCTTTGCTCACAGTCAAGGGTTTTTCTTTTCAGTGCCTTTGAAATGGGAGAGCTAGCTCATCCTTGTCCCCAGATTGCAGCCCTTTGTGGACCCAGAATAACCTGTTAGGTCTCTGACTCATGATTTCTTCTACCCTGTGAGTACATCAAAGCAGAACTCCATTTAAGCGGAGAGGCAGATGCCCTTAAGGCAAAATTAACTTTACGTTCCCCTTTAACCTTAGTTCACACTTTCTCTTAAATATGATCCAGTAATTCCTCTCTGCCTTGTTAGTGCTTTGATGCCTCTATGAAAAAAAATTTAAATATTTTAAGTTTTAGTTGCTTCTGGTGAAGAAGTGGTTCAAAAAAATCTAGCCTATTACTGGCAACCAAAATTCTCTAAAATTTATGTGAAATAAGTATACAAAAGAGTATTTATAAACTTTATTTTCAGTTCAAAAAACACTAATAAAAGGAATACCCAGCTTAAGAAAAACACTAAGGTATGATTTAATTATAATGTCCTATTAGTGTGAATTCATGAAACAGCCATGAGAGCATTTAATTCCTTACATGACTAATATCAAATATAGCCATTGGTCACTGTCGATGGTCAGAATCCCTGAGTGCTAGGAGTTAGACAGCATCCTGGACTTTAGTGCTAGTATCTTAGTTCATAGATCAGGTTCAGAAAGTCCAGAGTGACTTCAGCATTTTAATGTAATAACAGTTCAACTTTTAAACAAAAGGGGTTTACTGGGCTTACAGCACCATAATTCTCACATCAAAAGTGCCAATAGTTGTTAGATCCACTCTGCTCTATTATCTTACTCTGATATTCAGATATGTTCATATTTCATGTTATCCAAGGTAAAGTTCACAGGGCAGAGCCAGCAACTCCTACTCAATCAAAAAGTGTGTTCTTGATTTAAAGGGTGGTCCTAAGTCTTGTTTCTCAATAAATAAGGCAGTGGCTAAAATTCTACACTGTGTCTTTACGTTACCTGTTGTTGCAAGGACAATATGGGGGCCACTCCCATAGCTGAGGCAGGCTATTTTTTTGCCACTTAAAGACTCCAGTCTCCGAGGTTCAATGGTACTCTGGACGTCACCTAATCCCAAACAGCCACAGCAGTTTGTGCCGAGCACAAAAATCTGAGGGAAAAACCACTGTTAGTTCGAGCACTTCTATTTCCGACAAACCCATTATTATTGCTTCATTGTACAACATTATATACCAAGTAAGAATCTATCCTCCATGTTTTTTTAATTTTTTTTATTTTTTAATTTTTTTTAAAGATTTTATGTATTTATTTGTGAGAGAGAGAGAGAGCACAAGCAGGCAAAGAGGCAGGCAGAGGCAGAGGGAGAAGCAGGCTCCCTGCTGAGCAAGGAGCCCAATGTGGGACTCGATCTCAGGACCCTGGGATCACGACCTGAGCTGAAGGCAGCTGCTTAACCAACTGAGCCACCCAGGTGTCCCCTCCATGCTTTTTTTAAAACCTTAATTCCTTAGTACGCACCCCCCCAAGATCTTCAACTTAGTAAATCTTTTACTGTAAGTAGCTGAATTTTTTCTTCAAAATTTACCTCATCATTTACTGTAGTATATAAAACTTCATTGCCAGCACTGCCAAAGACACAGGCCTGACGAATTAACTGCAGTTCTTCCTCAGAACAAAGGGAGAAAATTGGCCACTTTCCCACATCTAACATCTTCAAAGATGACAGAGTAGCCTGTACTGGCTGAAAAGGAAAAAATAAAAAATAAAATAAGCAATAAGTAAAATTTAAAAACATATACGTGTGTACACACACACACACATACACACACACACACATTAAGACTGTTAATTAAAAAATGCTTTTTTTCCCTTCCCCTTTGCCTTCTGTGGAAGTGAGCACCAGCTCAAGGGGGAGCATCTCTATCTAGTTTTGAGAGGCGCCTCCCAGCTACGGCAACTCTCTCGCCAAGCGCCCTGCCTCACGCCTGCTCTCACAGCAGCTAAGAGCCAGAGACCCCGGCTGGGACCAGATCTCACCTACTAATTTTCCTCAAGGCCACAAGAACCGCCCAAGGCTGACCTCTGTACTTCCAATGCTGGCTATGTCTTAAATGTAGCTTGGAAACGAGGCTGGTTGGAAAGGCAGGAAAAACTGAGAGAGAGAGAGAGCACTGCGATTTCATCAGGCACCTAAGTCTTGACGAAATGCATTCTTGGAAAAGAACCATGCTGAAGGTGACACCAAGGAACCGGTCCAGAAGTGCTGTTCTTGGGTCCACTCTGACCATCAGTTGAGCAGTTAGTGGCTTCCCCTCTCCCACTCAGGTTCGGGGATTGGTAGGAAATATACACCCAGAAAGAATGTATTTGTTTGTAGGGCTGCCGTAGCAAAGTACCACAAGCTGAGTGGCTTACACCAAAGAAATTTATTTTCTCACAGTTCTGGAGGCTAGAAGTTCAAAGTCAACATATCTGGTAGTTTGGTTCCTCCTGAGGGCTGTGGGGGAAGGATTTAGGCCTCTCTCCTTGTGTGATGGCCATCTTCTCCCTGTGTCTTCACATTGTCTTTGCTCCTCCATGCACGGCTGCCTCTGGGCTCACCGTAATAACCTCATCTTAACTTCCAAATAAGGTCACCCTCTGGGGTACTGGGGCATTTTAGTGCATTTGTGGTGCTCTGACAGCATGCCAGGATGGGTGGCTTATAAACAGCAAAAATTTACTTCTCACAGTCCCGTAGACTGGAAATCTAAGATCAAAGAACCAATATGCTCATATTCTGATGAGGGCCCCCTTCCTGCTTCATAGCCATTGCCTTGTCACCATGTCCTCCTCATGGTGTGGAAGGGGCCAGAATCTCTCCGGAGACCCTTTTATAAAGCACTGATCCCATTCATGAGGGTTCCACCCTCATGACTTAATCACTTCCCAAAGTCTCACCTTCTAATAACCCCTACCTTTGGGGGTTAGGATTTCAACACAGAAAATGGGGTTGGGGGAAACACAATTAAAATCACAACAGTGTACATTAAGAGCATAAGCTCCTATGCTCTCATAACAGCATGCGATGTGGACACCGTAAAGCTGTTTTAAAGAGAGCTTTTATTTGCTCTACTGGAAACATTTTTACATATGTGCTTTCCAGCTTTCAAAAATTTGAGGATTACAATAAGATGCATAAACAGCCAACGTGTCTTTCAAATGGCATGTCTGGCCCTTTCTCTTAGTCACCATACTCCTGCTTAATTTAAAGGAGCAAAGGATTCTCTAAGGCCTGTCTTTCCCATCGGCTATCAAGTCAACCTTACCAGGAGGGAGTTCTGGTAGAAAGCTGACTGGACTAGCTACTTATTTTCCGCAGAGCTGAAAGCATATTTGTCCCACCCAGGGGAACTCAGGTGAGCGTGTGCACACATTACAATGACGTGGCTCACAAGATGATGGAGACTCAGAAGTCCCAGGACCTCCACCTGCAAGCAGGAGACCCACGAGAGCTGGTAGCATAACTTAATGAGTGCAAAAGCCTGAGATCCAGGGGAGACAGTGACGTACATCCCAATCTGAGGGCAGGAAAAGATGAAGTGAAATGACCCCTATCAATCAGTGAAACAGGAAAAAAAAAGGGGATGAATTCCTCCTTTCTCCACCTTTTGTTCTATTCAGTTCCTTAACAGCTTGGATGGTGACCACCCACACTGGGGAGGGCAAACCATTTACTGAGTTCCCCAGAACTCCTTCAGAACTTCCTTCAGAAACTCTTCTCATCTGGAAACACTGTCACAGACACACCCAGAAGCAGCGTTTCATCTGGCACCAGTGGCCAACTCGAGTTGATACATCAAATTAAGGATCACACCATGCAAGGGAGCCCATGTGGTCCC
The DNA here is from genome assembly GCA_028646535.1 of Procyon lotor. Lineage (NCBI taxonomy): Eukaryota > Metazoa > Chordata > Mammalia > Carnivora > Procyonidae > Procyon > Procyon lotor. The sequence continues at coordinate 116,686,398 of CM053605.1, read as the reverse complement.
GGAGGCAGAGACTGGAGCAATCACCTCCAGGTCCAAGAGCCCCAGGGACTGACAGAAGCCTCCAGAAGCTAGAAAGAAGAAAAGAAGGCTTCTTCCCCAGAGTCTTCCGGAAGTATGGCGCGGCTGACCCCTTAATTTCAGACTTCCAGTCTCCAGAACTGTAAAAGAATAAATTTCTATTGCTTTAAGCCACCCAGTTGGTGGTACTTTGTAAAGGCAGTGCTAAGAAACTAACACAGAGGGTAGGCAGCCTGTAACTATAAATGGCATCACCCTGAGTTAACGGCAGCACCTGAAGCAGGACGAGCTCCCCTGATGCCAAAGCCAGTTGCTGCCCTCAGCGTGCCACTCAAGCTCTAAGACCCTGTCTAGAGAATAAAGCCCTCGGTTATCTTTTGGGCAGCACCCAAGGCCACTACAGAGCTAAGGGCAGAATCTCTTGTTACGTTAGCTTTTAGTCTGAGCGACTCTAAGTCACCCATCTCCTTATATCCTAAAGGAATCTTATCTTCTCTGGGGTCTGCATTTTAATTTTTTTTTTCCTATTTAAGTCTATAAATTTCAAAGAGAACAATGTTTGGGATGTGGCACCAAATATTTATAGATGAGCTAATGTGCTAGGTAAAAGAATTCTTACGCATTATTTCTAACCTTCACAATTGCAGGGCATAGATACTGCCATCCTCAATTTAAATACAAGGAAACTGAGGCACAGAAAGACTAAGTGATCCTCCAAGATCACTTGCTTCTGAAGACTGCTTTCCATCCAGCACATGTTGCAGAGAAAAAAAAGGTCACATAAGAAGTTATACCACTGGAAGATCTAGTTTACAATTGCAAGGCTCTGGCTGTTCTCATCCGGTTCTTAACGAACAGGGCACTAATATACACTGTGGGTTACCTTCCACGAGCAGGGCGGCCGGCGATATACAAAGAGAAAATAAGAATTCCCACCTCATTTTCTCCTTTCCAGCAGATTTTTGGATTTCAACCTGCCATGCTACAAAAATCCAGTGGTTTCTTAGAATCAGGTTGTAAATTCAACAAGCTCCTAAACACTTGTCTACAAATCATTGGTTCTGAACTTTTTTCCTGAGTCACTTATATCAAACCTCTAGGACGTGCCCCATGACTCTACTAACCACTGGGGTTCTGGGGTGTGTGTGTGTGTGTGTGTGTGTGTGTGTGTGTGTGTGTGTGTGTGTTGAAGTGTCACCTGCAATCATACATCTGTTAAAGGATGCCACAAGTCAAAAGAACGTCAGGTGTGACAGCATCACTGAACACGTATTGAGGGCCAGATACAAAAATTATAAAAACGAAACATAATTGCTCCCTTCAAGGAGCTCGCAATTGAACAGCAAACGAATACTTACAGTATAACCTGGGTACAACGGAGGTGTGAATACGCTGCTTTTAAATGTCAGAAGCTGGCTCCTGGAGGTTAATCATCAAAAAAAATTTTTTTCTAAGTCTTGTGGGGGAGTTATTTCCTGGAGGAACTTAGGACTTAATTCATGAAAGGCATACATTAACACTTTTCTGAGGTAAATATTTCATATTGGTCTCAAGGAATTGTAGCATCTTCTCAGAAGAAAAATATTTCTCTACAACACACTCATGAGTGTACATAGCTGTATGTATTACATATACTGCAAACATGTACATATATTGTATGTATATGTATACTTGGTATATATAAGCAGCATGTAGGTGACATAGGATTCACACACAGCACCTGGAGGAGAAGCAGCCACCCCGCATGACAACAGCCATCTCTGGAGAAGGCGCCCAACCACCTTTGTGCCCAACTGGTAAGTAAGGGACCAGCTGAGCAAGTGCCAAGGGCAGGCAACAAAAAAATCTGCATGGGGAAAAAGCACTACCAGGGAGTGAGAGCTTGACAGTGCACACAGTAAGTCATCAAGATCGTGTCCCTAGAACTCAGTCCCAACTGGGCCCAGGTAACTCTCCTTCCTGCAAGTACTACTACTAAAGGCAAGAACTATTCCCTGGCCAGCTTTCCTTTACATCCAGCCTCTCTCCCCCATCTTTCGCTGATCTCTGTTTGAGAAATGCAAAGTGGCAAAATTTTAATATTAGCTCAAGGAAAATATAATTAAGGAAACATAGCTCCATAAAATCAGAGACCAGGATGCATTTTATTACTCCTTTGAGTATGAGCTACCTATATAATTCTACTTCTCCAGCCAAATGAAGAACTGAACAGATCATAATACTTCACTTAACTCTCAACAACTAAGTTTTTGTTTTGGGGTTTTTTTTTTTTGGTTTTTTTTTTTAAGATTTTATTTATTTGACAGAGAGAAACACAGTGAGAGAGGGTACACAAGCAGAGGGAATGGTAGTGGGAGAAGCAGGCTTCCCGCCGAGCAGGGAGCCCAATGTGGGGCTTGATCCCAGGACCCTGGGATCATGACCTGAGCCGAAGGCAGATGCTTAACGACTGAGCCACCCAGGTGCCCCACTGAGCCACCCAGGCGCCCCACAACAACTAAGTTTTAACAACAATTAAATTTCAAATACAGCACATAGAAATGGAGCCAAAATTACCTGTTCGGCATGAGTAACAAAAAAAATTATTTAAAGAAACTCACCAACATCTTGTCTTTGGAGGACTTTCTGGCAATGTAACACTTCACATGCAATAGTCATTTCATTGTTAATCCTGTTAGTCTATTCTTTTATTTTACAAAATCTGTTCTTCCCGAGAAAAATCAGAAATTTTTCTATTAACATTTGAGAAGATTCTCAAGTTCTATATATTACTTTTGTAAGCTACTTTTGTATTTTCCTATAAGGGCTCACAAACAAATACTTCAAGTCGGCACACAGTAATACTATGGTTTGGTTTCAGAAGTTCTGCCATCTTTGTAAACTATGCTGGCTTTTTATAATTATTTACACCTTTCATTGTGTTTTGACCATATAATTGTTTACATCTTCTATTGTGTTTTGACCACGCTTTATTTAAAAACAACAGAAAACATTTTCATAAAAATGAAAATTAATAGTGGCAGTTAATACTAAGCTGTTCATAGTGAAGAACAGATAATTGGGTCAATTTAAGAAAATTAACACCAGATGGAAATCAATGTGCATGCTGAAAGGTGTGAAACTTTTAACATCAGTTGAATACACTGGACTTAAGCTGTTGAATGTAATGTTCAGCTGTGACGGAAAAGGATTAAGTCAAAGAATATCGATGATACAGTAAGAATATGTCATCTAAGATTAGGTATTTTATAGTTTTGTTAAGTCTCTGGGAATGAAGTAAACATTATTCGACTCAGATCCTTTTGCAGGACAGTGTTATCTGTGAAAACTCCAAGAGCTCCATTTCTGGAAACCCTGCTCTACCCCTCAGCTAATACCCTGTAGCATGCTATATACCCACAATAATTATCTGTTTGCATCTGAGCCACTACACGTGAGCCCCTCAAAGACAGATATGATCTCCCTCATCTTCTGGTTGGGTGACCAACAGATGTTTGATAACATGTTTCATGCAATAGAAAATACATGCTCCAAAGGCATGGTTTTTTCTAACCTTGCCACTTTGTCCATAGGAAAGGGAAAGCTCTTCTTCCATATGGACCCAGTCCTGCGCAGTCCCCTAAGGAAAAAGTATGTGGTAAAATCAGGATCCCATATGTCGGATGAAACCAGGCAGGTTAAAATGATTTTACTTCCAATTAACAGAGAAAATAAGCTAAGCTCAAATATGGTGAAAGGAAGATAAGAGGCATGAGAGTTACTAGCTCTAAAACGCAAAAGGTGTTTTAACTGTTCTGCAACTATCATATGGTCTCTTATGGGAATCCTCCTGCAGAAGTCTGAAAAAGTAATCCCTGGATAAATTAAGATTCTTAAATCTGTAAGGAAATAAGTAGAAAATTTTCATTTTACAGTTGACCTACTATAGATAAGAAAAAATACATTTTAGACCTAGGTCAAATTTTCCCTGGGATTGGAAAGTTCCAAATCACTGTGAAGAGCAGACTTATCAGTTTGCAACTCCACTGAAGAGTATATGATTTGCTAAGCTGGGGGGGAAAAAGGAGGAATGAATAAAAAAATGAAAGGATGCAGAATGAATATGGTTTTGTTTATCCTAGACCTTGACAACAAATCTGCAACAATAGCCATCAAGTTTGTAGCAAGGACACTCAATGTTCTTGCCTTAATGAACCATCTCCGCAATGACTACTTTCTACCCATAAAAGTAACAACAGGAACAGCTCTACCAAAAGATCCACAGCATGGGCTTTCTCTTTGCCCAAAGGATCCCCTTTAATATTTCTTACAGGACAGGTGTGGACTGTGGTTCAATCATTACACAGTTAACTATCTCATCACTAAAAGTAGATATAAATAAATATTCTCTCTCCTCCCAAAAGCAATTGAATGAAATCATATTTAATAATTTTAGTATTTCTGATTTATTAGTTTGGGCTCTATTTAATCAAATACAACCCACATTTCAAAGGCTAACATCAGAACATTTTATCTAATATTATATAGAGGCAGTTAGAACCTTGTAATAGATAAAAACAATAATCGATATAAGGTCAAGTCTTAACAGTGTTCCTTATCAATGTTTTATACGCCCTTGGATACTGGTAAAATTTTGTTTTCCTCAGCTATAAGAAATTCTCTCAGAATATAGGATATAGGAATAACAATATATTCAGAATTATTATAGCTCAAACTATGGCAATTGATATAAATCATTATATCTTTCTTTTTCAAATTTATCTATTTCCCAAAACCATAAGATACCTAGGACTAAACCTAACCAAAGAGGCAAAGAATCTGTACTCAGAAAACTACAAAGTGCTCATGAAAGAAATTGAGGAAGACACCAAAAAATGGAAAAACGTTCCATGATCATGGATTGGAAGAACAAATATTGTGAAAATGTCTATTCTACCTAAAGCAATCTACACATTTAACGCAATCCCTATCAAAATACCATCCATTTATTTCAAAGAAATGGAACAAATAATCCTAAAATTTATATGGAACCAGAAAAGACCACGAATAGCCAGAGGAATGTTGAAAAAGAAAACCAAAGTCGGCGGCATCACAATTCCTGACTTCAAACTCTATTACAAAGCTATAATAATTAAGACAATATGGTACTGGCACAAAAATAGACACATAGATCAATGGAACAGAATAGAGAACTCAGATATGGACCCCCAACTCTATGGTCAACTGATCTTCGACAAGGCAGGAAAGACTATCCAGTGGAAAAAAGACAGTCTCTTCAACAAATGGTGTTGGGAAAATTGGACAGCCACATGCAGAAGAATGAAACTGGACCATTTCCTTACACCACACACAAAAATAGACTCAAAATGGATCAAAGACCTCAACATCAGACAGGACTCCATCAAAATCCTAGAGGAGAACACAGGCAGCAATCTCTTTGACCTTAGCCACAGTAACTTCTTCCTAGAAAAATCCCCAAAGTCAAGGGAAGCAAGGGCAAAAATGAACTATTGGGACTTCATCAAGATCAAAAGCTTTTGCACAGCAAAGGAAACAGTCAACAAAACCAAAAGACAACTGACAGAATGGAAGAAGATATTCGCAAATGACCTATCAGTGAAAGGGCTAGTATCCAAAATCTATAAAGAACTTCTCAAACTCAACTCCCAAAGAACAAATAATCCGATCAAGAAATGGGCAGAAGATATGAACAGACATTTCTGCAAAGAGGATATCCAAATGGCCAACAGACACATGAAAAAGTGCTCCACATCACGTAGCATCAGAGAAATACAAATCAAAACCACAGTGAGATAACTCCTCACACCTCACACCAGTCAGAATGGCTAAAATTAGCAAGTCAGGAAAAGATATATGTTGGCGAGGATGCGGAGAAAGGGGAACCCTCCTACACTGTTGGTGGAAATGCAAGCTGGTCCAGCCACTCTGGAAAACAGTACAGAGGTTCCTCAAAAAGCTGAAAATAGAGCTACCCTATAACCCAGCAATCGCACTACTGGGTATTTACCCTAAAGATACAAATGCAGTGATCCGAAGGGGCATGTGCACCTGAATGTTTATAGCAGCAATGTCCACAATAGCCAAACTATGGAAAGAATGTAGATGTCCATCAACAGATGAATGGATAAAGAAGATGTGGTATATATATACAATGGAATACTATGCAGCCATCAAGAG
>CM053605.1:116637695-116680082 GCA_028646535.1 Procyon lotor | reverse complement strand
AGGGAGAGGGACAGACTCTCAAAAGCAGACTGCACACTGAGTGAGGAGTCCGAGGTGGAGCTCAGTCTCACCACCCTAAGATCATTCCCTGCGCCAGAATCAAGCGTCAGTTAATTAATCGACTTAGCCACCCAGGTGCCCCCCAAAATCATTATTTCTAATGTTTGGAAAGGATATATTTGTTTTTAAAAGAATCACTTAGCCTTTTCTCACTTATAAACTTTGACCTAGTTGCTGATACGGAAAGATAATTTCATGTGACAGTTATCCCTATGTGATCTGTCTTGTCTATTAATTTGCAAGCTATTTAAGAGAGGCAGCCATGACTCGTTCACTGCTATAACCTCCGCAGGACCCGTCTCAGAGAAGAACGCAAGATTATACATCGGTTGAAAGCATTCTTTGAATATGACTTTTTGTATATTGGAGGCTGCCTGCATCAAGGTTCTTTTCTTTTTGTTTCATCCTAACTAGAACGACATTTTCCACATCTACCCCAGGTTTACTAGAACAAGAAATAAAAAGAGCGGAGAGGGGAAAAAAAAAGTAGAAGAGAAGAGGAAAAAGAATAGAAGAAGGGAAGTCAAAGGGAAGGGAAAAAAAAAAGGAAATAAATGAGGAAAAGGGACCAAAGACGAGATGTCACTGCCCCTCATTGTAATGTAGGCCACTTTGCTTCCTAGGAGAAGGGAAATCTTGCTAATACACTAAGATCCTAGAAGAGCAGTCCTGGGTTGTTCTTTCCCATCCCATCCCTCTACATTATTGGTTTCTGGTTTATTCTTCCTGTTTCTTTTTGCAAAAATAGGCAGATATGTGTCCGTGTTTTTATTTCCTAATTCTTCCTTATACAAAAAATAGCATACCTGATATACTCCAGCAATTTGCTTTTTTTTTTTTTTTTCACTTAACAATATCATCCGGAAATCACTCCTTATCTGTTAAGAGAGATTTTTTTTTTAATCAGCTGAATATCCTGTTTTGTTTTTTTTAAAGATTGATTGATTGATTTGACAGAGAGAGAGAGAGATCACAAGTAGGCAGAGAGGCAGGCAGAGAGAGGGGGGGAAGCAGGCTCCCCGCTGAGCAGAGAGCCCGATGTGGGGCTCGATCCCAGGACCCTGAGATCATGACCTGAGCCAAAGGCAGAGGCTTAACCCACTGAGCCACCCAGGCGCCCCCTTGGTTTTTTTTTTTAAAAAGGAAAAGAAATAGCTCTTTTTGGTGCCTTTGATTAATTTCAAGTACAGTAACTCTTTAAAAATTAGAATGGTGGAACATAAGCTATTCTGTTTGACTAATCAAGTTAAGACATAATTGCATGAATGGTATATTGAAATGACCATATTTCAAGAAATAACATTTGTAGAATTCAATTAAAGATTAGTATAATTTCATCTTTATTGGTGAGAATGTTGTTGAAGATTTAAAAACTATTCAAGAATAATTACTATTATACAGTACTGTGAAAAAACTGTTGAACTCTCTAGCATTATGGAAAGTAGTGGGATTTTTTTTTCTAACATTATTTCAATATGATCAAACATAATAGAGAAAACTAGCTTCTCCAATTCGTATGACTTAAGGAATACAGTTTTTGGAATCTATTTTTATGATTATAGTTATCTTCTCCTGTTATCTACATGATTTCACCAGGCTATTATTATTATTATTTTGAGAGAGAGAGTGTGTAAGCAGGGGGAGGGTGGGTGGGGCAGAGGGAGAGGGAGAGAATCTTAAGCAGAGTGTGTGTGCTGAGCACAGAGCCCGATGTGGGGCTTGATCTCACAACCTTGACATCATGACCTGAGCTGAAATCAAGAGTAGATGCTTAACGGACTGAGCCACCCAGGCACCCCTCAACAGGCTATTACTAATATCAATGTTATAGCAGTATATCAATATATACTTCTTAAAAATCCACAATATACATAAAGAATATCACATTTATGAATTCTAAATAACAGTAACAATAATGAGTTAAAATAGTTACCCTGTAGCAGGTATTAAGTGCCTTATATTATCACATTAAACTTTATAAATGTGGCCAAAAGCAACAGAGAAGATCACTGCCTCCATTTTATAGACATATTTCAAAAACTTGACCAATCATCACCAACCAGTCAGGGTTAGAGCCAGTATCTGAACCCAGGACAATTTCAAAACTCCTCTCCTGGACCCTCCTCTGTATTGCAGGAATATGTTAAGTTTTTCTGGGCATCTTCCAGTTTTATTTTGTACTGTTCCATCCAAAAATATTTGTACCTGATTGCTTCAGATTTCTGGAGCTCTGTATTCAGTCATCTTTAATCCTGTTCCTTCTAGATCCTTGTGAAGTTGTCTTCTAGGATAAAGTTAAAGTGACTGAAAAACAGAAACACATCAATAAATTCTATTACAAAAAAGCAGAGAAGAAAAAGAACATACCATCTTGCATCTTTAACAAGATAACATTATTTATCTGAGAAGTATATAGTTCAAAAATCGTATTAGCTCTATTACTAAAAAGTCAGCAATTAGAGGTGCTCAATTATTAGAAAGTATTGTAAATTATAACCTTTAGATATTATATGTGGTAAGTTTTGGGACCACTAGGACACTGTAACATATGAAAAAAAACCCACATACTAAAAAAAGTTTATATGCATACTCCTTTTTTTTGTTTTTTTGTCAGAGAGTGAGAACACAAGCAGGGGAAGTGGCAGACAGAGGGAGAAGCAGGCTCCCCACTGAGCAAACAGCCCAATGTGGGACTCAATCCCAGGACCCTGGGATCATGACCTGAGCCAAAGGCAGACATTTAACTGACTGAGCCACCCAAGAGTCCCCCCAAAAAGTTTAATTTGTAGTATGTTCACATAGAAAATGCAAGAGAAGCCATCTGGAATGTGAAAAAAGCAAAACTTTCAAACTTTTGGAAGAAAGTATAGAAAACATCTTTGTGACCTCAGGGCAGGAAAAGAGTTCTTAAAGACACAAAAGCATAAACCACAAAGAAAAGACTGGTGAAATTTACTACATTAAAACTTAAAAAATATGGCATACTAAAAGACCCAACGAACAAAGGAAAACATGCCACAGAATGGGAGAAGATATTTTCAATATATATAACTGATGGCTTGCAAAGGATTTACATCCAGAATAAAGAATACCTAAAAATCAGGAAGGAAAAAAACCAAACAATCCAAGTTAAAAATGGGCCAAAGATGAGGCAAGTCACAGAAACAATTAATAAACATATTAAAAGATGCTCAAATTCACCATGAAAATGCAATCACAATGAGATAAATCTCAGCCATCGCATCTGCAAAATTAAAGGGGGACAATCCCTAGTGTTAGTGAGGATGCAGATCAAATAGTATACTCATCCTGCTATAAGAAATGTAAAATGGTGTCATCACTTTAAAAAGCAACTCAACAATATTTAGGTCAACGCAGTGTCTTTCATTCAATCTTTTTTGACACATATTTGTACCTGAAACAAAAATCTCACAAAACAATTCTTACCCTTGTTGTACAAAGTGCTTAGGAATATTTTCTTTTCAATTTTTTTCTATCTTACTCTATTTTATTCTACTCTGACTCTGTTCTATTTTATCATTTCCCATTTCATTTTTAAAAGAAAATGTTGGTCTCAACCTACTAAAATAATTTGAAGATCACTAATGAGTTCTGCCTTATAGTTTGGACCATGCTGGTCTAGATGAACTCTAGAGTATACAGGCAATTGTTTGCAATAGCAAAAAACTAGAAATAGCAAACAGAATTGATCAATAGGATTCATCAAAAGAATTTAAAAACTATCACATGTGTATACTATACAGCAATTAAAATAAATTATCTAGAATCAACTCAGATAAACGTCCAAAATAATTTTAGCCAAAAATCACTATATTACAGAATGATACATATGGTACACTATTTGATAAATTATTTTATCAAATTTGATAAAGTTTAAAACATGCAAAAAACCCAATACTATTTGGTAAAGTTTAAAAACATGCAGAAAGCAATACTATTTTAATGTGTTGTGGATACTGACATATATATATATATATATATATTTATATATACATACACACACACATACATGGCTGGACTTTGATGGGAATTTTTTTCATAGGAAATTTTTGATAAAGGCAATGCCAAAGATAAAATTTTCCATGTAATTCCTTCACTGAATTAGTATGATTTTGCTTTTCCATCTGACAAGACAGTTTTTAAGATGTTAAGCTTAAATTATATTAATCATCTTAATATAAGGAGAATAAGGTTAACCAATTTTATAAAAAGATTTTATTTATTTATTTGAGAGAGAGCATGTGAGAGAGAGAGAGTGCACACACATACGGGGGAGGGGCAGAGGGAGAGTCTGACTTCCCGGTGAGCAGGGAGCCCAACGAGGGACTCAATCCCAGGCTCAATCCCATGGTCATGATCATGGTCATGGGATCATGACCTGAGCCAAAGGCAAACATTCAACCAACTGAGCCACCCAGATGCCCCAAGGTTACTAGTGTTAAGGAAAACACAATTTTGGAATCATAATACATCCATTCTAATATTGCCTTTACCATGGACATAATAATTCAATAAAGGCTTGATAATCATAATTCATAAACCGTAATTTCTTTTGCCATAAGAAACATAACATTTTATCAATATCAAAAGAAGATAACAAATAACAAAATATAGAATCTTAAATGTCATGGAAGAATATCCAAAATAGAAAAAAAGCTTACTATTATTACATTAGAACAGCAAAAATATGTTTTCTACTTCTGGTCTAAAACTGCTTACCAAGATCCAGCAGTTGCACTAGTATGTATTTACCCAAGAGAGACAAAAAATACTGATTGGAATGGATACACGCACCCCAGTGCTTACAGCAGCATTATCTACAATAGCCAAACCATGGAAAAATCCCAAATGTCCATCGACTGATGAATGGATGAAGAATACGGGATATATATATATATATATGCAATGGAATATTATTTAGCCATAGAAAGGATGTAATCTTGCCCTTTGCAACGATACGGATGGAGCTAGAGAGTATTATGCTAAGTAAAGTCAGCCAGTCAGAGAAAAACAAGTACCATATGATTTCACTCATATGTGGATTTGAAGAAACAAAACAGATGAACATAGTGGGGGAAAAAAGAAAGGCAAACCTGAAAACAAACTCTTAATTATAGAGAACAGACAGGGTTGCTGGAGGGAGGTGGGTGGTGGGATGGGGTTAAATAGGTGACAGTGCATTAAGGAGGACACTTGTGATGAGCACCTGGTGTTGTATGTGAGAATCACTAAATTCTACACCTGAAACTAATATTACACTGTATGATAACTAACTGGAAATTAAATAAAAACTTGAAAAAGAAGGTCACCTGGGTGGCTCAGTCAGTTAAGTATCTGCCTTTAGCTCAGGTCACGATCCCAGGGTCCTAAGATGGAGCCCCATAGGGCAGCAGGCTCCTTGCTCAGTGGGGATCCTGCTTCTCCCTCTGCCTGCCGCTCCCCCTGCTTGTGCTCACTCTCTCTCTCCCTCTCTCTCTCTCACAAATAGATAAATAAAATCTTTTAAAAAATGTTTTTTCTTGTTCTTTCTTGTGATGAGAACTCTCAAGGCCTACTCCCCTGGCAACATTCAAATATGCACCCACGATATTATTGACTATAGCCGGCATGCAGCACACCAGATCTCCTTGACCTATTCATGTCATATCTTGAAGTCTGTACCTCCCAAGCCCCTTCACCCATTTCATCCTTCCCCCCAATGCCCCTCACTGCTGGCAACCACCACTCTGTTCACTATATTCATAACTTTTCTTTTGTTTCTTCGATTCCACCTATCAGTGAAATCATACAGCAGTTGCCTTTCTCTGATTTACTTCATTCTAGTGACCTCTAGGTCCATCCATATTGTCACAAATGGCAAGATTTCACTTAATGGCTGAGTAGTATTCCACTGTGTATATATATACACCACACCTTCTTTATCCATCTATCTATCTGTGGACACTTAGGTTGTTTCTATATGTTGGCTATTATAAATAATGTTGCAATGAACATAGGAGTGAATGTATCTTTTCAAGTACTGTTTTTATTTCCCTTCAGTAAATACCCAGAGATGGAATTATTGGATTATATGTGATTTTAATTTTTTGAGAAACCTCTGTTTTCCATAGTGGCTGCACCAACTGACATTCCCAATAATGCACAAGAGTTCCCTTTTCTTCACAACTTTGCCAACACCTGTTATTTCTTGGCATACTGGTAACAGCCATTCTAACAGGTATGAGATGACATCTCATTGTGGTTTTAACATGCATTTATTTCTCTGATGATTTGTGATGTTGAGCATCTTTTCCTGTGCCTGTTGGCCATCTGTATGTCTCCTTTGGAAAATGTCTAATCAAATCCTCTGCCCATTTTTAATTGGATTGTCTGGGGGCACCTGGGTGGCTCAGTGGGTTAAAGCCTCTGCCTTCAGCTCAGGTCATGGTCCCAGGGTCCTGGGATCGAGCCCCACATCGGGCTCTCTGCTCAGCAGGGAGCCTGCTTACCCCCCTCTCTCTCTCTGCCTGCCTCTCTGCCGACTTGTGATCTCTCTCTCTCTCTGTCAAATAAATAAGTAAAAAAAAAAAAATTTAACTGGATTGCCTGTTTTACTATTGTCTGATTTACTATTGAGTTGTAGGAGTTCTTTATATCTTTTGAATATTAACTCCTTTTAGATATATAATTTGCAAATATTTTCTCCCATTCTGTAGGCTGCCTTTTCATTTTGTTGATGGTTTCCTTTGTTGTGCAGCAGCTTTTAGTTTGATGTAGTCCCACTTGTTTATTTTTGCTTGTACAGTCAGATCCAAAAAGCACTGCTAAGACCAATGACAAGAGGCTTATGGCCTATGTTTTCTTCCAGTTTTATGGTTTCATGTCTTACATTCTAGTCTTTAATCCATTTTGAATTGATTTTTGTGTATCATGTAAGATAAGTAGTCTAGTTTCATTCTTTTGCATATAGCTATTCAGTTTTCCCAGTATCATTTAGTAAAGAGGCTGTCTTATCCCCATTGTATATTCTTGCATCCTGTGTTGTAAATTAATTGAACATATATACAAAGGGCTCTCTAGTCTCTTCCATTGATCTAGGTGTCTGTTCTTATCCCAGGATCATACCCTTTTGATTACTGTGGCTCCATAATATAATATGAAATCAGAAAGCATGATACCCCTAGCTTTGTCCTTCTTTCTCAAGATTGCTTGGCTATCTAGAGTCTTTTGTGGCTCAAAGTTTAGGATTATATGTTCTACTTCTGTGAACTTCTGGGACTTTGATCTATATCAAAAGGGGCTTATAAATGTTAAATATTTTATCTGTATATCTATATATTGTTTTGGGTAATGGAGACATTTTAGCAATATTAATTAATTCTTCAATCAATGAGCCTGGGATATCTTCGCATTTATTTGTGTCTTCTTCAATTTCTTCCATAAATGTCTTATAGTTTTCAGCATGTAAGTCTTTCGCCTTCTTGCTTAAATTTATTCCTAAGTATTTTATTCTTTTAGATGCAATTGTAAATGGGATTTTCTTAATTTCTCTTTCTCATAATTTGTTGTTAATGTACAGAAATGCAATAGATTTTTGTATGTTGATTTTATATTCTGCAACTTCACTGAATTCATTTATATATTCTTTACTGGATTAAAAAACTAAGAGTTTTTTGGTGGTGTCTTTAGGCTTTTCTATATATAAAACCGTGTCACAAATTATGAAAAGCTTACATCTTCCTTCCCAATTTGGATGGTTTTTATTTCCTTTTCTTGCCTAGTTGCTCTAGGACTTTATTTTTTTTTAAAGATTTTATTTATTTATTTGACAGAAAGAGAGAGAGATCACAAGTAGGCAGAGAGGCAGACAGAGGGGGTGGGGGGGGAAGCAGTTCCCTTGCTGAGCAGAGAGCCCAATGTGGGGCTCGATCCCAGGACCCTGAGATCATGACCTGAGCCGAAGACAGAGGCTTTCACCCAATGAGCCACCCAGGCACCCCGCTCCAGGACTTCTGACACTGTGTTGAATAAAAATGGCAAGAGTGGGCATCCTTGTCTTATACCTAATCTTAAAAAGCTTTCAGCTTTTCACCATTTAGTACAACATAAGCTGTGGGCTTGTCATATATGGCCTTTATTATGTTGAGATACATTCCCTCTATATCTACTCTGTTGAGAGTGTTTTTCAAAAACCGATGGTTTCCTGCAACTGTTGAGATGATCATATATTTTTTATCCTTTATTTTGTTGATGTGGTACATCATGTTGATTAATGTGTGAATGTTGAACCACCCTTGCATAGTATATGATCTTTTTAATGTATTGGTGAATTCATGTTATATTTGCTAACATATTTGCTAATCTGTGCGCAATATTTGCAAATATTTTGTTGAAAATTTTTACATCTATGTTCATCAGGGATACTGGCCAGTAATATTCTTTTTTGTGTGTGTGGTATCCTTGTCTGGTTTTGGTATCAAGCTAATGCTGGCCTTGTAAAATCAGTTTGGAGGCATTCCCTCCTCCTTAGTTTTTTGGAAGAGTTTTAAAAAGTCAGATATTAAATCTTCTTTGAATGTTTGGTAGAATTCACCAGTGAAGCCACTGGGTCCTGGACTTTTATTTGTTGGGAGGTGTTTGATGACTAATATAATCTCCTCACTAGTAATCAGTCTATTCAGATTTTCTATTTCTTTATGATTCAGTCATCGAAAGTTTCTATGAATATCCATTTCTTCTTGGTTGTCCAATTTGTTGGGCTACAATTCTTCCTAGTAGTCTCTTATGAGGCATTTTATTTATAGTATCAGTTGTTAGTGCTCTTTCATTTCTGATTTGAACGCTCCTTTTTTTTTTCCTTAGTAAGTCTAGCTAAAGGTTTGTCAATTTTGTTTACCTTTTCAAAGAACTAGCTTTTAGTTTCATTGATATTTTCTATTATCTTTTTAGTCTGTCTACTTCCACTCTGATCTTTCCTTCCTTCTACTACCTTTGGCTTTGTTTGTTCTTTTTCTAGCTCTTTAAACCTTTTTTTTTTTTTTTTTTTTTTAGAGAGGGAACACAAGCAGAGGGAATGGTAGCGGGAGAAGCAGGCTTCCTGCCGAGCAGGGAGCCCGATGCGGGCTGGGATCCCATGACCCTGGGATCATGACCTGAGCCGAAGGCAGACGCTTAACGACTGAGCCACCCAGGCACCCCTCTAGCTCTTTAAGTATAAAGTTAAATTGTTTGAGATTTTTCGTATCTCTTTAGGTAGGCCTGAATCCCTACGAAGTTCCCTCTCGCAACTACTTTTGCTGAATCATATAGATTTTGTAAGTTATATTTCCATTTTCATTTTTCTCAAGGTATTTTATTTCTCCTTTTATTTTTTTATTTTGATTTTTTTTATTTTGATTTGACCCATTGGTCAGTAGCATGTTGTTTAATCTCTGCATGATTTTCTAACCCTCTCTTTCTCTTTTCTCCTTCTGGGACCCTTACAATGCTAATGTTATTCCACTTTATGTTGTCCCATAGCTTCATTTTTTAAAAATTCTTTTTGCTTTTTTTTTTTCTCTCTTTGAGTGAGTTCCACTGCCCTGTCTTCTTGATCACCAATCATTTCTTCTGCTTCATCTAGTCTGCTGTTGAACCTCTCTAGCGTATTTTTCAGTTCAGTTATTGTATTCTTCAATTCTGTGACATCAGTTGGTACTTTCTTATATATTCTCTTTTAGACATTCTCACTGTACACATTCATTCTTCTCCCAAATTTGGTGAACATCTTTTTGATCATTACTTTGAGACAAGCATAGACCCTGTTGACCTCTAGACCAGGCAATCCGGTAGTGTCTCCTGGGTGACAGCTGCAAAAATTGGGGCTTCAGATGAGCGTATAAGCTCCTTTCTGGAAGGTCTTGGCAAACTGTACTGAGGCTGAGGGAAGGCAAGAAGATGGTATTCCCCAGCCTATATTGCCTGAGAGCACCTTGGTAGCCTGTAGATGTGTGGCAGATCTGAAGTCTGCCTCTTGGGCTAACGTGCCAGGACAAGTAAATAGATTTTTTTCACAAATAGACCGGGAGTGTGTTTCAATCTGCTGTCTATGCAGTGCCCTGGGAACTCTCTCTCCATTCATTATAGTCCCATGAAACTCAGGAGCACAAGCATGCCTATCTGTGGTATCAAGGTAGAGGAAGAGAGCAAAAATGGCACCCACCAGCACCTCTGTCCCCAGAGAAAGTTCCATGCCCCTGCCTATTGCATCCAGCAGATGCTTTGAGGTTAGAAAATAAATCTTCACATATAGTCTAGATGCTTTTCAAACTGCTTCTTTTGTGCTGGTTCCCAAGGCAAACCCATTAAGAGAAATATCTCAGTTCTCTACAGCCTTTTGGGTTTCCAGGATATGAGATCCATTGGTTTTCAAAGCTAGATGTTTGGGGAACTCATTTCTTCATTGCAGGTTCCAGGAATTGAGGTGTCTGATGTGGGAAGTAAACCCCTCGTTCATCAGAGAAGTTCCAGATTTGTGAGATCTTCCCAACTCTGGGTTGCCACTCTGGCAGTGGGGTTTTTGGCGAAACCATCCATACCTGGCCCTTTTACTGTTTTGTTGTGAAGTAGCTATTCAGCCAGTTCTCTGGTCTTTTTCAGAGGGAATTTTTCCATATGTAGCTGTAGATTTGGTATGTCTATGTGAGGAGGTGAGTTCAGGATTTTCCTATACCACCATCTTGGACCACCCCTCTCAACATTTTCTATCTGTTTTCTTAAACTTCTACAGTTCCGCAATTTATTTCCAAATTATCCATGTTTGGAACAGATAACTCCTTAATCTTGCAGATTGTATTTTGAGAATTTTGAATAAGAAGACAGTCTTCTGATAACTAAATATGAGAAACATATCAATTCTTAATCCTCTCAAGGAACAGGTCAAGTAATTCAGTTCCCCACACGAAGTATATAATAAGCAGCCTCTACATAGTATTGTTGGTAATCAATGTTAATCAGTGTGTTTGCTAGTAGGACAATGTGTTATATTACTTGGTAATACCTCTGACCCAAATAAAGAGTTAAGTTGATCACAGGACATACATTCATTTGCCTAATTTATTCAACAAATGCTGACTTGGTATCTGCAATAGGTACTAAGCTGAAAGCAAACTTACATAAAAGAAAAAATAATGTGGAACAAAAAGATATCCATCTCCCAGGTGCTTATGTCAACATTACCCCAACACAACAGTACTTGTGGTCCTTAAGATTTAATAAACTAGACACACTGTATCTATGAGAACAAAGCATTTTCCGAGGAAACTGGTATTTTGCAATTAACCAGGAACTTCTAAGGCTAATAACCATTCTTTGGAAGTAATTCTGCTAGTGAAAAAAAATGGTAATTTCTGCAAAGAAACCCGAGTGTTTTACATATGTGTATATATACACACACACACACACACACAATTATATTATTATATATAAATATATTCCCATATAATATTTGTTATGTTAGTATATAACACATTATAGTATTATATTACATTATTATATAAAAATAAATTATTATATATAAATATATATAATTAATTCAACTTAATAATATGAGGTCAACTCCAAAGCCATGCCTGAAAAATATAATATATAAAAAAGTTTTCTTGCAATATAGAACTCAATGCTTTTAACAAATTCTCCCATCTGGGCAATACAGTTGATGATGCTTTCATAAACAAAGAAATAGGACATTAAAGAACACTAATGTCTTTTTGGATGCCAGCACAGTTTACAGTACCAGTGTGTTTATGAGCTTCAGACCAAGTAAATGTCAATGGGGTAATGATGATTCCCAACATTCTAACTGAACCGTTAAATGATATGTCATCTGTAAGTTATGAATGATAAAAATATAATGTAAGAAAACATGATCCCAATTATCACTTGTGAAAAAGGATGAAAGCTATAATTTACCTCTACTTGAATGAGAGGTCATAAGCCTACTGCAAATAACAGTAAAATACCTACACAGTTCCTAACTAATGTGGGACAATTATAAACAGGGCAGACAAAACTGAAAAACTAAAAAGCACAACTATGACAAAGGTACAACCTCAAAGAAAATGATATTGCCAGGTTTATGATAAGCATCAAACTGACTGAGAACACAGAAACATCACTGCTATTTTAATTATGTTTGTAAAAAGGTTTCCAAATTTCATCAAGAGAGATGAGGTAGATCTTCAGTCCCAAGCAAACTTGTAGTTTGAAGAGATTACTGAGCTCATTAAAGTTAGCCTTTTCAAACACACAGAGCAAAAGTACCTTTTTCAAATATTAAAAATTATCAACATACACTATATGAATTTTTTATGTTGTTAAACTAGCTAAAATGAGTTAGTAACTTGAGAAATCTGTAAATTCATTTGAATTTTAGGTCCTTATAGATCTAATACAATAATAATAATAATAAAAATGCTAACTGTGAAAGATCTTTGTCCCACAACACGAACATTCCTTCAGCGTGGTAGGCTTTCTTAGCCTTGGCTCATTGCCATTTGGGATTCATTTTGTTTGGTTTGGTTTGGTTTGGTTTTAGTTTTTGGTTTTTTTGTGGGGGAGATTCATTTTGTTCTATATCATACACATTTAATCTAATACAAAACATACTATAATGTGATCACTATTTATGATTTACTTACTATCTGGTACATATTAGCTCAAAATATCTTCCATGGAGAGATTTACATAATAGATATCAGCTCAGGTTAGATTAGCAAGGCTGAAAACACATAAAACACACACTTCAGTGTCAAATATATGGTGAAAAAAACTACTATGCCTTAAATTTCCTAAAGACTCTCACATTGTTAAGATGGGATCACCATGTGAACTAGACACATATTCCTTCTGGAGAATGAAAGTGAGAAGGATATCTGCCTTTCACTGAAGGATACTATAAATATCCCTTTCAGAGAGGCAAATTATCTGCTCCTTTGAAGTAAACATCCCCATGTAGTCCTCTATTTTCAGCCTCAAACAGGAGTCTTTGATGTCATTCTGCAACCCTGATAATTCCATTCCTGGTCTCAAATCTCTCTTGTCTGGTCAATATTGATTTATACTAATTCAACTCCAGTAAACCTCAAAAGTGGTGGTATCTCAGAGGCATTTTAATTTCACTCTAACCAAGTGATAAAACCAAAATTAAATATAAGAAACTCCTAAAGGCTTAGGCAAACCCCATAAGTGCCTTCTATTTATAGTCCCAGATTAATAGTTTTTGATATAGTGTTTGTAATCTACCTAAATAAAGGGCCCAAAAGACACACTTTACTTTCTAAAACTGTTCCTCTCTATCAGCCACTTTCTCTAAGTCTTGTCTTGTTCATTCAGAAATCTCTAAAAGCAATAATTTAATACCTTATCACATAACATTATACCAGGTGACCTTTCAACATAGTTTCAAATAAAGAAAAGAACTGACCACTCTAAGAAAACAACTTCACTAGTTACTCAGAGAGACATTAAGAAGCAACTGCAAAGTACAGTAATATGTGCAGAAAATATACACTTTTTCTCAACACATGTGTAGTATTCATTTGGCTAGTCCTTTCTACTTAAGAGCCCAGTCTGCTCATTTGATATATTAGGTTAAACCATAAAATTCTGAATAATTTAAACCCAATCTGGAAAAAAAAATGTTTTACCTATGTACTATAAACTAAGGTTTTATTTGTCACAATGGTCATGCTGTGGGCCCCCATCAAATTTACAGTGGAGAATGGCAAGGAACATTTCCTCCAGAAAGATAACTTGAAACACTAGTCCTCTGTCTTGTACATCACCTTCAGTTTATCCTTCAGACCCACCATAACCACACTGTATAAAACTGCAACGCATGCTTGTACTCTCAGGCCTCTTTCTTTGCTATTCTTTTCCACTTTTCATAGCACTTTTAATTTTCTAAATGATAATCAAATACATTTACCGTCAATCATTCTTTTCTAGAAATGTAAACTCCAGAGGGAAGGGATCTTTGTCTATCTTGTTCACCGACAAAACCTAAACACCTGAACAGAATTTGATGGAAAGTAGTCACTCAATATTTGTTGAATGAATGAATGAATGAGTGAATCCACATTGAGAATTCAGTAAAAACATTACTGGAGTCAGATTTCGATTTCATTTATACAGTTAACAAATATCTACTGTGCTCTGAATATGAGGGAGACAGAGCAAACACATACAAATAGGTATTATCAGATAGTCCTAAGTGCTATAAAGCCAAAGAGAACAGGGTAAGAGGTTGGAAAGAGAGAGCAGTGGCTATTTTAAATGACCTGCGTCACCTCTCTGAAGTAATGGCAATTGTTTGGAGCCTTGGATTAAGGTAGGTGCCATACATACTTGGGTGGAGGGGGAAAATGAACTTTGGGCATGGAGGAAGTAGCAAACGCCTAGGCCCTAGTGTGGAGGCCCACTTGGTAAGCCCAGCAAGCCCAATGAGGCCAGCATGGTGGAAGCGGGGTGTGCAAGAATGTATCATTCTAATTGCCCTTACCTGCTACTTAATAACATACACACACACACACACACACACACACACACACACACACACTGCCCGATGCCCTGGGAAATAGAGATTGCCTTTCACCTAGAGTACTCAGATTCCCTGATAATGAAAGCTTCTTCTATTCCAGTCCCCAAATGTCTGTATCAGTACATCATATAAGATTACAAGGCACAGTAATGACATTGTTAAAAACCGCTCCAAATAGCCTCAGAAGTCACCAAACTGACTTTAACCAAGTACCATCGCGCAGGAAGGTGTAAAGCCAAGTTCGAACTCGGTACTAGAAGGGTGCAAAGCCATGAGGCTCAATAAGCATTAAACAGTTATTCTGAGTCTGGGGGAAAGCGTCGTCCCAAAAGCAGGTTGTGAACTGTACCACAAGGGCGGCAGGAGGCAGCTCTGTGACATGCATTTTGTGGCAGTCCTGGACTCGAACTGCTCCGACATTTTATGTAACTTCCCAAAGAACAAAAACAAAAAGTTCGCTCTGAACCTTCCAGCTCAGGCCAAGCCGGAGCACTTGGAAAGTTTTCCGCGTCTTAAAACCTCTATTTCCGGGGCTGAGCAGAGCAATACCTTCGGGCTTAAAATAAAGGTTTACGGCGACTCCTCCCCTCCCTCCACAGCAGCTTCGCCTAGCTTAGCCAAACTTTGTGCTGTCCCTCGACAGCAGGACGCAAGGTCGAAGGCATCATATTGAGTTAGGGAGCAGGTTTGGGACCGGGAGCTGGGTGACTGGGTTTTCGGGACACCAGCCTCGAGTGGAGGCGACAAAAATGAAAGCAGCAGCAGCCTACGCGAAGCGAAGAACGGGAACACAAGAAGAAACTCTGAGGCAGCCGCTACTCCCGCAGGCCCGGAAGACGCCCCGCCTCGCGTGCTGAAGGCGGCGAAGGCTCGGAGTGGCGAGACTAGCGGCGACCCTCGCCCCGCGCGCCACATCCGCCCGCAGGCTCGCGCAGGCGCAGCGCCGCCTGGGCCCGCGGCCTGAGTGGGGGGACAATCTCCGAGTCGCGCGCCCAGCCCCCGCCAGCGGGTGTGCGCACGCGCGGCGACGCCTCGGCCCTAGGCCTGTGCGGGGGTGTAACCCCGGGGGCCGAACCCCGGGGGCTGCTCGTCAGCTGTCGCTGCGTCCGGGAGCTCGGACTGAGGGGACGGGGAGAAATGGCCGTTTGCAGGGGCATCTGAGAGTGGCCGGTTTCGAGCCCGGCGTCCTCTCTTGACTTCCTACGCCATCCCGTCCCCTTACCTCAGCGCAGGCCCGAGCCGCATCCGCTCCGCCTTCTGGGTCGCTGTTACTGCTCGGTCGGGGGCCCGGCGCAGCGATGAGTTGGCGCCTCCCCCTGAGGCAGCCGGGCCTCGGCAGGTTGCGCTCTGGTGCTAGGCCGGCGGCGGGAAGGGAGGGGAGCGCACTCGAGGGGAGGGGGCCGGCGACGGCGCCTCGCCCCTCCTCCTCTCGCCGGGCTGCCCACTGCCGCCCCCGCCCCTTCCCCGCCGACTCAGGGTCCTCTTGGAGCGGACCCCAGGATGGCACCCCGCCTCGCCCGCTTGGCCCATCTCAGCTCTGTGGGACACCCCCACTTTCTCCAGGGTTCTGGGCCCCAAAGCCTTGAGAATTTGGAGACGCCCGACTCGGGAGGGTGAGGCGCGCGAATGGTGTTGTGGGCAACCTTTTCTACAGTCCGTGTCCCCCAGCCTGTCCCTGCTTTTTCCTGTGGTGGTCCCTCCATCAGGAAGTTCAGATCCCGTCTTCGTACGGTTCCCCCTTGCTCTTCACCTCACTGCTGTGGGGCCGAAGTCCTGTACCCTTCAAATAGGAACGTTGAAATAATGAGTGATTCGTCTTGAGGGGGTGACCTGAGCTACCTTGGGACCAAGGTCTTCTGGAACAACCGCACTATCCCTTTACGAATTTAGTAATTTCTTGTATTACACTATCCTTCTGTTGACCTTGGTAGATTTTAGTAAAGTGCGCCACAGCTTTATAATGTGCAATAATTTATTCCACTTTACTACACTTACGTTGCCCTGAGTGGGTTTTGGTAAAATGCTTCAGGACTACTGGTATCAGCTGTTCCTGTGAGGTAAGCTGAATGCGTCTACATTGACTTTTAAATGAGGACACAGGTTCAACGTTTAGTAAATGATTTACCAAAAAGTAGCACAGCCACATTGAGATGTCAACCCACAGTGACCATGTCGGTGTTGTTTGGTCTGGCCTCTGTCATTCATTGGGAAAACATCCTTCCAGAATGTCTAGGTGTTTTTATTACGGTTGGTGTAGTTGGCAGACAACTATGTCTATTATCACAGGATAGGTCCATCAAAACCCAGAAGGAGGCTTACATTTACTTGACTTTGTAGGTTATGAGCAGGACAGGAGTCTTAACGTGCATGGCATTGCCTAAGACAAGCTTTTCCCTGGAAACAATCAATTACCCTTTGCCCTTTTAATATAAAAGGTAACATAACCATAGTTGATAAAGACAGCTTGGGTTTTTTATTTGAAAAGGTTAATTAGAAGGAACTCCGACAGTATTTATCTAAGGGAGAAGGTGGTCAAACTAAGGAAGGTAGTGAGATAAGGTGGGGTTATCACTAAACATACCTTCCTTTTACTATTTGTGATTTTTATATCTCACTAGATTGTGAAACTCTTGAGAGCACACATCATGACTTATTTCTGTACCATAAAATGCTTAATAAATGTAGAATCAAATTACATTGATTACATGCCCTTTAGTTCCTCAAATATGCTTCCGTACTTCATTAAATTACCTAAACATAAGCATTAATCTGTGGTTTACCCTCATTTTGGATTATTTGTGCAAGTTCTCCTGGGTTTGACTGCCTCGATAAACTGACCTCTTAAGAGTGGTTGATACCTAATCCAAAAAGGCTCTAAGTCACCTTTTCTTATATCCCGATCAGCTCTCTCCTTCCTCTCCTTGTGGCAAAGCTGCATAACACTGAGTCTGCATAAAACATCCACTGACTTATTTCTCTGTTCAGGAAAAGGCTTTTCCTCTGATCACCACCAAAGCTAAAATTCATCATTAAACAAGTTTAGAGTTGGTTCATTAAACAGGAACTGTTTCTAATTCAAACACTCAAGCCGCCTTTTTCCTTTATCCAGACTGTTTATATTTAAGACATTTTAAGAGTCACTATTAAGAAAGCAAAATTATAGAAAACCACTTTTATACAGAATGTAATGCATAATTTAAAAATCAACCTATATGATAATTCTTTTCTTAAAGGTATAATACTCCTTTACAAATTAGTATTTTAAGATTTAGGTATTTTAAAAATAAAATACTTTTTAAAGGTCCTGAAGTTCTTAGGACTTTTTAAAGGCACTAAGATTATTCCTAAATGATAAAAAAAACAATAAGACATAGCATAGACTTTCTCCAGGTTCTACCATGAATCATATTGCTAATGGAGGACTTAGTGTTAAAATGTGATTATAGCAAGAATGATCAGAACAGAGGATTCAACAGGTATAGTCTGAAAATATAAAAGAGGAAATTTCTTGTAAGAAATCAACCGTCTAGAGCAGTTGGGAAGAAACTTTTAGAATATCTCTATTTTTATCTAAATTAAGAAATCAAACTTTACTAATATTTAATATGAAGATTGACAATAGTGCATATTTTTTGTAATCAAAGTACATGACCAAAAATGTTTAGAGACCATTTCTCTTTTTTCCCCAGTGATTTCCGGTCATTACTAACCTTTCACCTTTTTTTCTTTCTTTTTTAAATTTTATTTATTTACTTGAGAGAGAGAGTGAGAGAGAGCATGAGAGGGGAGAAGGTCAGAGGGAGAAGCAGATTCCCCACTGAGCTGGGATCCCAATGTAGGACTCAATCCCAGAACCAGGATCATGGCCTGAGCCGAAGGCAGCCACTTAACCAGCTGAGCCACCCAGATGCCCTAGAGACCACTTCTCTAGAGTACCATCAGTTCGGTAGGCAGCATCTGATTTCACTACATGTTTTGACTCTGTAATATTTTAAATACAATAATTTGAATTTATATGACATTTTAAGTATAATAATCTTGAAACATAACATTGAAAATTTTACCTTTGCTACACTATGCAATAAGTAGATGTTTATTCCTTAATCACTTTTAACATGAGATATTTATCTAACAAATCTTGGTAATTTATATAATGTTTCTTTGCATTATCATAGAACTGAGAGATTAATATAAGTCCTCATTTTATAGATGCCCAGATTATGAAGTAATTTGTCTCAAGTCTTTGGATTCATCGTTTCAATGCTTTTTCCAATGGATCATCCCATTCATAGGACAAATAGCAGAATCTCATTATCCATCAAATGAATGATAACAACAATGCCACTGCACAAGTTGAGAAGGTTTGTGCCTTTTCTATTTCTCATAAAAAATTTTTTTAACCTTTTTAAAAAGAAATTCTTTTTTAACCTTCTACTTTGAAATAATTATAGATTCACATTAAGTTGCAAAAATAGTACAGAGATAACCATGCACCTGCCCCCACTGTCCCTCACTGTGTTTAAGATAATAATATATTGCAAACACTAAGATAAAGCAAAGAGTTGGATTGAATCAGCTGAACTCAGGGAAAACTAACTGGCCAGAAGCTAAAGGTTGAAAAGGATGATTTTGGGGCAAGGATTCTGAATGAGGGGAGCTGTTCTAGAGAAAAGAAGGAGGGGAAGGGACAAAAAGACCATTAAACACAACGCATTCCTTGGTCAGAAGGGAAGTGATAGCCTCTATACCAGGTAGACATTTTTTGTGCTCTTTCTTCTTTTGGTCTGTTATTTCATCATTTAACATTTCTCTTAAAGTACTCCAGATAATGTCATTGCTATCATAACCTATATCCGTACAGGTCACATTTAGGTTATAATAAAAAAGAATAAATTTCTGACTCCATCATCTAAGGGCAACCTTGTAGGAATATTAGCCCTCCTTAAAGCCCACAGGGGCTGGAAAGATGGAGTGTTGTAGTATAATTCTGTAGACACCATGTAGCATCCTCCTCCTTTGCCACTCCTGAGTGAGGACAAAGAGACATTCTTTGGGTCCTGGCTACTGCCAATTGTGTGGAAGAGAATAGATGCCCAGGCCACTTTGACATGGGAGGCACAAAGGCAGCACTGCCCGGCTCTCTGTATTTTAGAGAGATATCAGTTATGCTGTGGCTTTATAGACCCTTCCTCTTTATCATGGTAAAAGGCATGGTGTATCCCAGCAGGGGGCTAGAATACAAAGCAATGAAGATGATAGACGACATGTATGTCTTAGTATAGCAATAATGAGAGAACAACAAACTGCCAGAAGGAGGTCAAGAAAAGGTTCCCAAAAGAAAAAACTTTGGTGTTAAGTTTTAAGGATGTGCACAAGTTAGCTAAGAGAACAAATATTAGGGATGGGGATGTTGGGGGAAGTGAAGCATTCCAAATAGAATAAGAAAGAATATGATGTTTTTGAGAATTGTAAGCTATTCAACAAGGCAGAACAAAGGATATGTGGAGGGGATAGAGTAATGGTAGAAAATTAAAGTAGCAATAATTTCTTGAGTGCTTTCCTGGGTTGCACTCTTCATAGTACATTGTCTTAATTAGTCCCTACCATAAACTGCAACTTACTTCTGGCTCTGTTTTTCAGATGAAAGAGACTTAACTAACTTGTCTCGGGTCACATAACTAATAAGAGGCAGAGCTAGGACTCAAATCCACTTCTGATTCCAATCTGGAGCTCTTTCCATTTGACCGTGTGGCCTCTTTCTACATGAAGTAGAAAGCAAATGGGCCAAATAATAAAAGGCTTTGGCAATGCAACAGCAAGATATATTACAGAATCCAACAATGGATTTTAAGCAAGAGGATGACATAATGCCCTTTGTGTTGAGGAGGCCCCCTGTTGTACAGTGGGGAGGATGGTGACCCTGAAGCCAGGGGACCATATTAAGACTCTATCCAATCAGCCCAGGTGGGACATTAAGAGTCCTTGAACTCAATGTGACAGTAGGATGGGCTTAGAGAGGAGAAGATGATTTTGATTAATCTTGAGAAAACATTTGTATACTTCTCCATAATAACAGTAAGTCAAAGAAATAGAAAGATTTTAATTGATGCTGGGAGCATGTTTGATAAAATTCAAAATTCATTATTCATTTTTGATAAAGAAATTTTAGTAAATGACTACATATATTTACTGGAAGCTAGTTTTGTGTTTAACAGTGAAATTCTAAGAGCATATCCATTAAATATAGGAATAAATCATACCTAATGCTACAATGCTATTCTGGAATAGCTAGCTAGCTAATGCACTTAGATAAGAAAATAAAGTAAGGAATATGAAGACTGAAAAGAAAAAAAAAAAGACTGAAAAGGATGCAGAAAATTTATCATTATTAATAAACTATGCAATTAGATTTGTTGACTAAGGGATGCACATAGCTCCTTCCCCTCCTGCCTAGATCCATTCCAATTTTGGACTGACCAAATTCAAAGGCATTTTATGGGTACCCTCCCAAGAGAATGGAGCTGTTCTGTGACATGGTAGCACATTGTCCAGTGCAGCTACTGGGAAAGGCTCTTGTGATTCTTTTAATAGGGCTTGAGGAAACAATGTCAGAGCCTCCTCTTGGGAGATAGCCAACATATTAACTCCACTTGTGGCTTTTCATTCCTTGTGCCTGAAAGGCAAGACAAGCCCACTGATGCAGTCTAACTACCTCAGGCTTTGGAGAAAATACTTT
Source organism: Procyon lotor (assembly GCA_028646535.1). Taxonomy (NCBI): domain Eukaryota; kingdom Metazoa; phylum Chordata; class Mammalia; order Carnivora; family Procyonidae; genus Procyon; species Procyon lotor. The sequence continues at coordinate 116,658,708 of CM053605.1, read as the reverse complement.
TTTGCTCTTGCACAGCTTCTCCTGGCCAACTGCATTGCAGGGACAAGAGCCAAGATTGAGGACAGGATTCTAAGGTATAAATAAACCGGGAAGATTTCATGGCCTGCTTTGGTTCTAAATCAGGTGAGCATACATAGTGTACTGTGTGACCTAATTTACTGAGTTCAGCATTAGAGCCCAGGGAAAATCATCAGATAATAGTGATCATTTCCCTTGCTCCAGTTTTTTCATTTGCTTTGGTTTGGTTTTTGTTAGTTCAGTGTGTGTGTGTGTGTGTGTGTGTGTGTGTGTGTGTGTGTTTTTCTTGGAGACTTTAGAGAAAAGGTCAAGAACAAGATTTGGGTTTTTCTGGATTTCCTTATCAAACACCACTTTAGTTTTTCCCACTTTAGGCATAACCTATGTATTCCTCAAAAACCCAAGAAAATATACTGAAAAACTTTTAGTATTGAATTGATAGAGTGTAATGATGCAGCCAGCTACAAAATCAATACATGAAAATCAATGTGAAGAAAACTATAAAACTACTGAGATAAGGGAAGGCAAAATGGAGAAATATGCTATTTGTAGATAGGAAGACTCAATAATATAAGGATGTCAATTTTCCTAAAACTAATTTATAAATATAACATAGTCTTAATAAAATTCCCACTTATTTTATTTAAATAATTCTAAAATCTTGAAAGTGTAGTTTGGGAGAGCCCTTTGGAAGGCTTTGACTTTAGGTATTAAATTTATCCTTTGACTCAATAATCCCACATTTAGGAATTTATTAGTATAAAAAGATATATGCAGAAAACTGTATAGCATTTTTATAATTGGGAAAAGTAGGAAGCAACCCATATATTCTATAACAAACTAGTTAGATAAATTAAAATATGGCAAATACTGTTGATTGTCCACCTAAAATCTACTTTCTCTTTCTCGTTCTCTTCCTCTCTCTCTTTCTTTTTTACTTTTTATTAGTGGAAATTAACATATACAAAAATAGACAGAATGATTAATAAGCTCTCATGCACCTATCATTCAGCTTCATCAATTAGCAATTCACAGCCAAACTTGTCTTATCAGTACTTCTCTCCACCACATTATTTTGAAGCATCTTATCATTTCATCTGTAAATATTTCAGTGGATGTTTCTTAAAGATAAGGAGTCTCCTTTGAAAAGACAACCAAAATACAATTACGATACTTTGAAAAACTGACACTAATTCCTTGATCATGGAAGATCCTTTCAGAGTTCAGTATATATATAGGTATATATACACACATATATATAAATATGTAATTATAATATATATTTTATATATAATATGTAAACATATATAAGTTATAATATATATACCTATATATATAACAGTTTGAATTACTTGGAATTCAAAGTATACACATTGCAATTGGTTGATGTGTCTTTTAAGTTTCTTTTAACTCTCCAGCACTTTTTTTCCCTCGCAATGTATTTGTTGGAGACACCAGGTTCTTTGTCCTCTAGATCTTCTAAAATCTGGAATTTCCTGAGGACAGTCTCCATATTTCCCATAAATTAGTAATCTAGAACCTTGGTTATATTCAGGTTTTATTTTTTACTTTTTGGCAAGATGACTTCTTAGATGGTGTTGTGTTCTTCCATTGGGAGGGATAGAATGTTGTATTTCTGCGATGTTAACAGTTGTTGATACTCAACGCCTATATCCATTGAGTATTCACTGAATATGATATACTGAATTAGATACTAATGTAATTCGGTAGATGTTTTAAATGGTGAAATTCTAACTCTATCATTTCTTCTTCATTTATTAGCTAGAATATGTCTATAGAGGGGAAATACTTTCCACAATTATTTGATTTCCCAGTGATATAGGACAAACATGATTCTTTCTCTTAATTTGCCAGTTTTCAAAACAATGAGTTATTTCACTAGTATGCTCCAGTGGTGACCAAATGAGTTTGTTTGTTGGTATCATTGTGAATTCATGGATTTAAACTTGCTTCTTGTGTTTCATCCCCTTTTTCTTGCTCACAGAACACTGTTTTTGTTTAGGTAGTAATGCAATCAGTCAGAGAAGAAATCCCAGCTTGACTGACCGTATCTTATCAATTCATTCTCATTTGGCAGTGTCTAGGGTGGGCATATGACTGGTCCTGACTCTAGACACATATGAGGTGGAGTACTTCCAAGAAAGACCCTTCCACCCACTCAGGTGCTCCCTTCTCCCCCATTCCTCAGACTCCAGATTTTTTCATATATCACATGAGGACTTGATGTTTGGAGACCTGCTACTCAAGCTAGGAACATCCCAGTGGGTATATGCTGTACATAGGCACAATTGTGAACATTAATACTGTAGATCTACACTTCTTGACAGAGAAAGATATCTCTGATATGTTGCTCATATAGTACATATCATTAAAACTATTGGCATAAGATTGAACACAATTGCATATATTTACACTGAGACCTGCCTGGAATTAAGTTCATTGAAGTATTATGAGTGGTCATTTCTGACTGATGAGAGACTAGTGAATTTCTACTTTATTTGCTATATTTTTCTCTAAGGTATAAGGCTTAAATTTTTATGTAAATAATAAACTTTTTGGAAAGTATGATTCTGGACAGTTCTCACTTCTCTCATGTTACTTATAAATTCTTTTTTTAAAAAATCCCATCATAAAAATTCTTTTTTATAAGACCCCATAACTGGCATCACATCACATGGTTTTTCTCCATAGTATAATCATCAGACAGGAAATGTTTTGATTCTGGAATAACATTTCCTGATAAACATTTTTTGGAAACATCTTAAGCATTTCCTGATCCGAAAATTTTTGTGACTTTTTTTTTCTTTGTGTATCTTATTGTTATAATCAACAATACTGTCTAGTCCAGTGGGACACAATCATCCTGTTGAAGAAAAAACTTTCAGAAAAACAAAAGTTTTATTAGAGACATTTTCTAGTCACCAAGAAAATACAATTGGCATAATTTTCACTTGGTGGTAAAAATAATAAGTAGTCTCCCTTTAACCTGCATTAAAGAAATTTCAACTTCTTTGGTACATTTAATCCTCCCAAGAAACTGCATATTCTTAAAACCAAAAATATATTTTTAAAAAAATCTAGGCCTCCAGAGTAAAATTGAAGGAGGGCCTTTTTTCCTATTATTAATTACCCTTTATGTGGATGATTCTGCCAATGCATCAGCACAGGAAGCCAGGGCTATGCCAACTGCGAGAGTAATCAAAAGAAATAGAACCAACAACTCTCTATGGCTCACATGCTGTACACCCTGTGTTACCATAGTTACTGGGGCAAACTTCAGTGAAGGAGACAACCTTGCTCTCTTGGACCTCCCAATCTACAGTGAGGAAATGTCGTGAAGACCTGTGGGGAGATGAGGCTGGAGATGAATCTAAAAAGGTAGTTCCTTGAGGGCATTGATGAATTTTAAACAGAAATCAGATACAGTTGCCAGGATGGAATGGGGGGACAAAAAGATGTAGAGAAACAAATGGAGAAGTGGTTGCAGGAGTCCAGACAAGAGACAATGCAAGCCGGAATTTGAGCAGTGATTTTTGAGATGGAGAGGAGAGAAGAAAGAAGGGAGTAAGCAAATACTTGATATAGTATCTCTCTTGTTCTTTCAGAGACTCAGTGGAGTCTTCAGCAGGATTTACTTTGTCTCAGCTGGGGTATGGGAAACTGAGAACAAGGTTTCTTCTATCCACCCCTGGGTCAGAGCTCTGAAGGAGGAACAGCTTGCTCCTTCCTGGCAGCCACCATGGAGGTGATGAAACTCTGTGCCAAGTCATCAACCTGTTTGTTGTGTGGTCTGATAGATCCAGCCACTCTCCTGATGATTGACGGTAGGATTTACCTCCCACTACAGACAGGGTTGTGGCCTTGACCCCAGTGTAGATATAGTAAGCCATCAATCCCAAAGCCATATTATAGACTTGACATCTTCTCCCTATTCTGGCCTCAGAGTCTTCAGTGAAGTGTTATTCCTCACACAGTCACCTGGAAGTGTTCTTATAACTTCTGGAGTGGACCTGGTCATTTATAGCCTTCCTGTGTAATTGGCTCTTCGCTCAAATTGCCTTTGAAGGAACAGACTGTCTTGAAGCCTAATCAAAGGTCAGACAAGGCCTCTGACTTCTGTGCAAAAGTTGCACAAAAGGAACTCAAAATTGATGTTACCCCTCCAGCCTGAACCAGTGTTGGTCTGAGAAAATATTGTAGGATATCTGCAACCTGGAGGGAAAGGTTGGGTCTATCTCCCTGCCAAGCCATTCAAGAATCAGGATCTTAGATCTGCTGTGGGCCAAAAATGCTGTCCCAACCAGTGAAAATACAAAGCGTGGGTCAGTGAGAAAGTATAAGAGTACCACCTAGAAGAAACTTTGTTAAGACTCTACTCTTTAGAACTGGTGTCTATTTAATCCTGTTCCCTTCTGACATTCCTATTTGGTGTGTTAGTTTCTAGCCAGGGTTTCACGTCTTAGATCCAAGTCACTATTTTCTCATTTTTGCAAGGCTTGATGCAAAGTTTCTAAAGCTTTGTAGTACAGTCTGAACTGATGATGTCATGTACATCACAGTGAAATAAGGAACAAAATGAAATTTCTAACTCTTTTTGTACATTTAAATAATTGCCTGTGTCATGAGTTGAGGTAAGGCCACCTTTCAGGGTTTGTAAAATTAAAATTAGTAGAGAGGACTGTAGAAAAGTTCCCAACCTGTTCCCTAGAACCAACTAGCCTGGTATATGGACCATGTACTGAACCCTTGTCCCAACATCACCACCCAAATGGCTATAGATCCTATTCCCAGAGGACTTCCCAAGCAGCATATAGAAGGAGAAATAAAGAGCATGACTTTAGGCAGATTAGGAATCAATTATTAGACAATGATTTACAAGAAGGCTGCAAGATAGGCAGGACATACGCCATCAAGAAGCCAGGAAGATGTGACAAGATGCTGCCCGACTGTGGCTATACTCTTAATTTCTCTCATACTCATCTCTTACCTCAACTCACTTCTATTCCCATATCTTCCCACAGGACTTGACAGAGCTTTTTTTTGGACTTCTCTATGATTAGGATTTGACAGTAGATCTTCTCTGGCTCAAGTTTGAGCTTCGGTGACCTTTTTGTCTCTCCACAAACCGTTGTTTCCAACACTTCCACCTCTTGTCATCTCCATCTGTGACCCAGGTCTTCCTCCCACTTAATGCATCAGAATGTCCAAGTTCTAGTTTAACCAGTCTTCCTGGTTCCCATGGCCTCACCTCCTCCTTTTCCTTTTCCATGTGGGGTTGCTCAAACTAGTTCATGGTTCAGATGTGTCTCCCTCACCTCTCTAAAAGCTCAAAGAGATCCCTGCCCCACACAGACAGTCCTCAGGAAGCTCCCTTGTTCCCTATTTTGTCTTTAATGCTTGGGACTTGAAGGTGATTGATTATTCTCATAACAGGGATACTCATTCCAGCCCTGGTGATACATGGGATCCCTGACCACATATATCCCAGAATGGAGAATTGTGTTTTGGCAATAATGCCAGAAAGTCGAGAAAGAAAAGTCAGAAAGAAAAGCTGTGCATTTCTCTACTGTTGGATATGGAATCTTGCGTTAAAACCACTTTCAATCATTGATGTTTTCAGCATTACCCTCCTAGCTACTGCCTTGGTATATCTCATTTGCCCTGAGCTGATTTGACTTTAGAAATAAACTAGCGATAAGACATGAATAATGGGAAATGATTTGATGCGTGGAACTATGGCAGCAACAAGAAAAAGAACTGCCATTTATTGAGTACTGGCAATGTACCAAGTACAAGACATAATTAATAATAATCGTAGTTCTATTTACTGTAAGCATATCATGTGTAAGGTGCTGTGCCAAACCCCTACAGATGACTTAATTTAATCTTCACAACAACTCCATGAAATTAGCACCATGTTTCTGTCCTCATTTTGTGAATGAGAAACTTAAGCTTAAAGAGGTCAAGTAACTTGCTCAAGATGAACTGGGTTTCAAGTCAAGGCTTGTCTGAATCTAACATCTACCAAGTTTTCTCTCTCTTGCTCTGTTTCTCTCTCAACTTTCTTTTTATTAGAATTATCATAGGTTTGTCTGTTTTATTGCTCCTTTCAGAGAATCAGCTTTTGGTATTGTTAATTGAGTTTACTTTTCTTCCTGTTTTATTATTTTCTGCTTTTATTTTTATTGCTCTGTTCCTTCAACTTTCCCTAAATTTGTGTTGTTCTTTTTCTAGCTTCTTGGGTCAGTGTTTAGAAAATTTGTGTTCTAAACACATGTGCTTAAGGCTATGAGTTCTCTTCTTAATGTTATTTTGACTACAACCCACAGGATATTTGCATTTTATCATTTCTGAAGTGTATACTTTCAATTCTCATGTGCTCTTTAGCCCAGAAAGTATTTAGAAGTAAGTTTAAATAACCAGATTTTTTTGAGGGAAGGAGTACTTAATCTTTGGTTAATAGTTTTTACTGGGGTACCTTAACAATTAAAATAGCAGTCTGTTTCTGATATTATGAAAACTATGAGTATCTTATTGCTACACTGAATTTTGCCATTTTCATTTATGTTGCTCTTCATTGGAGGACAAAAGCCATAAAGGAAAATATTGGTAGCCCATTTCTTTATTATTTATATAGTTATTTACTTTTTGAGGAGTGGGTGGGTAATATCTTTTTGCTAGAAGGAAAGTTCCATGAAGGCAGGGACTTCAATTGACACCACTGAATTTTCAACACCCAGAACAATGTCTAGCACATGGTAAGCACTTGATCTATCAACCAACCTATCAATCTATCAATTGCTATGTATACAGCTTTAGTGAGGTATAATATTATACATATCTATGTATAATATATATGTCTATATGTGTACATATGTATATGTGCAGCTTTATTGAGGTGTAATTGACAAACAAAAAACTACACATATTTAAAGTGTACAGTTTGCTAAGTTTTAACATATGTACACACCCTAGCAACTATCACCATAATCAAGATAATGAACATATGTTACCCCCAAAAGTTTCTTCATGCCTATTTGCAATCTTACCACCCTATCCTCACTGTTCTTTTTTCCAAAAAACTACCTACTCTCTGTATTTCTATTTTCTAGATGTTTGTGGCAGTGATATTTACACAGTAAATATTACTCTTTTTTTAATCTGGCCTCTTTCATTTAGCATAATGATTTTGGGATTGAGCCATGTTGTAGCATGTATCAAAAGTTCCTTCCTTTTTATTGCTCATGAGTATTCTCCTGCATGGATACAACATAATTTGTTTATCCATGTACCTGTTAATGGAAATCACTTGAGTATTTTCTTGAGGCTCTGATTTCTATTCCAAGTACTTTCTCTTTAAAACTAAAATCAGTGTATCTATTTTATTTTAAATATTACTTGATCTCAAACTGTAATTATTAAGGCGTGACTTCCTGGTTAGGTGGAATGAGTATGTGAGTCACACCCCCATGTATGCCCAAAGCAAGCCACAAGCCAATCGCTGCCATGAAAACAGTGAAAGTACTCAAACATTTGTAAAGAGAAAGGGACCAGAGATAGAGATACCTGGGTCATTCTTTAGGCCAAGATTTGATCAGTTTACCAGCTCAGCTATATGCAAGGAAGAAATGGAGCAGGTCATCCAAGAAAGGGCCACATCCATGCATCCATGCATGAAGTCTTTTATTGCACTGTGGCTCTGCCCAAGAGTAATCATGACCCAGGATGAGTTCTGGAATCAAATTAATATTCTCTTGGTTGGAGGAGAAGAGGAAAGGATGAAGATGGTATGGCAGAAGCTACTGGTTGTCCCTACAATATCAGGTCTCTTCTTCCTCAGTAATCAAATCTTCAAATTTAGATGGGCTCTAGCTGCCTAGAAACTGTATTTATCAGCTGCCCTTGAAGCTATGTGTGACATATGGCTAAGTGCTAAACAATAAGATATAAGCATAAGGTGATAGGTGTCCTGAAAGTATCTTTAGAGGTGTGGGATATGACTTCTCCAATTTTCCTCCTTGTTGGCCAGCATGCACATGTGATTGCAAGATCTGGACTAACCTGTTGGGCCAGAGGTAGAGGTTACATGTTTAAGATGGCAGAGCAACAACTTAGAAGGAACTTGGGTCTCTGATAATTGTAGAGTTTCCATTGCAACCTCTTTCTTATGAATCCTCTGCACATGGTAGCTGAACCTATTTTAACTGATACCAATAGAGATATAACCTACTTTATTGAGGTAATATCAAGAAGGCCTTGAACTCTATGCTGAGAAATTTAGGTTTTTGTTTTTTAATGTATGATGAGGAACAAATAATGGATTTTAGATATGAAGGAAAATTCATTCACATTTGTGGTACTCTTGCATTTTCCCTTTACATTACTAGGAACTAGAGCACAACTTTTAAAATTTCATGCATTGATCATTAACCACAGGAGCAAAGAAAAGAAAGGGGAAAATAGAGGTGAATTTACCAATCTTAATCTTCACTTATGACAAGTTTAGTGTTGATATGATATACATAGGAATTTCTAAGAAATGAGTGGAGAATGTTGGATTAAAATTTTCGGTTAATAACATCTATTTTTTGCTAGCTCTGTAGATTTACTGCTCTTCTGCATAAAATTGTTTACTCTCTTCTCTTTGGATTAGTAATCAGTAATGGATCAGTAGTAAGTAAGAAATACATTAAAGTAAGGGACTAGGGCGGTACAATGGACATTTGTAATTTTTGGCTACCCAGGCTTCATTCTCTGGTTCAAACAGCACTGTGGTCTCCTGTAGAGGAACTTCCACTTTCAATATGAGTGTAAAAGGATATGGTCCTCTACAAGTCCTTCTGTCATCATCAAAAGTTCTGAATTTTTAAAACCCTTCTCATTGTTATTTGTAGATACTATCTTAAAGAAGTTGATTTTTGCCTGAGTGTGCTTGTGATCATACCGTGTATTACAGCATGGATTTTCCCCTCAATATTTTTGAGATTTATCCATGGTGAACCATTTTGACCTAGTTGTTTCATCTTATTTATTTGTTTGTTTGTTTGTTCTTATTTTGTTCAATTAGCCAACATATAATACATCATTAGTTTTTGATGTAGTGTTCAACGATTCATTAGTTGTGTATAACCCAGTGCTCATCACACATTATGTGCCCTCCATAATACATATCACTCAGTAACCCCATCCCCCATCTCCCTCCCTCCTGTAACCCTCAGTTTGTTTCCTGGAGTCCAGAGTCTCTCATGGTTTGTCTCCCTCTTTGAATTCTTCCCATTCAGTTTTCCCTCCCTTCCCTTATGGTCCTCTGCACTATTCCTTATATTCTACATATGAGTGAAACCGTATAATTGTCTTTTTCTGCTTGACTTATTTTACTGAGCATAATCCCCTCTAGTTCCATACATGTTGATGTAAATGGTAGGTATTCATCCTTTCTGTTGGCTGAGTAATATTCCATTGCATATATGAACCACATCTTCTTTATCCATTCATCTGTTGGAGGACATCTCAGTTCCTTCCACAGTTTGGCTATTGTGGACATTGCTGCTATGAACATTGGGGAACACGTGCTCTTTTTTTTTTTTTTTTTTTTTTTTTTTTTACTACATCTGTATCTTTGGGGTAAATACCTAGTAGTCCAGAAATGAACCTTCAACTCTATGGTCAACTAATCTTTGACAAAGCAGGAAAGAATATCCAATGGAAAAAAGACATTCTCTTCAATAAATGTTTCTGGAAAAATTGGACAAGCACATGCAAAATAATGAAACTGGACCATTCTCTTACACTATAAACTCAAAATGGATGAAAGACCTAAATGTAAGACAGAAGTCCATCAAAATCTTAGAGGAGAACACAGGCAGTAACCTCTGCAACATTAGCCACAGCAACTTCTTGCAAGACATGTCTCAAAATGCAAGGAAAACAAAAGCAAAAATGAACTATTGGGACTTCATCAAGATAAAAACTTCTGTACAGCAAAGGAAACAGTCAACAAAACTAAAAGGCAACCCATGGAATGTGAGAAAATATTTGCAAATGACTTATCAGATAAAAGGCTGGTATCCAAGATTTATAAAAAACTTCTCAAACTCAATACCCAAAAAACAAATAATCCAGTCAAGAAATGGGCAGAAGACATGAACAGACACTTCTCCAAAGAAGACATACAAATGGCCAACAGGCACATGAAAAAATGCTCCAAATCACTAGCCATTAGGGAAATACAAATTAAAACCACAATGAAATACCACCTTACACCAGTTAGAATGACAAAAATTTACAAGACAGGGAACAACAAATGTTGGTGAGGATGTGGAGAAAGGGGAGCACTGTTGGTAGGAACACACGATGGTATAGCCACTCTGGAAAACAGTATGGAGTTTCCTCAAGATGTTAAAAATAGAGCTACCCCATAACCCAGCAATTACACTACTAGTTCATTCATTTTACCTCCTATTTAATGTTCAGTTTTCTAAACTTATTAGATTGAACCATATCAAAATGGCTGAATAGTAGCAATTTCATATGGTTCAACCAAATACCATAATTATCTATTTTTCAGTTGATGAACATTTAAATTACTTTTAATATATCATTATTGTAAGCCATGATGTAATGAAGAGCCAGTTATATATCGCTTTAAGTAAAAGTGCAAAAGTTTCTCTAGGTTATCTATTGAAAAGTAGAATTGCTAGGTCTTAGGGTATGCACAACTTCTGTTTTATCAGATAATAACAAATTGTTTCTCAAAGTGTTTGCATCAGTTTCCACTTACCAGCATTTGTGAGAATCTTGTCATCCTGACCAACACTTGGTATCATCACCAGTCTTGCCAATCTGATGGACCTGAAGAGGTATTTCCTTGTTTTAAGTTGCATTTCCTTGATTACTAACCAGTTTGTATTTATATTTTATATTATTTTTTAAATATTTATATTAATTAGCCATTCAGGTCTTCATTTCTTTGAATTTTCTCTTTATATTATTCCCAGTTATTTGACTTTTTTCTCTTGATTTTGAGAAGTTCTTCAAATAATTTGCCTACTGAGTCATTGTTAAATATATGCATTGTATTTTTTCCAAATCCCTGGCCTGTCATTCAGTATCTTTTGTTTTACAGCTGTTTTAAATTTGACAACACTCTAATGATATTTCCTTTGTGATTTGTGCTTTTTGAATCATGTACAGGAATTCATTATACCTTAAGATCATGAAGACATTCTTCTATTATCTCTTCCAAGTCTTTGAAGTTTTGCTCTTCACATTTGAGCCTTTAATCCATCTGGAGTTGAGCTTGTATATGGTACAAGATGAAGGTCTAACATTTTCCCTTCATATGGTAACACATTGTTCCTGCATCACTTATTGAATAGACACCTTATTACACTGAATTGTAATGCCACTTCTGTCATGTACCTAATTTCCACACTTGCAAGCTCTTTCACTGGACCTTTTTTCCTGGTTAGTTGCTCTATTTTTCTGTCCCTTTGCTAAAGCCACTTTGTTTAACTTTTTTTAGTTTTATAGTAAGTATTGCTATCTGGAAAGATATCTTTCTATATATTCTTTTCTCTATTCTTATATTTTTTTCCTTTCAAAATTTTCTTAGCTATTCTTGGCCCTTCCCTATTTACTTGAAGTTTAGGCTTCAAAGTAAGGCTCAGCTTGTTAAAGCCTAAGGTAAAGTTTCCTGAAAATTTGTTTGGATTTCCATTGAATTTATAGATTAATTTGGGGAAAGAACTGACATCTCTCTGCTCCTGAGTCTTCCCAACCATGAGCATAGTCTATTTCCCATTTAGTTAGGTCTTCTTTTATGTTACTATGTAATACTTTATAACGTTTTCACAAATGTCTTTTATATCTTTCATGTTAGTTGTACTCTTAGGTTGCTTTTGTAAATGGAATAATTTTCTAAATTACGTTCTAATTCATTGTTGCTAGTATACTAGGATACCACTGAATTTTTAATATTGCTCTTGTAACACACCACCTTACTAAACTCTTTGTAGGTTCTCTTGGATATTCTGTATAGACAATCCAAATTTCTGGAAATGATTTTTTCCCCTTGCATTTCATTTATCTTTCTCATTTCTATCTCTGACTAAGAGCTCTAGAACTAAGTTGAATGGAACTAGTAGTGGTAACATCCTTGTCATGTTCCTAATTTGAAACAAAATGCTCTGTTTCACTATTGGGTATGAGGTTGTAGTACATTTTTGATAAATACCTTTTATCAGTTGAAAAGTTCCCTTCTCACCTTAATTTCTGAAGTGTTCTTTTTTATTATTTAAAAATTGTTAATAAATATTGAATTTTATTAAATTTTGGAGAGCATATATGAGATCATATATATTTTTTTCCTTATTAACATATAATGTATTATTTGTTTTAGGGGTCAGGTCTATGATTCATCAGTCTTACACAATTCACAGAGCTCACCCTAGCACATACCCTCCCCTAAATTATATATTTTTAAAATTTTATTAATGTGGCAAATTATGTTAATAGGATTTCATGACTTAAACCATTCTTATATTCCTAGAATAGTCCCTAGTCAGGTTAATTTTTTATACACATTGCTGAATTCAGTTTGCTAAGATTTTATTTGGGATATTTGCATCCATATTCATACCTAACCTTACACACAAATCTTGTTCTTATACTTTCTTGCCTATTTCTGATTTGGGAAATGATTCTTCTTTTTCTATTATCTGAAACATTTTGTATTAGAAAAGAGTTACTTCTTAAAGTGTTGGTAAAACTTGTTTGTAAAATCTTCTGAACATGATGGTGTATAAATTTTTGACTTCTGATTTAATTTCTTCAACAGATATGATTTGGATTGATAGTAATTTAGTATGCATGGTAAGTCTATATTAGTTACTTTTAGCAATTTTCTGTTTGGACTTAGTTGTCCTTTGGTTTTACTGCTGCTTATCCTATTCAAACTGTCGAATATTTTAAAATATTACTTCTGAGGGTAGATCTATTCCACTTTTTTATTCTTTCTGGAGTTAATTTAGATGACTTACATTTAACCCAAAACTCTCTATCTGATCTAAATTTTTTAAATATATTATTATAAAGGTTTTTTTTTTTTTTTAAGATTTTATTTATTTATTTGACAGAGAGAGAGAGAGATCACAGGTAGGCAGAGAGGCAGGCAGAGGGAGAGGAGCAGAGCTCTCTCTGAGCTGAGCAGAGATCCTGATGTGGGGCTCAATCCCAGGAGCCTGAGATCATGACCTGAGCTGAAGGCAGAGGCTTTAACCCACTGAGCCACCCAGACGCCCCTATTATAACGTTTTTTAAAAATAAAGTTAAATTTAAAAAATCTTAATACTAGTTCTTTCATTTCCAATATTGTTTCTTTGTGCCTTCTTTTTTTCTTGATCAGTTTGGGCAGAGGTTTGCTTAGACTTTATTAGTCTTTGCATAGTTCTAATTTAGTTCTAATTTTTTTCCTAACTTTTGATGAACACTTCTCTCATTTATTTTCAATATTTTTTTTTAAGATGGAGACATTTAAGACTATACATTTTCTTTAAGTATCATTAGCTACATCTCACAGGTTTTAAAATGCAATGACATCAGGTTTAAACACATCTTAAAATTTAATTATGAATCTTTTCAGGCTACTTTTTTTTTCCATTTCCTTTTTTAAAATTTTAAGTTCAATTATCCAACATATAGTACATCATTAGTTTTTTATTTTTTGGTTTTTTTAAAGATTTTTTATTTTACTTATTTGACAGAGAGAGAGAGATCACAAGTAGGCAGAGAGGCAGGCAGAGAGAGAGTGGGGAAGCAGGCTCCCCGCTGAGCAGAGAGCCTGATGCGGGCCTCGATCCCAGGACCCTGAGATCATGACCTGAGCCGAAGCAGAGGCTTTAACCCACTGAGCCACCCAGGCGCCCCAGTTTTTGATATAATGTTCAACAATTCATTAGTTGTGTATAACACACAGTGGGTATAATACCCAGGCTCATCACATCAGATGCCCTCCTTAATGTTTTCAGGCTACTTTTAAGTTTGGGTTTCTAATTTTATTCCTTTGTGGTCAATGTGGTCTATAATCTATTGAACATTTGTACTTTATGACCTACCTAAATGCTTGGTTTTTGTACATTCTCTATGTGTGTTCAGAACTTTAATTGTTGGGGGCAATTTCTCATGTACTCTTATATTAAGCCTTTTAATATTCACATTTTCTAACTTGTTTCTTTTATCTTTGTCTTCTCTTTCACCTATTCTGATATTTTATCAAATTTTCCTTTTAAAAAATATATTCTCAAGGTTATGTTGTTCATTGTGTACAGAGTCAAGATTGTTATCTCTTCTGATAAATTATTTTTATCATTAAGTACCAATCCTCTTTATCCTTAAAACTAAAGTTTGACTTAAAGTCTCTTTCGTCTGGTGTTGCTATAACTAGATCTCCTTTGTTTTGCTTAGTATTTGCTTGGAGTATCTTTTTCTTCCTCTTATTTTGACCGTTTTGTGTCCTTATGATTTGAGTGTGTTTCTTACAAAAAACATAGAACTGGATTTTAAACGTTTTCCCCAGTGAAGTTCTGGTCTTTATTAAGCTAGTTTAGGGGTGCCTGGGTGGCTTAGTCTGTTGAGCATCCAACTCTTGATTTCAGCCCAGGTCATGATCTCAAGATCCTGGGATCTGGCCTCACATCCGACTGTGTTCTCAGTGGGAGTCGGCCAGAGGATTCTCTCTCTCTCTGCCACTACCCCTGCTCATGTGCTCTCTCTCTCTCTCTCAAATAAATTAATTAATCTTTTAAAAAATAAGCTAGTTTAAACCATTGTATGTATTGTAAGTACTGACATATTTGGTTTTATTTCTGCTGTCTAATTTTGTTTTGTATTCACCTTGCTTTGCTTCTATACTCCCCTATTACTATCATTTTTCTCTAATATTGATTTATATAGATTTCTTCATCTTTCAACATTTTAATTGTTTTTTTGACTGCCTTAAGTTTTTAGCACACATAGTTGACCTAATAAACTCTGAAGTGACCATCTGTTTAATTAAACTATGCCTCTCAATATTCATGCTCTTGTACAGTGCCCATCCTTTGAGTCTGGGCTTATCTTTAACCACTGAATATGGCAGAGGTGATGCTATGTTAGATCACAATCTAAGATTTTAAATGGCTTGGTAGCTTCTACTTTTATACTCTCAGGAGCCCTGAGCTTACATGTAAGAAGTCTGGCTGTTCTGCTGGAAAACCACATGGAAATACCATTTGGAAAAGTCACATGGAGAGGTAGAAGCCTTGAGATTATGCAGAAGAGAACTGAGGAAATAGGCTAACAGTGTGGATCAAGGTCCCAGCATGTGACCCTAGTTGAGTGGGCCAGCCAGCATGAGGCGGTTGAGCCATACCAGTACCAGTACTGGACAAGTGAATGAAAAAAAAAAATCTACCCACAGAACTGTGAGCAAATAAAATTATTGTTGTTTTAAGCCTCTGATACTTGAGGTATATTGCTACACAACCACAGATAACTGAAATGTTAATGAAACCTTAATCTTCATATTGAATTGCATACCATTCTTATGCTTTAATTGCAGTTTTCTCCCTACTTGCCCATCTTTCATGTGGTCCTCTTTTTGTGGTTCTATATTCCTTTCAAACACCTCAAAATTAGTCATTTTAAAAATCATTTTTATAATCATTCATGGATATATCAATATGCTTTCTGTCTCTTTGATTCTTGCATCCCCATAGTCCAGTTTTTTCCTGATGTAATTACATCCCTTAGTTGATCACTAAGTAACAACCTTTGAGTAGTAAGCTCAATTTTTATTAGTTTCAAAGCCTCTTCACTTTGTCCTTACCTTTAAATGATAGTTTAGATTCATATAAAATTGTATATTGGCATTTATTTTTCTCTGAATACTTTGAAGATAATATACCATTGTCATCTTGTTTCTATTGTTGCTCTTGAGTCATATGCTATGAGTTTAAGTATTATATCTTCTTTAGAATATGTATTTCCTTTCAGGTTTTTAAAATTTCTTTTCTCATTGCTCTTCTTATTATGCAAATCTACTATAATGTAGGAAATTACCTTTTTTTCCACCTCAGACCTCATACTTTCACAGCTTGAGAGTTCTTTCATCAACTCAGTTCTTTTTAATTCTAAAGTGATATTCCTTTCACCTAATCAGGTTTTTAATACACAGTACCCGCATTTCATGGGCAGTATGCAACTGCAGACATTTTGTATTATTCACAGTTCATATAAGTCAAGACTAATCCTTGCCACAACTTGAAATGATCTTAGAAATAGTAGGAAAAGGTCACCTGCTTTCGGCTCAGGTTATGATCCGAGGGTCCTGGATTGAGCCCCTCATCAGGCTCCCTGTTTAGCAGGAAGACTGCTTCTCCCTCTGCCACTTCCCTGCTTGTGTTCCCTCTCTCACTGTGTCTTTCTCTGTCCAATAAATAAATAAAATCTAAGAAAAAAAAGAAGAAATGCTAGAAAAAAGCAACATGGATTCTTTCAAAAAGTAAATTCAGGTAAGGAGAACTATTTGATTGTCAGATGTGAAACTGCTGTGTATTTCACAAAATATGAATGGTCTTTAGAATTTCATGAAGAGGTCTTTTTTCAGGTTGGAAAATAGTTTCTAAGTCTTGATCATCCCCATCACTTTTAGATTGCTTGGAAATTAAAGAAGTGGAGACTATTTTAGTAATTGTTAATGTTTATTTCTCAAAACATACTAAATAATTTTCTCAAAGTTCTATGCTTGTTGAATTCATGATCTAGTATATGAACAGATTAACAACTAGGTTAGATTTTCTAATTCAAAATACTTTACTACCCCTTTTTAGATATTGGCAGAACTACTAAAGTGAAATCATCAAGACTAAAGAAGATATGAGAAACTCAACAAACAACAAGATCTAATTGACATATATAGAACACTCCACAAAACAACAACAGAGTACACATTTTTTTTTCAGGCAACATGGAACATTCCCAAGATAGACCATATCATGACCAGTAATAATAATAACAGTAATAATACCTCAACAAATTTAAAAGAATTGAAATCATACAGATTCTTTTCTCTGCCCATAATGGAATCAAACTAAAAATCAATAAGGGAAAACAACAGGAAAATACCTAAACACATGGAAATTAAATGACGCACTTCTAAATAATATTTGGGACAAAGAGGAATTCTCAAAGGAAAAAAAATATGTAGAGCTGAGTGAAATGAAAATACAACATTTCAGTATATGTAGGATACAACTAAAGGAGTCCTGAGAAGGAAATTTCTAACTCTAAAGGCTTATAGTACAAATCAGGAAAGTTCTCAAATCAATATTTTAAGTTTTTACCCCAAGGAAGTAGAAAAGGAAGATGAAAATAAACCCAAAGCAAGCAGAAGGAAGAAAATAATTAAAATATGAGCAAAAGTCAATGGAATAGGAAAACAATAAAGAAAATCAATGAAACCAAAAGATGAATCTTTGACAAAAATCAATAAAATTTATAAATTTCTAGCAAGACTGACCAAAAATAAAAAAGACCCAAATTACCAAAATCAGAAATAAAATAACAGATATCAGTACATATCTTTTAGCTATTAAAAAGTTAATAAAGGATTACTAAAAATAACTTTGTTTATAAATTTGTCAGCTTAAATAAATGGATCCATTTCTTGAACATCACAAACCACCAAATCTCAACCAAGATAAAATAGATAATCTGAATTGCCTTGACCATTATAGAAGTTGAATTCATAATTTAAAAGCTCCTAAAAAGTAAATCTCCAGGCCAGATGTTTTCACAGCAGAAATTGTAACTAAATAGCTAGGGAAGAATTAATACCAATTTTATATAATCCCTTCCAAAAAACAGAAAAAATAGACATACTTTCCAACTCATTTTATGAGACCAGTATTACCATGACATTCAAACTTGACCAAGAAGACAGTAATTTTAAAAAAGAAAGAAAATAGAAATTTATAAGCCAATATTGTTAATAAACTTAGAGATAAAAATCCTTAACAAAATCTAAGCTAACTGAAATATAATAGTGTATAAAGAAATTATACCTCATGACCAACTTGAACTTATTCCAGGAAAGGAAGTTGGGTTCTATGTTCCAAATCAATCAATGGTATATCAGTAGGTTAAAGGAAAAAAATTATGTGATCAAATCAATTCATACAAAAAAATCACTTAACAAAATCCAACACCAATTAATTCTAAAACAAAACAAAATGAAACAACAACAACAATGAAAAACCAGGCTCTCAGCAAGTTAGGAATAAAGGGGAATAACCCCAATTTGGTAAAGAGCATCTGTAAAAAAACGACAGCTCACGTCATAGAATTCTCAAAACTCAACACTAAAATACAACAAGAGAAACAAAAATGAACAAAAGTTGTGAAGAAACATTTTACTGAAGAGGTCATATAATTGGCAAGTAAGTATATGAGGAGGTGTTCATCATCACTTACCATTTGGGAAATTCAAATTAAGACCATGATGAGATATCACTGTGTCAGAATGACTAGAATGAAAAATAATAACAAAACCAGGTGCTGGCAAGGATGAAGGGAATACAGATCACTCCTACATTGTTGTTGGGAATATAAATTGGTGTAGCTACTCCAAAAACAGTGGCATTTTCTTATAAGACTAACTAGCACAGTTACCATATGATCTAGCAATTGCAGTCTTGGGCAAATTAAATGAAAATCTGTAAATTGTTAATAGCGGTGTTCTGTAATAGTTAAAAGCTGGAAACAGCCTAGAAGTTAGTCATCAGGTAAATGATTAAATAAACTGTGGTCCGGGGGTGCCTGGGTGGCTCAGTGGGTTAAAGCCTCTGCCTTTGACTCAGGTCATGATCTCAGGATCCTGGGATCGAGCCCCACATCGGGCTCTCTGCTCGGCGAGAAGCCTGCTTCCTCCTCTCTCTGCCTGCCTCTCTGCCTACTTGTGATCTCTCTCTCTCTCTGTCAAATAAATAAATAAAATCTTAAAAAATAATAAATAAATAAACAAACAAACAAACAAACTGTGGTCCATATAGACCATAGACTACTACTTAGCAATGAAAAGGAATGAACTATTGACACACATGATAACTTGGATGAATATCCCGGGAATTATGCCAAGTGAAAGAAGCCAGTTTTAAAAGGTTGCATACTGTGTGACTCCTTTATGAAAAATTTTTGAAATAACAAAATTTTAAAAATGGGAAACAGATTAGTGTTTGCCAAGAGTTAAGAATGGAGGGAGGGGATGTTGTTATAAAAGGGCAACAGAAGAGATCCTGTGGTAGTGGAATATTCTGTATGCTGACTATGCTGATAGGTATATATGATAAAATTACATAGATCTAAATACCCACAGATACATACATACATACTCTGGGGAAATATGAATAAGATGGGTGCAAAGAGTTACTCTTGGAGTAGAAGGTATAAAAATTCAATTAAACAATGCCTTACTAAATAATCTAAATTTCTTTATTTTTTTCTACTAAAGTTCCATTCTTTATCCTTTACCTTATTTATTGGACACAATTACAAGATAAATTTTATGTTGTAGACTAGTTCTTAAAGAGGAGAGAAAATAGTAGGGTGGATAAACATATTCCCAACTAACAAACAGTCAACAGATCATTCTTGGTTCTAGTGTTTTTGCAACTGAGTCAGTCATATTAAGAATCATCTTCTTTAATTAAAGAGCTATAAAGAAGACATTTGCCTTGGATGTGGTCAGGCAGTACTTCATTTGATAATGAAGTGGCTAAGACCTTCTGTTCTTAGAATTCATATTATGTATGGCATCACAGAATTGAAAAGACATATCTCTTCAAGTCTATCTGTTCTATCTTCCTACCACTGCAGAATTGTTCTCTATGCGACACTCATAATAAATGATGATTACTATTATTAATACTAATAGCCCCAACAACATGATATAGTATAATGGCTCCAGTGATTATACTGAGAAGTTTGATAGGAGTTATTTTCCTGAGCTCATCCTAAAATTTCTTCTTGCTCAATATTAATCTTATTATTTCTATTTATTTATGCCTTAAAATACTCTACCCTTTATTCTCCTATAATTATAAGATCACTGGAATGAAGCTCTTTCATTTTGGTTTTCTCTTCACTGCCTGCAGCATTGTGGGCACTCAGTAAATGCTATTCCACTTTTGATGTTGACATCTTCAAATGGAGACAGGTGGCTTCACAAGTTAGGACAGTTGCATCAACCAGGATTAATTTGATAATTTGCTTCAAGCTAATTACAATTTTGGCTCTTCTCCAAGCACCTTATTTTTTGAAAGATTACTGCTGATAACCCAGGCTGTTTCATTCCTTTAAGGTTTCCAACCCAAAATGCTTACGAACTTTTACAATTCCAATATTTACAGCAATATTTAGTTTTTAAAATATATAAAGTCAAGACAAGGTTGGCATTTGTCAGTTAAATGTTGGAAATGATTGATATTCTATTTTCTGGTTTACTTTTATTATATAACACAGATCCTATAACGGATTAGCATATGAATTGGTGAATTTACAAGCTCTTAAACAGAAGACTGAAGTGCACAAAAAAATTAAGTAGTGACTGCACCATTTATTGTTGCAATGTTTTCGAAAAAGGAAGTAAGTGACTAAGAGACACAAAACAACCTAAGAAACTTACAGAAAACACATCTAAATTATAATAACAACCTGGAAAGACCATATTCTACAATGCTTGTCAGAATAGTGAGCTTAAGGAGGGTGTTTAGTGAGTGTTCATTGAAATGGATTTACCGACTAATCTATACACATAAATTTGTGCACACAAATCTGTTGTTAAAAGCAAGTCTATAGGGGCGCCTGGGTGGCTCAGTCGTTAAGCGTCTGCCTTCGGCCCAGGTCAGATCCCAGGGTCCTGGGATCGAGCCCCGCATCG
>CM053605.1:116626845-116637195 GCA_028646535.1 Procyon lotor | reverse complement strand
AGGCCTGTGAACCACAATGGTCTCTTTGCTTTAAGTTCTTCCCATTAGATCTCCTACTAATGGTATACCACTCTCCTAGAGTGGTATCTCAACTCAGGATTACTGAAACAGCTTATACAACTCAATAGCAAAAAACCAAACAATCCAACTGAAAGGAGCAAAGGAGCTGAACAGACATTTTTCCAAGGACATCCAAATGGCCAAGAGGTACATTAAAAGGTGCTCAACATTACTAATCAGGGAAATGCAAGTCAAAACTACAATGGAAAATCACTTCATACCAGTTGGAATGGCTTTTATCAAAAAGACAAGAAATCACAAGTATTGGCAAGGATATTTCCAAGGATTGGAGAGAGGGGAACACTTGTGCCCTATTGGTGGGAATGTATATTGATGTGGCTACTACAGAAAAAGCATCGAAGTTCCTCAAAAACTTAGAACTAACATATGATCCAGCATTTCCACTTCTGGGCATTTAATCAAAGGAAATGAAATTAGTACCTTAAAAAGATAACCTGCACCCCTATATTCATTGCAACATTATTTACAATAGCTGAGACATAAAAACAACCTTAATCCATTGAAAAATGAATGGATAAAGAAAACAGGTGTGTACACACACACACACACACACACACACGCAAATGGACTATTATTCAGCCATAAAAGGAGGAAATTCTGCCATTTACAACAACATAGATCTGGAGGGCATTATGCTAAGTGAAATAAGTCAGACAGAGAAAAACGAATATTCTCACAAATATGTGGAATCTAATAAAACTGAATTCAAAGAGTGGCACCTGGGTGGCTCAGTCCCTTAAGCCTCTGCCCTTGGGTTGGGTCATGATCCCAGAGTCCTGGAATTGAGCCCCACACTGGGATCCCTGTTCAGCAGGGAGCCTGCTTCTTCCTCTCCCTCTGCCTTCCATCAGCTTGTGCTCTCTCTCTTGCTCTCTCTCTCCCTCTCAAATGAGTAAATAAAATCTTTTTAAAAAAATTGAATTCAAAGATACAAAGAATAGATTGGTAGTTACCAGAAGCTGGGGGTAAAGGGATGGGCAAAATGGGTAAAGAAGGTAAAATGGTATAAGCTTTCGGTTGGGTAAAGAAGGTAAAATGGTATAAGCTTTCGGTTATAAGATAAATCCTGGGAATGTAATGTACAGCTTGGTGACTATAGTTAACAATACTGTACTGTTTATTTGAGAGTTGCTGTGAGAGTAGATCTTAAAAGTTCTCATCGCAAGAAAAAATATTTCTAACTATGTAAGGTGGTTGATGTTAACTAAACTTATGGTGGTTATAATTTTGCAATATGTATGTACATCAAATCATGTACACCTTGGACTAATACAGTATTATGTATAAATTATATCTCAAAGAAACTAGAAAAAGAAAGATTGCTGAAACCAAGAGCAACTGGCAAAAAACATTTCATTCCAGCAATACTTGATTGCATTCTCTGTTGGCCAAACAGCTATCTATTCTTCAATTAAATCAGAAAATGTTAAACTTGATTCTCTTACTTCTGAGTCCCTCACTGAACTGACATGTGCCTAATAGTTAAATGTTCCCAGAAATAATAGTTTCATAGTTCATATGAAACTTCATAGACTTCATAGTTTCATAGTTTAAGTATCTGAGTCATATGCTCTTTCCTTATATGTCTGTATTGCAAACTTCTTTCTAGGAGACGCATATGATATCTGGCACTACAACTATAAGGATGCTACTTAATTAACAAATATGTTTTTTTATTGCCCAACTGTCCAAAAATAATTTAAATCAGTGATTTAATGGAACAACCCTGGGCCATTTCTGTATTGTCCCACTAACTGCTTGCCTTGGAAGTCACCAGAACTCCTGGCACTCAGCTTCCTTATCTGTAAAACAAAAGGGATTCAGTTGGATGATCCTGGAGGTCCCTCCCTGCTCCAACACTTCCCAGTCCTGTGGAGTACGGAGACAGTACCCTTTTCTTTTCGGTATCCTATGAAGTTTCCAATTATCAGTCTCATTTTCTGGTTGCTTTGTATGCAAACCTGAATTGCTTGAATTGTTGGAAGGTAATTATCGCACTTAAATGTAAATATTTGCACTGTAAGAAACAGTGGTCAAAGGAACCTTGACATAAAGCTATGTGAGCTTTCATTTAGTTAGAAAAACTTCCTGTCTGTTTCATTCACTTATCAACACATCCAAGTTTGTGCTGGCTTCCATACACTTTTAATTAGCTGTTTGAGTCACCAGAAAAACAAAGCACTAGATCCTGTTAGTGTTTTAGGCTGTGTGCCGGTCAAAGAAGTGCCCAGGGGAAGACATGATATACAGTTGCCAACCGGCATCTTGAAAAGAGATAGAAAATGAAGTTGTGACCAAAAAGGCAGAAGGGTGCTTAATACCCTCATTTTTCAAATGTAGAAATAAAGAATGATAAATAAATGCTATCTTTTCTCTGGAGTAATTGGCAATAACAGCTCATGAAAAAAATATTTTTATTATTACAGCAAAGAAAAAGTGATGATCATAAGAGGCCATGACAAAGAAAGGTTGTTTACACCAGTTTAAAAAGATCATCTTTCCTTGTCTGTGATTGACTTCCTCTTTGGGCTGCTGACCTATCTATTATGACAGTGATAAGAGGCACTTTGCAGGGGTTTACAAATACTGACTCTGCATGAGTTCGTAGTTATCAGAAAACTTGGTCTCCTGCTTCTTATTTGAGCCAGAGAGAAAGAAAGAGAAAGAGAGAGAGAGAGAGAGAGAGAGAGAGAGAGAGAGGAAGGAAGGAAGGAAGGAAGGAAGGAAGGAAGGAAGGAAGAGAGAAAGAAAGAAAAGAAAGAAAGAAAAGAAAGAAAAAGAAAAAAGAGAAAAACCCAAATTCTGCAATGCAGGGTTTATCTTAGAATTAAGTATTATGGGAAGGAAAGAGGGAAATACGTGTGTGTTGTCAGTGTGAGGGTATGCACTTACCCTACATGAGATATCAGACTTTCATATCTGTAGACTTCCGGTGATAGTTCATCTTACTGCTCTATTTTTCAGGTATTCTTACAATGGGGGACATGAAAGGTAGGTTCTTGAGATTTAACGTGACCTATTTGACTTTCTCACATTAAATCAAAATGTCTTTCATCTCAGAGGTACTACAAGTGGGTTCCCGAGATTTCTGAGTAGGTGCTGGCACAGTGATAGCCTCATCAATGATATTCTGGCCTTTTGTGCCTCAGGTTCTGTGACACTTAGATCCTTCAGGTGTTATAAGGCTCTTTTGAGGCAGTGATGGAGAGAGAAACTTTATGTGTCAAACAAAACTTAAAATATGTATTGGAACTTTATTATGCTCTTTTCATCCAAGTGATTACCTATATGCATGTATAGACTTCAAACATCAACACATCCTCCTATGTTCTCTAATATATCCACATAAGTATAATGTGTGTACTCTCCTTTTAAAAAATCCACTACCATAAAATCTGAAGTTGTGAAACAGATAACCCTCAAAGTGATTTTTCCTATTATCAAAGGATTCCTTATTTTCCACTGTAGTTTCCCCACCCTAAAAATCCCCCGTGCTTTACCTAGTCCGTCCTTTCCCCAACCCCAAATACCTGGCAACCGTTGTTCTGTTTACCATCTCCACAGTTTCCCCATTTCCAGAATGTCATATAAATGGAATTGTAGGGGCGCCTGGGTGGCTCAGTCGTTAAGCATCTGCCTTCGGCTCAGGTCATGATCCCAGGGGCCTGGGATCGAGCCCCGCATCGGGCTCTCTGCTCAGCAGGGAGCCTGCTTCTCCCACTACCATTTCCTCTGCTTGTGTTCCCTCTCTCGCTGTGTTTCTCACTGTCAAATAAAATCTTTAAAATAAAAAAATAAAAAATAAATAAATAAATGGAATTGTACAGTAGGTAACCTTTTCAGACTGGCTTCTTTCACTTAGCGATATGCATTGAAGACTCATCCATGTCTTCACATGTTCTTTTTTCCATATGCCTATAAGTCTTTGAGTGTTTTCTGCTTTCTAGGATAGCACAGGCTCACTTTGTATTTTCCCTCCCCCAGCTCTCAAACTATTCCTTTTCTCAAAGAGCCATGGAATGATTTAGAAACCAATGTCCAGGCAAAGGTATGTCTGCTGCGGTGAAGTATGGCTGCTAGGCCCCGTTGGTAGACAGAATTAGAATATATATTTATTTAAATCATGGCTGAAATGCACTGAATCCTGTTCTCCTAACCCAAAACCACATAACTGCAAATCAGTGCCCCATAGTCAGGTGTGTTTCCTGTTTGGTAGTCAAGTTTGAAAGCTTTTATTTCTCTTTGGTGGGTGGGTTAACTCAGTAAGGGAAGACTGCTGATCTGAAGGCCGGTTAGCATTTATGGAGACCACTTCCTCTGCATCCCCTCCCCCAAGCAGAATATGGCAGTTTACCTTCTTTTGCCTCGGTCTGAAGGAGCAATCTGTTATTTCTTTTAGTACCAATTAAAAACTAAAACTAAACCAAAAACAAAACAAAACAAAACAAAACAAAAAACCTCAAACACCAATTTCCCTAAATCCTTAGTACTTCCTGCGTCTCTGAGGTTCTGAGGACAAGGTAAATTGTACAGCTTACTCCAGGGAGAGCAGAAAAGACAGGGCTGGCTGTCTCATGATCCCTTAAAGCCTCTCCTTTTGTTTCTTGATATTTGGATTCAGAGACTCTGAGAGCTTATTTCTGTTACCAGAAAAATAAGATACAGTATCTGAACTACTCTCTTATTCCCTTATGGGTCAAGCATGTTGCTGAATTTGTATCTTCATTGGCTCCAAAAGGCTGCTCTATTTCATCAAAAGACAATTGTTTTTCATAACAAAGCTGGCTCCATTTTCAAGTGGCACTGCATAGTTGAAGTGATTGTAACAATGACAGAAACGCAGGTTTCCTGCTTCCTTCTTTATATGAAGTCAAAGGGGGGAGTCAAAATGAACTGTCAGCCGCACCATCGGAAGATCTCTTTGTCTTCCTCCTACTGTGCTTTGTTTGAGGTTCCCAATTCCTCATGCAGCTCCCAGGAGGAGGCCAGGGCAAATTTCCAGCAGCTGCAGCCAGGATTAACTGTACCGTCTTGTTCTTTTGTGAAGCCCATTCCTGAAACAAAATGAAGCCGGCCCTGAACCGTCTTTATAATCTTCGAAAGTGAGGCCGCTGGCCTTCTCTGAGCCGGTTTCCCTCTCAGCAAAACGAGAATAAAAGTCACCACCTTGCTTACCTCATAAGGGCGTTTGAGGCACAAATTAAAGGTGATAATGTCAAAGAGCTTTGTGAGCTCTAAAGAACTATAAATATAAGGTGTTATTAGATGCCGTTGAAAGTAAATGATGAGACAGCTCAATTTAAGTAATTTCAAATGCCTCAGGGTCAAGCAGCACTGTGTGAGAGTGTTAAATATTTTTATTACTCTACAGTGAGGGGAGAGAGGGTAGGGCTGGTGTGGGGAAGGTGGTGCTTTTCCTCTCCTCTGTGGAAGTGGGGGGTGGGGGGGCAGAGTTGAAGCACTTTCTGGAGAAGGCCAGTAATCTCACAGGGGTTTTGAGAACCATATGATGAGACAGGATTTAACCCGCAGGAAACATACAGGCGGTGGGAGGGCCCAAATGTGGTCCTGAAATAGTACAAGTGGACTAAATGATGTGGCCCACAAGTGGAAGGAAATAGAGGAAGTCGAGCCTGATAAAGGCAGAGGAAAGTCAGCTGCTAATTCAGAGAAACCAGCCCAGGAGGGTGAGGTCAGGCGTTTCCAGGCTTAGGACTGAGGAGGTCAAGGCATCAGCAACCCCAGAGGCCAGACCTGGAGAACCAGCTAGAAAGGGCTTGATAATCCTCCCAGAGCAGTGGCTTTCAGACACTTGGAGGTTTACTTAGGAGAGTCCACTGTATGCCAGGGCCTGGAAAGTGGACCCTGGCTTTAAACAAAATCTTACACAGAACCCCGATTTGTTAAAACAGAAAAACTGAAGCTGTTCTGTGGGAGCAAGGCTTGGAGGACCCAGGTCCAGTCAGCTTCCCTCTGAATGCTCTTGGCAGCTCCTAAGGCACCTCTGCAGGGAGACAGGGCTCGACTAAAAGATGGAGATAGGACCACTCATCTTTGTTATATCTCTGGCACCTAGCACATGATAGATGTTCAATACTTCCTGAATGAGGGGCTCTGGGGTGGCTCAGTTGGTTAAGCGTCTGACTCTTGATTTTGACTCAGGTCATGTGATCGAGTTATGGGATCAAGCCCAGCATCCAGCTACATGCTGGGCATGGAGCCTGCTTAAGATTCTCTCTTTCTCTTCCCCCACCCCTCTCTAAATAATAATAATAATAATAATAATAATAATAATAATAATTCTGAGTGAATGCAACAGAGGGTAGGTGGTCTACAGGAGAGAATTCAGATAGACTCTGTATCTAGACTCTGTAACTACATCATGAGGCCATAAGGCAGGTATTGCTTATACATAAAGTTTTCTTAAGCTTTAGATGTGGAATGATGGATACAGGCCACTGCAGCTGTCTTGCCAGGGATGAGGGATCTTCCTAATCAGGGGTGTGTGTGCAGCCACAGGCTGTAGAGGTAAGACAAGCCAAAACTAGAAAACACTGCTATAGAAAATGTCTTGGACATTTCATCAGGAAAATACAGCCAGCCCACTGGTCTGCTCCTATAGAGGAAGGTGGATGTCTTTAGAAACACGGACCATAATAAAAACAGCAAATATTTATTGGGTGCCGACTACTTGCCAGTCACAGTAATAACCCCTAATGTCATGTAGTGGACAGAATAATGCCCCAAACCCCCCACCAAGATGTCTGTCCCAAATCTTGGAGCCTGTGACCACATTACATTGGATGGCAATGGAGGAATTAAGGTTGCAGATGGAGTTGAGGTTATAAGCAGCTGGCTTTGAGATGGAGGGATTATGCAGGATTATCTGGTGGGCCCCATGTAATCACAAGGGTTCTTTATAAGCAGAAGGCAGGTGTCGGTGTCAGAGAAGAAAACATGAGGACAGAAGCGACGGTTGGAGTGATATGATATGAAGGCTCCACACGCTGTTGCTGTTTTGAAGATGGAAGAGGGTCATGAGACAAGGAATGTGGGCTGCTTCTAGAAGCTGGAAGAGCAAGGAAACAGATTATTCTCTAGAGCCTCCTGGCCTTGATTTTAGCCCAGTGAAACCTCCAGAATGGTAAGATAAAAAATGTGTGTTGTTAAGCCACTAAACGTAGGGTCATTTGTCATGGCAGCAGGAGGACACTCATACAGATGTTCTCATTCTACCTTCACAGCGGCTGATTGCATGGCTGCTTATATTGCTATTTTGTGAATGAGGCTTCGGGAAGTTGACTCATTTGACCCAGAGATGAGCTGATGGCCTGATTCTGGAGCCAGCCCTTTCTATCACAGTGAGAGCTGGAGACAGCTTTATATCTTCATTTCACAAAGGAGAAAACTGAGGCCCAGAGATGTGTCCTCATCTGCCCCAGGTCACATGCAAGTTGGGGACCAAGCTCAACTGTACCCCACAAGAGTGGTGTAGACCAATGCCTCACAAATGTAGATGTGCCCTCAAGTCACTAGGAATCTTGCTCAGATACAGGCTCTGATTCAGAGGGTCTGGGCTGGGATCCAGGATCCTACATTTCTAACTGGCTCCCAGGTGCTGGGCTTGGAGTAGCAAGGACGTGGATGGTCTTGTGCCCTGCTTTGGGGATCTGAGCAATCCAGAGCCACCAAAGAGCCTTGGGCATCTAGTGAGATGAGGGGACACTTGGGAGGCAGAGAAGGAGCTTTAAAAGAGGGAGACAGGAACAGATGCCTCACAATTCTGTGGAGAATGAAATTAGAGTCTCAGAGGGAAAGGTCTAATATGATGGGCTCTCCTTGAGAAAAATGTTACCCAAATGTGATGGTTATTGTTGTCATTTGAAAAATCATTAGAAACTTGTGGGCATAGGTCTTGCATTATGGTTGTCTCTGATCTTTTATGGGACAATGCAGGTCAAGGGCATTCATCTGACAGAGACTAAAATATCTATGATAGTGGGAGAAAAAGCAACAGTGTCTATTCCTTGCCATATATTTTATGTACTTTTTCTTTTTTTAAGGGAACAAAGAGGTAGTCTGCTTATTCTTCAAGAAACATCTCTAAAGTTTGACATAATCAAAGGGTTCATGCCACTAACCTCTTCCTCTATCCTCAGCCGTGACTGCCTATACCAAAGCAGGTCCTGATGCAAATTCAGGACCAGGAAGGCAATTCACTTGGTCACTACAGTTGTGGTTCTCTGAGTCTTCATTTTGTGCTTCGTGAAGAAAAAAAATTGTGTAAGAGCTACTGGGAGATTCTCCCTAACCTACTTTACTGTGATTGGAGAATTTCCAGCTGTCTGTGGCTACCAGAGCTGCCTGAAGGCTAGCAATGTTCCGGTTTCATTTTGAAACCAGGCACGCAAGCAAGAAGTATCAGTTTTCATTTCAAAGACGTGAACTCAGAGAAAGCAAATGTTTGGCTAACTCTTTCCTGGGCGATAGCGTGAAAAAATGCTTCTATATGTTTGCAATGGCTCAAAAAATGAAAGGATTGTTTTATTATATATATTATTTAACTTACCCAACTTAGCACTATTAACCTCCAGTGCTTCCTAACGTCGTTTGAAAATGAAGTTTTAAAGTATTTTAAGAGAATTTTTTTCTGCATACTTTCTCAGCTCTAGGGTTTGCCTCTGAAGGTAATGACAAATCTGGAAAATAATAAAATATGTCAGTTAGTTGTCTAGATCACTCAGCAAACACCGAGGAGCCCCATAAAGTACAAGGAAGAGATTGTGCTAGGTTCTTTGCAGGGTCCAGATGCCCTAAGTGTGACAGATCTGGACACTAAGCCCTTTAGTGAAGAGGACTCTTGCCATCTGGGAAACTTGATGCTATGGGTGATTTTCAGTTATCAGTGTGGGGTGATAAAAAAAAAATGACTTGAGAACACTTGTTAGTGTGTTGTCTTGGACAGGCCCCTACTCTTCTCCTTGGATTACTTCTCCACTATCGGTTTGTGTCCTTATCTGTGAAATATGGCAAATAATTCCTCCTCCTTAAAGGAGATAATATGAGAGGCACAAGATAGACTGCCAAAAATGTTTGTTTCCCCAAGAGCCAGAAGTAAACAGACTCAAGAATAATTTGTGTTGGCTATGGAATGTATTGTGATCTTTCCGCCTTAAATCATTTCTCATTCTATTTTGCTTGGTCTACCAGTTATAGCAATCTTTACTTCTTTTCTATATATGTAATTGATGATGGAAAAGGCAGATCCAAAGTACGATTTGTGGCAAGCCCTTGTAGTTATAATCCACAGAATGCATAAATACATGCAAATAAAGGAGAGATGACTTTTTTAGAGAAAACGGTAAGAAGTCGATTCATCAATTATCCTGGTGAGGTGAAACAAAGATTTTAATGAAGAAGAGAGCTTCTCTGGTCCCTACTAGTAAGTGTTAGAGCACAGAAGAGTTGGACTGGTTTCCTTTCTTTCCTGCTTCCCTTCAACACCCAGTGTAGTGTCCCCTCCTCTACCTGCCACCCACACACACATACACAACCCCTCCCGTGCCAACTGGCAGAGAAAGCACTTCTCAGGAAATGCTCCTTCCCTTGCCCTCTGCTCACATCCCTTAAGTCACATAGCTAAGGTCAGCTCTGGGGAGACAGTTGCCAGTCCTCCCCATCCCCCCTCCCTGAGACTGCTTCCTCCCCTCTCCATTCTGGGCAGAGGTTGTCATGTGGCATGTCTGGGCAGAAGGGCTGAATGAAGCACAGTTTCCTGCCTGAACACCAGTCAGAGGGAATAAAGCTGAAGTTACAGGGTGCCTCCCTTGCACTGGCCCTTCTAAGGCCCTGGACGCAGGTTCTCACGGTCATAATAGCTTTTTATAAAATTTGCAAGACATATTTTAACCACAATCAGTGAAGATCCTGTTTCTTCTAGTCTGATTTCCCTTTTGACAAGCTGTCTGTCAGTGATGTTATGGGATCCCATGGGTGTTCTGTGGTGGAGGGGGCGGGTGAGTTTGAGATACATCTAGTTTGGGTTTACTGGGATGTGCTTTATGAATGCAGTTTGATTATTGCTAGGAATATTCGTATTGCCCACTCGCCCGGAGTTGTGAAAGGCAGACGAAGGGGACAAAGGTCATTTCATGACATGACATGTCTTATAGCTGGCACTGGAAGTATGAGGTGACTGGAAGAACAACAAGGTTTAAAATGTTTGGAGCCAAAAGGCAGTCTGTGGAACATTCTGCCAATCATCACTAA
>CM053605.1:116577188-116626745 GCA_028646535.1 Procyon lotor | reverse complement strand
TCATGACTTTAACAATTATAAACAGGAAACCAGAGAGACATTTTCTTTTCTTTTTTTTAAGATTTTATTTATTTACTTGACAGAGAGAGATCACAAGCAGGCAGAGAGGCAGGCAGGGGGTGGGGGGCGGGGGGGTGGGGGGGGGAAGCAGGCTCCCTGCTGAGCAGAGAGTCCGATGTGGGGCTGGATCTCAGGACCCTGAGATCATGACCTGAGCTGAAGGCAGGGGCTTTAACCCACTGAGCCACTCAGGTGCCCCAGAGAGACATTTTCTAAACAATGAACTATAAAAAATAGATTTAAATCAAATCTATCAGAGGGAAGCCTGAATTATTTTTCTATCCTCTCTATAGAAAATATGACAGGGATGCCTGAGTGACTCAGTTGGTTAAGCATTTGACTTTTGATTTTGGCTCAGGTCATGATCTCAGGGTCCTGGGATCGAGCCCCACATTGGGCTCCCTGCTCAACAGGAAGTCTGCTTAAAATTATCTCCCTCTCCCTCTGCCACTCCTTGCCCCTGCTCACACACATGCTCCCTCTGTCTCTTTAAAATAAATAAATCTTAAAAAAAGAAGAAGAAAATATGACAAAATTTTGTCATGTGGAGAAGTAACCAAAGATTGCACATCGAAAACAATATAGGGGAAAATAACAGAGAGATACATCAGGTAGTTCATAAAATGTTTTGTAGTTTTTCTGATGTTTAGATTTTTGGTTTTTAACAGTTTTTAAAATGTAATTTATTGTGATGTGTTTCTCATTCTACATAAATATTCTTTTTCATATCTAATTTTGGATGCATTCTTTTGTATTGTTTTTCTTAGAGAGGGTCCCTCAAATCGTGTAAGTTTTAGGTCCATAAAACCTGGATCTGCCCCTAGTGCTAAGGTATGATTTAAAACTTTCCAAACCTTCAAGGATTCAAAATCAGAGATGCAGAGAGCACAGAAATGGAGACCAAAAATGATGTTGCTGATGCACCAGAATGACCCTACTCAGCCACCTCAGATACAGCCTGGGCTCTGTTTCTCACTGGGAAAGAGAGGGATTTGGGCTGGGCCACCTGCCCACAATCCTCTCCATCTACTTGTGTCTTTCCAGAGTTGCCATCACAACCCCTCCTCCTCCTCCTCCTTCCCTGATGACCATGAATTTTTTTTTTTTTAAGATTTTATTTGACAGAGAGCAAGAGAGGACAAGCAGGGAGAGCAGCAGGCAGAGGGAGAAGCAGGCTCCTCTCCCGACATGGGGCTCCATCCCAGGACCCTGAGATCATGTCTTGAGTCAAAGGCAGATGCTTAACTGACTGAGCCACCCAGCCACCCTGAATTCGTATTTTTATAATATTTTACATGTTGTAGCTTCAAAAGGCAAATAACACATAATGTTTATAATGAGGAACAGCAGCTTTCTGCTCCCATTCCCCAACCTGTGGTCTTCTCCCCATGGGAAACTGCTGATTCTTTTTTTCTAGGTATTTATCTCCATATTTTACTTGAATACTTTATATTACAATTAAGTCTTTAATTGTAAGCATCATCTGTTGACTTTTCACTGTAGAGTACTACAGTGAACTACTGTAGTGAACTGTAGTGAACTACTCTTTCACTAAAGAGTACTTTAGTTCTCTTCCATCTCCCCCTCCACTATCTACCTTCCAATATGGACATTTCTTAAATGGGGGTTAAATCAATATTTGATGTTTACATTATTATGAATATGTACACTTTTTTGAGTAGAGATCTCTCTGTCCTTTTGCTCCACTTTGGACTGAATGCTCACTGGATCTGCTGCTCCCTTAACTACCACCCTGCATCCTCCTCTCCCCACAACCTGTTGGAGCCCCTGCTTCCCTGTGTCTCCCTATTTTATGGTTTGATCTCTTACTTAGGCAGAGTATGTCCTTGAGGAACTTCCTGAGAAAGAGTTGGTAGAAGGAAAATTTAAAGCCGTGGCCTGCTGTTAAGTGACTTTATTCTACCTTCATATTTGATTGATAGTTTAGCTAGACACAGGATTCTAGGTTGGAAATAATTTCCCTCAAAATTCTGAAGACATTTCGCCATTATCTTCTAGCTGTCGGTGTTTTTGGGAAATCCAATACTACTCTTTCTTAGTTCTTTGTGTAAATTTCCAGGATCTTTTCCTTATTGCTGCTATTCTGAAGCTCCACAGTGACATGACTTGTTGGGCTTTTTCTCTTTCTTTTTTCTGTATTTGGAGGTACTTTAGTTCTGGAAAATATTCTTGTGTTATCTCCTTGATAAACTCGTCCTTTCCATTTAGACTGCTTTTTCTTTCTGAAACACCTGACATTGTTTTATATTTTATAGAACTCTGTTTTATGCCAAGAATAGTTCTAGGCTCTTGGGACATATCAGTGGCCTAAAGAGACAAAAATCTCTGCCCTCCTGGAACTAGTTTCCTTGCAGTTATGGGTTCAAATCCCGGCTCCCTCTCTGACTGGCCATGATACCTTAAATAAGATGTTTAAACCTTTCCTGTCTCAGTTTCCTTATCTCTAAAGTAGAGGTTATGATAGAAATTGCTTCCTATTCCTCCAAATAGAAATTGGTCTTTTGAGGATTCAAAGATTTATTTCATGCAATGGGACTAGAAGAATACCTAGCACACAGGAAGAACTATAAACAGATTTAGTATTAACATTATTGCCTGACTAAGCATGTGAGTCACCACAAATGCAAAATCAAAACTTCAGTCCCCTTATGCAACTTGTCATTGTTCACTTGAAGATAAGCTGGGGCTGGGATCATAGGAGTAGCTGAGTCATTCCAGCTCTTCCAGTCCTGACCAGTTTTCACATTTCAGCACTAATGTCAAATAAAGTGACACCTGCATCAGTAAGTGAAGAGGTTTCCACTGGCTGAGCAAAGAAGACCATTTTAATGGTTTCCCGCTAGCATCAAGACTCCAATTAAACTCATCTTGGGGACTAGAACTGCACGGGAAGGTCACCATTTGATTTTACCATCCTCAGTCTTGGATCTGGAACACTAAATTTACGTACCAGGGAAACTTCAGGTTCTTCTCTGATAACCCAAACGTACTCGCTTGGCTCTGCTCCTATCACCTTTTTTTTTTTTTTTTTTTTTTTTGGTTTTGGACAAACTTTTTATTTAGTATTCTGTAGTTGCTTAACACACACTGAAATGGTCTTATTGTGGGAGGAGGAAGGGGAGGTTCTTGTAGATTCCCAAGGAAATGTCAGAAAGGCAAAATATGGCCAGCATTATCCATTTGGTTTTTTTGGGGGGAGGTTTACTGGGTGAATAGCACTTTCCTTACAAAAGCATCTGATCTCAGGTTTTTCATACTGAGAACATTGAGATTTCAGTTTGAAGACACTGTGAAATCCTAAGAGTAGCATACCCGACCACCCTCTAATAGCTAGCTTGTTTATATAGGCAGATACTCCTATCACTTTGAAACCCACACTACCTCTGGTCCCAGCTCCCACTTTCAAAAACAGAGTGTCACTCAAAGCCCTCCAGTCTCCCCAAGAAAAGACTCTAGTTCTTACATCAGAATTTGAACTGCTATTGAGTTCAGAGACTAGGAAGCTCCCAAGGATATGAGATCAGCCCAGAGTATTGAGTTGAAAGGAAGTAACTCTCCTTTTTATAATGTCATCTAGCAACCAGAAAAGATCTATTTCTTTAGTGAGTTTTTCTGGGAGAAAAAATAATTTTTTAAGGAGTTCTGAGAGTTTCTCTAAAAGTTTTCTCTTTCTTCTGTTTCCGATACATCTCTTATATTCTGGATTTGGAGTATAGTTGAAATGTTTAGGCTTGGTTGTTGGAAGAAAGGCACTATCAAGTTAGGGTGTGTGAAACATGGGTCTCTGAGAAATTATGGTTAGCTCCCTCTTTTTCAGTCGTTGACAACAGTGTCACAAAGAAAGGGAAGTGGATTTATCCTTTAAAAAAGCATAGAGGAGGTTGAAAAATTTCAAGTCTCTTGGAAACTTTGTGTGGGAATTCCACCACTTTATCTTTAGGACACAAAGTAATGATGGTGATGATGACATTGTGATGAGGATGATGTACTGTGCTCACATAAAAGCTTTTCATCTGTAGCTCAAATGGCAACACAACCACTAATTAACCCTGAGGCAAGGTATGCAAAAATCATTACCTCAAATCTGCAAACTAGGAATCCAGGCAGGAGGAAACTAAAACCTTAACCAAGGCCATCTCAGAGTGAAGACTAGAAATGAAAAAATGAAATCAAGAGTCCCTGCATCCTTACTTTCCACTGCCCACCTCAAAGGTGGCTGCTGAAGGGCTTTCTTTCTTTCTCCCTTACCCCCTTCCTCCCTTCCTTCCTTCCTTTGTCCCTCCCTTTCTTCCTCCCTTCCTTCCTTCTTTCCTTCCTCTCTTCCTCTCTTTCTTTTCTTTTCCTTTCTTTCTTTCTTTCTTTCTTTCTTTCTTTCTTTCTTTCTTTCTTTCTTTCTTTTTCTTTCTTTCATTATTTCTTAAGATTTTGTTTATTTGAGAGAGAGAGAGAGAACAAGCAGGTGGAGCAGCAGAGGGAAAGGGAGAAGCAGGCTCCCCACTGAGCAGAGAGCCCAACATGGGGCTCATTCCCAGGATGCAGAGATCATGACCTGAGTAGAAGGTAGACACTTAACCAACTGATCTACCCAGGTGCCACTGAAGGGCTTTCTTTTATTCCACCGGCAGAGCTAGCTCCTTTTTGCATCCAACCCTCTTCTTTACAGAGTTCCGTAAGGGCAGGGAGGCAACCTGGTAGAATGATGTCTTCACCACAGAATGGTTCTGAAGGCTGCCACAACTCCCACCATGGAAACACAAGTGTGCAAGGTGTGCATGAAACCCTATAATCAGCTTGAAGGTTGATCTGTTGTGTCCCGATCGAGACCCTCCTAAAAGAACCCACAAAAGGCAGGTTGGATGCAACAGCAAGAGGATTTATTTCCAGCTAGCTGGGGCTCTCACCGGCACATACTACGCAGTGCAGTGCTAAGGCAAGAAGCCCCGCCTCCCCCTTCACAGCATTTTTATGCACGAGTAAATAAGCAATACGTCACTACACACGTAGGTGAGTTCCTTATTCTTTATATGGCAATTACCTAAATCTATACATTTCATTGGTGCATTCGAACAACTCAGGGGCTAGGCGTCACACAGGGAAGCTAAATTTCAGGAGTAGTTTCATGCCCATACCCTTAGACCTGTCTTTCTCTGGCTTAAAATGAAGCCTGTCATGGAGGAACGGTAATCAACTTAAAAACTGAACTCCACACTGTAACTCACACTTTGTACCACCTATAATATACAGCATAGTCTAACCATAGATCTCCACAGTTTTGGTTATTTCTTGATTAATAGTACTATTCTTTGGCAGGGAAAAAGAGATACTTCTTTTTTCTCTAAAGTCTATTGGCTTAGTTTAATTTTCTTGGTTCAAGAGGGAATTTAGGGAGTGTGGCAGAGATAGTAGCTGACCACCAAGGATTTGTCTTCCCTCCCAAATAGAGTTGTTTCAGGAAAGGGGCTGCCTAATTGTGAACAATATTTCCCAGCACTTTTTGTCCGGCTGATTAGTTCTGGCCAATGGAATGTGAGAGGAAATGGTGTGTGTCATTTCCAGGCTGAAAGAGTTCCGTGTCTTCCGTGTCGATGTGCTTCCCATCCTTCTACATCTGGTAGTCACTGTAGGACTACATGTGGAAGATGGCTGAGCTAAAGAACTTAATTTCCTGTGTTCCACACTTGGAGGGGAATCCCCATGTCATATCCTCATTAGACTTCAGGTAAGTGAGAAGTCAACCTCTTTCATTGTTTTGAGATTTAGAGTCATTTTCGACTGCAGTTAACCTACTCTAATACAGGAATAAACAACAACTTAGAGATGAAGCAATTAGGGCAAAAGGAAAACAAGAGTAGGGAAATAAGATGAGCACAAGCGCAAAGTATGGACAGAAAACGCATGCTATATCGTCTATACAAGTTGTTGGAAGTGGGCAAAATATTTGGCTTTAAGTTTCCCAGCATCCAAAGCAAAGAGGGGAATTCTATGAGCTACAAGATTCACAATGTCCAGAAAAGAAATGCATATTAACACGCAGGAGAAATATGCATTTTTCTGGTTCCTTAAATGAAGACATATTACCCCTATGAGGCATGAGAAAGGGGATCAGGGCTATCAGCTGCATTGGGCCATATCCTTAGTAGCATCCGTACAGTGGCCATCACAGAAATGTTCCTGTAGCTAATATAACATCCCTGGATGCAAAAAGTGGCAGGATATGAAAAAGTGGCTCAGAAATAGCACTTTTAAGAGAGGCCAAGATAATGTAGTGCACAAAGGCAGCTCTTCAATGGGCTGCCTTAATCCAATATCCAGTGACCCCAAAGGGGTGGCTTCCTTGCTCAGAAATAGACTCTGAGGGTTATCACTTAAGGTAGAAAGCCCAATCACACCAGACTGCAAGAACCCAGCCTGGTCTTTTGAATGGAAGACCTTGTCCTCTGACCAGATGTGTCAGAAGGCAACCCAACACCTGACTTGCTGACCATAAAGTGAGGAAGCTCCCCTCCCTGACTTGCTTGTTGGGTGGATGGTCCTGGTGTGGGTGTTCATTCAGTTTCCACATCTCAAGGGCAGTGATGGGAAGGAAATCGAGGCCGCACCTACTGATGTCACGCATGGTTTCCTAAGGTCTATAAGTGTGGATGAGAGACAGCTGGCCAGGAAGCCAGCCTGCCAGAATCTGCCAGGTGAGGGCACTCAGCCACGCCATCAGGACAGAGGAAGCTAGGACCTCAGCAGTATTCTGGCCAGCACTGGAATTCTTCAAATTTGCAGAGTAGCAAGCTGTTTTCATACACCTGCTCTGCCAAGGGTCTTCACGATGAGGTGGATAACATCCTTTGTGAGCCTGGGTGCTTAACCTTGCCAGCAGAGATAACACATCTCCCTCTGAAAGAAGTAACTCTTCTAAGGGGAAGAGATAGATCAGAGGGAACGGCTGGGCTTTTCTCCCACAAAGCGTATCATCCATTTGCCTAGTGGGAAAGAGAGGTGCCTGCACATCCAAGAGCTCAAAGCCATTTCGCTCCTGTCCTTCCCTCTCCTCTTTCCTGCCCCCAGCCCTTCCCCTCCCTTTATGACACAATGGAAAGAATATATTAACTATAACCAACACAGTGTATTTATCAGTGATATTTATTTACAAAGGCTGATGGTAACAGGATGCAATGTCTTTTTCTTCTTTTTGAAGTTCTTCACGGGACTTTTTTTTTCTTCTCAACAAACATTTAATGAGCAAGTCCAGGGAAGTGGTATAGCAAAGTTAGTTACAAACATGAGCTTCTGGCTCAGCGGGTCTAGGTTTGATCCCATCTGCTCTTATTACTTTTGCAAACCCATAACCTCCGTAAACTTTGGCTTCTTCACATGATTTTCTGAGAGTTTTAGGGGAGATAATGAAGCAAAATAACTCTCTAGGTTATTTATATGTATATATAAAATACATGTGTATGTAATATATGTGTAATACATATATATAACACACACACTCTATATGCACGTATATTCACACAAATATGTATTTACATATAAACAAATTCACACAAATACATATATATTCACATATATACACATTCACACAAATATATATTCACACACATGTATATTCATATACATATGAATACTTAGAGATGAAGCAATTAGGGCAAAAGGAAAACAAGGGTAGGGAAATAAGATGAACACAAGTGCAAAGTATGGACAGAAAATGCATGCTATATCATCTGTGTTATCGTCTGCATGCTATATCGTCTATCGTATATATGAATATACATGTGTGTGTGTGTGTATGTATATATATATATATATACACACCGTGTGTATGAGAAAGCAAGAGAGAGAGACAGGGAGGGAGGGAAGGAAAGAGAGAAAGAGAGAGATATTGAGATATTCCTGATCTTTGGTGAATTCAATTGCTTTATTATTTGAGGGGTAAGAAAGACCCTTCTCTGTCTCCTTCTGAGAATATTGTGAAACATATACCAATTTTTCTAAATGTGATAGAATTGCATTGGTTTTATTTTAAGAATTTGTGTGGATTTCAGACTTCCTTTGACAGTCTGCTCTGAAAAAACCATAGGTATCTGGGGGGAAAAAAAAAAGCAAGAATCAAAACACTAAGCTAAAGCTCTGTGTCTTATCATCTCTTTGATACTTGTATGCTTTAGAGCCCCTTCCTAGATTTTCATTCTTCCAGGGAGAGGGTATATAGGGCTGCTGTTTTCCCTCTTCAGCTAATTTCTCATCCCTGCAGCTTCAGAACCAGTATCACTTGCAAAGGTCACACCTCCTTGAGTCGGATCCATGGAGGGGGTGCCTGGAAGCCCCCGGCAGGCAGGTGGTGCATCTTAAGGGCATAGTTTTTCTGGGCAGTCCCGGGCTGCTACTGCGGCATAGGATGTGGGGTTTTGCCTTCAGAGTCCCCTCTTGACACCTCTGGCATTTCTGGGGCTAACCCTTTGCTTACAGGGGGTCAAGCAGGGCAAGAAACTCATGGAGAATGGATGGAAGCTCTTCCTGCCCGTCCCCCCTCTCACCCTCCTGACTTAGGCAACACTAAGGCAACGCCGCCATTTTAAGGTGGGTGAGGGCTAAGTTTTCCAATTAAGAATAAACTGGAAACAACTTTTCAGTAAATGTCCAATTTCATGGTCACTTTCTTCAGTACAGCACTTTCTTCAGAGGATCAGCATTGGTTTCTGGGACCCTGAAGCCTACACATAATACACACTGCCTTTATCTGTGTCTTAGAGCATTCAGGCTGCTATAGACTGA
Organism: Procyon lotor; assembly: GCA_028646535.1. Classification (NCBI taxonomy): domain Eukaryota; kingdom Metazoa; phylum Chordata; class Mammalia; order Carnivora; family Procyonidae; genus Procyon; species Procyon lotor. The sequence continues at coordinate 116,617,895 of CM053605.1, read as the reverse complement.
GTATCTTAAACAATAGAGATTTATTTCTCACAGTTCTGGACATTGGCAAGTCTAAGATCAAGGTATTAGAGGTACAATGTCTGGTGAGAACATGCTTCCTAGTGAATAGATGTCCCTCTTCTCACTGAGTCCTCACATGGTGGAAGGGGCAATGAGTGTTCAGGGTTCTCTTTTATAAGGGCATGAATCTCTCATTCATGAGGGCTTCACCCTCATGATCGTATAGGAAAAGTGACATCTCCCAAAGGCCCCACTTCCCAATAGCATTGCATCAAGGCTTAGAATTCCAACATTTGAATGGAGAGGGGCACATAAATATTCAGCCCATTGCACCTTGATACCAGGGTCCTGGTGTTACCCTGGAAATAGGAAGCCAGTGGTTTAGTCTGGAATAAGCCAGTGCCCAAATAAGTCAGTTTGGGAGTGGGTCAGCATCACAGCTAGTCTACTCTGAGAATGTGAAGAGAAAAGGGCACAGCTAAATCTGTGATACTATGCAGGGTGGACACTTATATCCTATGGATTCAAAAACAGAGTGAATGTGTCTCTTTATTAATTCAGTCAGCTGCCTGGCCTTCGATGTTCATTTCCCAGTCTGCCTTTCCCTCTATGGGAAGGGCTCGTGCTGGTGTTTACTACACATGGTAAACTCAGCTTCATTAAAGCCTCTATGTAGTAAACTTTACTACACAGGGTAAAGTCAGTGAGAGCTGCAGCTGACATTTCATGTGAATGTGGGCGTTTAATCAATAACTCTTGGCCTTTGGTGTGGTGATGATAGATTCTTTCTGGCAGGTTATACAGTTCCTGATATAGTAAGCCTTATATTTTTGCATTTAATTGTATGCTTAAATGTGCGTGATATATATATATACACTATATGTACATATACACTCTACATAGTATACACACATTTACATATATACACGTGTACATATATATATACAGACACACATGCACACAGTACTTTGAGATGCTCCCAATTTTAGAAAAAACAAGAGGACTGGTTGGTGGTGGAAGCAATCTGTGACTTATATTGTATATTTCATTTGTAAATTTAAGTCCCTTGAAAGTATCAGGTCCCTTGTAATTGACACCCTGTTTAGAGAGCACAGTGGTGGTGAAGGGCAGCTGGAAGGGCTGAGTGGAGGCCTTGGTTCTTTCACACCTTCCCTGGGGGGATTGGCAACAGCTGCAAAGTCCACAATGTGGAAAAGCTGCCTCCCTCTCCTGTCCCTCATGCTGGAATTCCTTCTACAGGAGCATAACTTTTATTTCAATTCCAGTTAAACAAATATCCCAATGCCCCAGGGGAGGCAACAAACACTCACATGTTAAAACTTGCCTGAAGTCACTTTTAACCTCCAGAAAGAGAAGTGTACAGCCTTTTAGCTGGGGCGGAAAGGGGGCCACCTCAGGCAACTCCGTGCCAGTGCGTTGCTGGAAAGAGGAACTGAGAGCCTCAGAGTCAGAACTCATGACGTCATGCTTGTTCTTCCTTCCCTGTCTCATCTTTGAAGGAAGCTTTCCACTGCTGACACAGCACTGTCCAAGGGGAATCGTGGATTATTTGTCTACGTGCTTTACCTGTGCTTTAAATTTAAATTTTCGGCCGTTTATTCAAGGCCTGGCAATAATTAACTGACAATAAGGAAATGACACGATTTTATTAGTGGAGCACATCAGAAAATAATTTCCTGGAGTCACAGAGATAACTGTAACAGCTGAAGTTACACTGGGGCCATTTTGCATGGCCTGGCACAAAGTCCTTGTAAGTTAGAGACGGCCCCGCCCTTCCTGAGGACTGTCGAGGACCCTGGAGCCCCACCGCTGAGTCTGGTAGACCAGCTCCTCCCGTGTGTGCAACCGAAAGCTTCCCTCGAGCTGGGAATAGTGTAACTGTTCTTCCATCAAACACTTTTTATACACCTACTTGGTGTCGGGAACTATTCGACTTCGCAAATAAAGAAATTAGAAAAACACAAAAAGCACGTATAATACGGTGTTAGCCCTGGAACAGGGGCCTTTCCTGTTTCCGTTCTTGTCAAGCAGCTACTCCCCTCAAGGCGACAAACACAGAAGCTTACTCTTACTCTAATTAAAATTGCCTGAAGGCAAAGAGGAAAGTTTGCCTAAAACAACTGCGAGAAAACAAAACAAAACAAAACCCCACAAGAGGCTTTTTCCGGCCTCACAACGTTTTACCAATGCTGCCCTCTGCAGAGCAAACCCAGAATCGCAACTCAGCCGTGTGTGCAAACTTCTCCACATCAGGTGTTTTGGAGAGAACCTGAAGGTCCAGGGGCCTTCAGACTTGGCTCAAAACCCCTCTAAAACAATTGCGAACGATCATGTGCCCTCTTGCATGTTTTTTTTTAAAACACAGACATATGGGGGCACCTGGGTGGCTCAGTGGGTTAAAGCCTCTGCCTTCGGCTCAGGTCATGATCTCAGGGTCCTGGGATCGAGCCCCACGTCGGGCTCTCTGCTCAGCAGGGAGTCTCTCTCTCTCTCCTGCCTGCCTTTCCACCTCTTTGTGATCTCTCTCTCTCTCTCTCTGTCAAATAAATAAATAAAATCTTAAAAAAAAACATAGACATATGAATTTGTATCATCAATTTCATACCTAGGATGGTTGAACGTTCCCACATATGTCATGGGCTTTATTTACATCGTTATAGGCTGAGCTGATGGAGTTTATGAACAATGCCCTCTGTAGCATCTCACGGTAAATACAGCCCCCCATGCCAAACCAATCAATCAAATTAGAATTGCTTTTTGACAGAAAGAGTTTGATTGTTCTCCTTCAATGTAGCTGTGTTTTGGTGTTCAAGATTGCACTCCTGTGCCCTGACCTGGAGGCAGATGAGTGGCGAGGAGGGCAGTCAGGGGGTCCTGCCTCTAGCTTCATTGTCTACATCCACACTGGGCGTTTTGGCCATTGATCTCCAAGATGGGAAACATCTCGACTTGTCAAAAATGAGCAGACTGCTGTTGGAAAGTGGCTTTTGCTAAGTAGCTAGCTCCTGGGGATCAAAACTTACATTCAAGACCTTAAGAGAGACAGAAGGAAGAATTATTTTCCAGGAGGCCTTGTCTTTTTTTTTTAAATTATTTTATTTATTTACTTGACAGAGAGGATGAGAGAGCACAAAGTGGGAGCAGCAAAGGAAGAAGGAGAAGCAGCCTCCCCGCTGAGCGGAGAGCTGGATGCGGGACTCCATCGCAGGACCCTGGGATCATGACCCCATCCAAAGTCAGACACTTGACTGACTGAGCCACCCAGGTGCCCCGAGGAGGCCTAATCTTTAAAAAAAAATTGACAGAGGCACAGCAGTTTCCTGCACTTTAGGTAACCCTGAAGAAAAGCCATTGTCCGTCAAAGGCCCGAGCAAGAGCAGAGTTACGGATAAGCAGAGCCACCCCATCCTGGCTGTGGCCAGAGTGGGGCTCTCAGCTATCTGTGCCCTGCAGGACTTTACCCCTTAGAATACTCTGTGGAAATCATTTTCTACATCTTCGACTTCTGTGTTCCTAAAACCAATTGCCTGAGAAAGTGCCTATCCACGGGCTGCCTGCTCACCTCTTGTCTACCCCTGCTGTCCACAATCCCCTTCTTCCACCTAACAAAAGAAAGACATGCACCTTTTACCATCCTGCATTTGACTACACACACCGGGCTGGTGTGAGAATCTGCACCAGACAGCAGCACCATGAGAAAATTCAGATGTAAGACGAGGAGTTGGAGGAGAGAAAAGCAAGGGGAGCCATCTTCTCTCCTTCTTGAAGGAAATCCTAAGGGGCTTGGGGTGGAGGATATGAAAATTTCCTATCTGCCTTGGAGACCCTTGAATGCCAGGCTAAGACATTCTAGTCTTGCACTGCCTGACTCCAGTCCGCTTTTCCAGGCTTAGCATCTGCTGTACCCTGTATCCTACTGATGGGAATAGAACGTGGTTCCCCATACACCCTGTGCTCTTCCCTCTGTCTGATTTGCTCTGACCTTCATCTTGGTCTATCAAAGTCTCTTTCCAGGCTAATGTACTGTTTCCTGATTATTCCCTGGTACAAGTCTCTCTTCTTTCTCTTAATCCTATAGCATTCTCTACTATTTTAGGACATGTATTATATTTTGCCTAGTGCTATAATTATTTACTTTCATGCCTCATGGCTCTTTGAGGAGAGACAAGCAAGTTCATCTTTATATTTTCCAGTTGTCTAGTTCAAGATCTGGTATATACCAGAAAGTATTTCAGGCCCCAGATCCATCCCAGGTTGTGTGAGTTTATAAAGTATACCTTCCAAATATATACAGATTCATATTCTCTGATCGAAGAATGCATTTCTTCTCATCACACATCTGAAGAATGACAGGATGAGTCTTGAAACTCAGTAGCTTCTGGAGTTCCAGCAAAAAGCATCTGTGAGGGTAAGGAAATGTTGCATGTGATTGGGGATTTTTGTCATGTATGATGATACACTTTGGGTGGCATTTCTAAAACACAGCATGGTGCTTCTAGATCAGTAGACCTGTACTCAGTGATGACATGCTGTGCACAAAGGAAAAACAGGAAGCTCAGTCTGGAGTCATGCATTTTTCTTCCTCTCTTACAGGAGATATTCTGCTGATGACCCAGATTCATTTGTTGATTGAAATAGTCTTTAAAACATACCAAGTATCAAATATGTTTGGGAATGCTTCCAAATCTTATCAAAGACACGGAAACATAATAAGATCAGCAGACATCAAATGTCATAGTACCTCCCTAAGCATATTGAAACCCCCAATTAAATGTGTGGCTGAGATTGAAATGATGGTCATACCATCACTTAATGAAGACAGGATATATGAAAAATAGAACAAGGGATGAAAAACTTCCACCTAAATCATATCTAAATTGGCAGGGACCAAGCTTATTTAGGTATTCATAAATCTGCAGATAAATAGAGTGACTGGAATGGTTCTGCAAGATAGTAGTTCTCCAAAACGAATGAATTCAAACAAACCAAAGAATTCCAAAAATGAGGATCATGCAAATTGTCTTACATACAATGCATAAAGAATTATGCCTCTGGAAAAACGTGGTTTTTATTTTACCTTGTAAGAACGAAAGTCTTAGCTATTAAGTGGGAGAACAAATTCTTGAATGGAAATGTGTGCCAAGGTTTATGGCACAGCAACGATGGTTTCCTGACTGGGAGCTTCTTGTTAGATCTGCTGGTAACCAGTTGAGTGACTTTGCTCAAAGATATGTCCATTTTTATACTTAAAAAATTGAACATTGGCCAATGAATGCAGATAGGAATCCTTTGGACTGCTAATTAGTCTTCCTGGAGAGTCACCCCCCCCCCCTTTTTTTAAGATTTTATTTATTATTTGAGAGAGAGAGCATGAGCAAGGGGGGAGGGGCAGAGGGGGAGAGATCAGGGAGCCCAATATGAGCTCAGTCCTGGGACTCCAGGATCATGACCTGAGCCAAAGGCAGTCGCTTAACTGACTGAGCCATCCAGGCGCCCCAAAGAGTCCCCCATTCTTTAGATGCTAAAGTTTAGAGAATTCATCTACCAAGTCTCTTACCCAACCTGCCCTTCCTCATTGAGCACCTACTACAAACTCTGCCCACCTGGCACCTGAGTATTTGGCAGCCTGGGTGTTCCCATGGAAACCAGTTCTACTCCAGGAAGGTTTTCCAGCCTGGCTGTAAATTGAGGTTAGTGAGGGCAGGCTCCATCCTGCTAAGAAACAAAGCCAGCCTTTCATAGGAATGAGAAGTTGGTGCGTTACCACATGTTTTTCCAACATCCTCTATAAAAACCCTTTGTAGTGCTCGCTGGATGACCTTTCATTGACCTCTTGTGTTCTAAATGCCATTCTCATGCCAAACTTGATGAAGCTTTTTATTCTTTCTGAAATAGTAGGGTTATCAGACTTAGCAAATAAGGATATAGGACATCCGGTTAAATTGGAAGTTCAGATAAAAAACAAGGAATATTTAAATATACAACGCGTGGGACATAGTTATACTAAAAACTATTCTTTATTGATCTGAAATTGAATATAATGGGATATCTTGTTGGCAACTCTATAGAGGAATTAAAATGTCCTAATTTTCACATCCATTGTTTCTGCTATTTATCCCTCATATAAGGAAATAATGAGGCACAACCAGGAACTACTTTTGTTACCTAAAAAGAACATGCTCTCCCCCTGAAAAAAATTATGAATTACACATAATAGATACACTTTTTATTAATGAGTGTCCTGAGGGTTGTCTCATCTCTTCTATTTCCATTTACTCTTCACCTCTATTTCCATTTACTATTGGAAATAGTACTTTACCATTTACTCTTTACCTCTTCATTTCCACCTCTGGCACCCATTTACTCTTTACCTCCACCCAACATGAGCTCAGTCCTGGGACTCCAGGATCATGACCTGAGCCAAAGGCAGTCGCTTAACTGACTGAGCCACCCAGGCGCCCCAAAGAGTCCCCCATTCTTTAGATGCTAAAGTTTAGAGAATTCATCTACCCATTTACTCTTTACCTCTTCATTTCCACCTCTGGCACCACTTGTCTCACTTTCTTCCAAAAAAATAAAGGAGAAATCCTTTATTTCACCTCTGCAATGCAAAGGACAGCGGTTCCCAAACCCTTTAGCTCTATGGTCTTCTACGGTCTTCGTAAGCCCATGAGTTCTGAGTCCAATCATGCAACAGCCACCCTGTACCTGTACTGGGTTTCCATTGCTGAGTAGTGTGTATATGAAGTAAAGATGACCCTCACATTTCAGTTTAAACATTTGTAAAAGACACTTTCTTGTCTTTTCTTTCCTTTTTCTCTTTTTGTTTTGTTTTTATATTAGCATAGTAATGGAGGGGTGGTCTACCCATGTCTTCATGGTTCACTTCTGGATACTCCTCTTTTAACCATTGTCAGCACCCAACATTTCCTTCTGAGGGGTCTCACGTGTGCTAGGCAGCCCGTCAGGGGGCTGGTAGCCTCCCACCCAGGACACAGCCTAAAGGCAAGTCATTTGGCAATTGTGTTTGGAGACATAGCATTTAAACTTCCATAATTGCTAAAGAAAAAAAAAAAACAACGAAAACCAAAAGATACTAACTTCCATCATTGCATAAAGTTAGGGGGTTTAGGGGTGAGGGGCTAAGTGGAGGGAAAAAAACCCTGCACTTTTTCATTTAAAGATTTTATTTACTTATTTGACAGAGAGACACAGCAAGAGAGGGAACAAGGGGAGTGGGGGAATTCCGGAGAAGCAGACTCCCTACTGAGCAGGGAGCCCTATGCGGAGCTCAATCCCAGGACCCTGGGATCATGACCTGAGCCAAAGGCAGAGACACTCAACTGACTGAGCCACCCAAGCGTCCCTACCCTGCACTTTTTTTTAACTCATCTCATTTTATCTTCCTGGGGTGACCACGGCAGGTAAGCATTATAATTTCCTCCATCTTTCACATGAAGAATCCGAGGCACAGAAAGCTGAGTTGGGGATTCAAACTTTTGATTCTGGCTTCTCTGCTCTCATCCTTTTTTTTTTTTTTTCCTCCTGGAGGTTCCCATGGTTATGATTTAACTTCCTTTATGCAGCAGCTGAAAATAATAACTGTAGTTTCTATAATCCTTTGTGTGGGTGTGTGTGGGTGGGTGTGTGGTAAACAAACACATGCTCTTTGTTTAACAAATATTGCAAATCTCCAGAAGGACACAAAGTAGAGGTGTCTGCATCTCCGACTCCTTTTCTATTTCCACAAGGTAACTATTTGTGAGCAGTTTGGGGCCCAGTCCCAGTATTTATCGGGGACATGAAGTGCTTGGTGCTTTCTGCCTCCTCATCCATTTCTGCCACAGGCCTGCCTTTCCTTTGCTGGGTGATTTCTTCACAGCTTTCCAATGTGTTATAAAAGCCCAAAGAGTGTGGGGGCTGGTGTCTCACCAGCTTGGGTATTCAACCCATCCTTGCATGGTCCCTCATTTACTTCAGCAAAAATCTCTCCTTTACTGAGGACTTTTTTCTTTTTTAATCTGTGAGTGTTTTTTGGCTGGGGGAGGGCCTGGGTGTGGTGGTAGATGGGAAGGTAAGAAGGATGGAAAAGAAAATCACTGTGTTGGAGTAAATGAGTGGGTCTTCCTACAGAAAAGAATTTCTTCAGGTAATAGGTTGTGAGTTTTAAGAGGCCTATTGCAAGATTTTACTGCAGCCCAAATAATTTACTCAAACAAAGTGCACCAGGTTTTAACTTACTGGCTTTCACAGGAGGATTTGTGGGGGTAGCTTAGTGTTTTGATTAACTTAAAGCTGGGGTTCTAAATAAACACAAATTGTCATCTCCCCCACTCCGGAGTCCCTCTTAGGCATAGATATAGTTAATAGCTGAGGAAAATGAGGTGAATTGGAATTACTGGCCAGCCAGTGACTTCACCAAGTTTCGCCTCGCAGAGGGTAACCATCCATCCGAAGTGCAGGCCCAGATTACACCCCCTGGGGCTGGTTCACAAGACCAATAGAATAGGAACGCAGGGCCCCAATAAGGTAGATGTATCACCAAAATTCTGATCTTTGTAGATAGAAAGGAACATGTACTTATAGAGTTCTACAGTGGTTCGGACTCTGGCTTCTCGATTAATGGCCATCAATGCTTATTTTCCTGGCAAAACAGCATGAGATGGAGAAGGGAGGACTCAGAGGGTGGCCCAAGCAGATGCAGACTGCCCCCTCCCCCGAAGCGGGGGATGGGCAGGTGGAAAGAGCCAGGCTTGGCGGCCACAGGTCCCTGCCATTGATGACTGGGTGAACTTGGCATGAAACCTAACCTCTGGGGCCACTGGAAGCTAATTCCTTAGCACAGTGCACATACTAACTGCCTATCAAAGCCCAGCTAGTGTGTGGCCATTACTTTGTCCCATCTGGACATTTCTTTTACCATTTCTTTGCTTTGACACTTTTCTCTCAGTACCTGCAGAGGGTGGCAGAACGCTTTGGTAGGCTCTCCCTTCTTTTGGCTTCCCGTTCTTGAGGGCCTGGCTCTTTCCCCCCTCTAGTTAGGTGCAGCAGGCCGAGTGCCAAAAGCCCATGAGACTTTTAGGGGCCCATGAAAATATTTTCATTTCTCTTCAAATCAGAAGGAAAAACCCCCACGTGTTAATGAATACATGAAAATGAATCCAGCCTGCATCATATTGATCTTTATACTGGTGCAGTAATCAGATAAAATGTTTAATACTTTTTTTTTTTTAAGGAGGAAGAGACTTCAAAGGCAAAAGAGCCTTGAGCCCTCAAATCGTGATGCAAACCTGGAGGTTCTGGAACTCCTCACTTCAGGCTGTGAGTCGGCAGCCAGAGCTGCCTTTTGGCAAAGGCCTGAAGGGCTGAGGCACCAAAGTCCCTTGTCCGTGGGGATTTAGGAGACACCATTTATCAGCTACGGAAAAGCACACATACCTTTTCTGAAGAAAACCTTCAGTGCCTGCATAAGCAGAGTAAACAGCCTCTGTTTGCCCAGGCGACTTACCCGGTAGGAGTCTGAATGGAGGCCTGAGGGGATGATGAACGGCACTTAATTCAGTGTTTGGATTGCAGGGGGCCACATGAGGGCACTTTTCAAATAGCTAAAGCTTACATCGTAGATCCCGGATAGGTGTTTGTTGATGCCAGGATGTGTGTGTGTGTGTACTTACTAATTTATGATCTTATATATTTATTTGACAGAGAGAGAGAGAGTGAGAGAGGGAGAGAGAGCACAAGCAGGGGGAGCAGCAGGCAGAGGGAGAAGCAGGTTCCCTGCTGAGCCAGGAGCCCGATATATGGGGTTTGATCCCAGGACCCTGGGATCATAACCTGAGCAGAAGGTTATGATCTTATAAGAGCTTAACCAACGGAGCCAACCCAGGCATTCCAACGCCACGATTTTTAAAGGAAATCTCTTTATAATGTACAACATCCCCTAGCCTTTTCTTTGCATTTTTAACTTTTTTCAGTGGAATGTACATGCGCACACACACACACACACACACGGCATAATGGTCTTAAAGATTAAAACAAATATCAACAGTGTCTTGCTTCATGTTTCTGTCTCTCTACCTCCTATTCCTATTCCTTGAAGGCAATCACCTTCAACTTTCCTAAACCCCTTTTATTTTTCTGGTATTTAACTCCGTATTTCTAAGGAATATAAACATACTGCTACTTCCTGAGTCATCAGTTTTGGACAGTAGCTGTTGTTGTCCTGTACCAAGAGATGAAGATTTAGCTGCCGGACATGTCCCACCTTATTTCTCCTCTCTCCCAGCTACCAATAACATGATATCGTGATTTTTTTATTCAATCTACATTTAGAAATTTCATTATTAGTCCTATGGAAATGCCCACCACTGAGCCAATAATTATATCCCCTTTCTTATGTCATATTTAAATTGTCCAGAAGTTAATATTTGCCTCACTTTGATTATTGGTTTAGTTATCATTTGATACCACTCTTTAATTTTTCCTGAAAGGTCCAAGGAATGTGTAACCCATCATCAAAAGCATCACATAAGTTATCTGTTGCTCTCATCCCTCTGGAGCCCCACTAGAGCATGGAGTGGGCTTACTGTCCACCCTGCTGGTTTGGTTGATAGATTTGTGGATATTGAACCAAATTGCATCCCAGGAATAAATTCCACTTGATCGTGGTGAATAATCCTTTTAATGTACTGTTGGATCCTATTGGCTAGTATTTTGGTGAGAATTTTTACATTTCCTTCAGCTTTGTTAGATGTTGTCCTACTTGTCTTTAACATGTTCTTCCTTCTCTTTCTTCAATTCTCCCTTTCTGGATCTCCTATTAGCTATTTATTGTTCCACCAGGTGACAATTCTCTAACTTTCTCCTTTTCCCCTCTGTCCTGTTGTGCTTCCTTCTGGGTCATATTACCTTTATCTTCCAAGTGTTCTGTACACAGAAAAGTCCCTGAATCTCAAAATCTTCTATCGTCTTCTAAAATGATGTTGACATTTCTTGTCCATCATTGTTTCCTCTTGTGTTCTCTTTACCCTTGTGGATTTATACCTTTTAATCCTTTATCGTCACATTGGTGGTGGTTTGCAGGAGGATTTGGGGGAGTGGCGCTGGTAGGGATAGGACAGAGTGGGTGTTTCAGTACTGGGGCTTTCTGGTGGTTTTGTTCTTATTTCATTGCTGATCTGCTTACCCCATAGGACCTGGACACAACATTGGTTCAGTCTCCACCCTGCCCTTCAAGGTGTGTCTTAATGACATCCTCAGTATATAGAGGCAGAGGGTATAATGGAAGATATCTGGATTGGACCCCAATGACGTCAGCTCAAACCCCAGCTCTGTGCTTTGTTAGCAGTGTCAACTTAGTCAAGGCATCAAACCTCAGAGCTACTATGTCCTTCTCTGTGAAATGACTCTATCATATCTGCTGTACCTAAGGCAGATGGTTATTAAGAGCATCACATCAAGAGATATCATGTGTAAGAGTGTTGTCAAACTATAAAGCATTACAAACATGTTAATTAGAATTGGCAACAAATGGTACTGACAACTAGTTGCTTGGGAGGATCCCATGTTTGAAGGCAAAGCACAAGGTTTTCTACTCTTCGGCTGCCTGCCCATTCTGAGTCCTTCCGAATGCATGTTTCAGACTATGGTTAGACTATTAGGAGTCTTGAACTTGGAAAGTCAGCTCCCCTTTGTGGAGGAAACAAAGATGAATCAACATGTGCTGAACAGGACTCCCCTCCCCCAAAATACAAAAAAATACAAACAGGGAGATTTTGGTTAGCTTGAGGTAGCCCTCAACACTCAACTATGTATGAGTGCACCAAGTTGGGTTTCCTGACTCAAACAATTAATGACTGGACCCTGGAATGTGGTGATGCTGTAAAGTTAATTTTCCGTAGACACACCAGGCCTAAATCTTCTTTTATCATTTCCCTGTCACGTCCCTTTCTCTAACCTCAACAGAGATATTCATATGTCATGTGTAATCATACAACCTCTTGCAGAGCACATGTAGGGACAGATGAAAGCGAGTTACTCATATATTCATTGCTCAGGTATTTCTGCAGACCTATGATACAGCAGACACTGTGCCCAGGAGACAAAAGCAGTAGCATCTCTTCACAGGGTGATGCAGGGGTATGTATGGAAAGCTCTCCCGATGGACAGGCTTGAATTCTAGTCCTGGATCTGCTAGTAGCTTGCGTGAGTGATCTCTGCTTCTGGGTCTTCATCTGTGATCAAGAAGCTGGACTTTCTGGTGTCACACTTCTGTCTCCAGGCTTTCCGGTGTCACACTTCTGTGTCAGAAAGGTGTGTGGCGGGACCTTTTGGAGAGTGTGAGGAAAAACAATATGTAGTTTGGCAGAGGAGAGGAGGAAGGATGAGTGGTAGTGCCTCTTCTATGTGTGTGTGTGTGTGTGTGTGTGTTTGTTTTTGTTTTTTACCCCCAGAATATCCGTCTTTCCTCAGCAGCAGCACTGGGGAGTCACAGTGCAGGCAGTTCACCAGGAAGCGCCTGCTTTCAACACCCTGGGATTGGGGGATTGGTGGCGCCTGGGTGGCTCAGTCATTAAGTGTCTGCCTTCAGCTCAGGTCATGATCCCAGGACCCAGCCTCCCCTCCCCCTGCTTCTCCCTCTCCCACTCGCCCTGCTTGTGTTCCTTCTCTCACTGTCTCTGTCAAATAAATAAATAAATAAATAAATAAATAAATAAATAAATAAATAAATAAATAAATAAAATCTTAAAAAACAAACAAACAAATATAAGGGGGACTCAGATGATGAGATAAATGGAGCTGGGCTTTCCCTCCTGCCCAGTATGAGCTCAGCCAGAGGCCTGCCTGCCCCCGCCAAGCCTGAAGCTGTGGCAGACTACCAGCCTGGGGGTAGGGGAAAGGATTTCTGCCCCATCCTGAGGCTGGAACTGCTCTCTTAGTATCTGTAAAGGAGGAAAGACAGCTTCTCACAGATAGCAGTTTGACCCAACTCACTGTGTGCCCCTCAAGTTCTGTTTTCTTAAAGAAGGTGCAGGGAGGAGGGTCCTTTTTGTTGAATCATAACCTCCCAACAATGGGCCCTCCCGTGCTCTGATCATTTCCAAATACCCCCCCCACACACACACCACATGCCCTATACACACATCATACATACATACACACTACACACACAGACACACACACAGGCATATACACACCCTCCCTTTAACCAACATTATAGCAAAACAATATTTTTTTTCATTTGCTCATTCAGTAATCACTTAATAAGACCCTAGCAAGTACCAGGCCTCTTCTAGATTCTGGACATTCATGATGAACAAAAAGCAACAAGGAGCTTACTTTTTTGTGGGGAGAAAGATAATGAACATAAAAACAAATAGATATAATGTAATATGATACACAGTTGTGTTAAGTGTTATGAAATGAAGTAAAGCAAGGTTTGGAGACTAGGGAATAGACCTTGTGTGTGGGGGGGGAGGGGGGCTAGAGAAGGTAGATAAGGAAGATTAGGAAGGCCTTTCACCTCCTCAGTGATCTGTGAGCAGGGTTCCTTATGAGTTAATTTCCCCAAATTCCAACTTTACCTCTTTAAATGCCAAAAAACTTTTTCTTCTGACTAGCTTTGACCAAAATTACTTTAAATGCACTGTACATCTCTGCCTTATAATGCAGGAAACCAGCATCTTTTCTTAATAAGCCAGGGAACCCCTGGGCTAGAATATAGGCCAGTGGTTCTCAGAGTGTGGCCCTGGGCTAGCAGCATCTGCATCCCCCAGCACTGATTGGAAATGGCCCCAATCTGCTTTAGCAAGCCCTCCAGCAGATTCTGATGCCCACCAGGGCCTGGTTTGGGGATGCCACCGGAGGCAGTGGGCAGCATCTTTGTCCCATCCCCAAGGGGAGATGCCTCCTTTCTGTAGGCCTTGTCTCACAGGGGGTTGTCAGCATTCTTTGTTATGGCTGGCATCAGAACGTCTCTGTCTAATTTGTATTCCTTCAAATTTGCTGCTTCCAATCAGCTCTGTGCTGAGAAACCAGATCACCAGCCCTAACTTCATTATACAGAGACTAGACATAAATTCCTGGGCTGCCTGTTGTTAGTAATTTGATTACTCACCGTTGTGGCATTGGCTGGTGGAGAGAACAGGGGCCTCTGGAGTCAGGTAGGCCTGGACTTCAGCCCAGAACCCCACCCATGGCGGGAGTTTGTCAGTTACTGTGCATGCCTATCCCAGTTATGCCTTCTGGAAATGGGAAGTAACTACAGGGTGGTTCCTAAACCCCACTGGCCCCAGTGTGAGATAAATCTGAACTAAAATTTCATTGCTCCCCTGACCTCCATCAGCCTCCACTCTGACAGGTGGACCCCAGTGAGGTTTGGGACTCACTAGATAGAGTCCATTCAGAGTTAGTGTCCAGTGAACTTCCAAAAGTCTGATTATTTCCTTTTCTCCAGTGCAGTCAAATGACCAAAGGTCCCCTGAGGGGAAGACTGGGGTAAAGGTTAATAACGCAGATTTTTAGCACCTTAGCAGGGTCATTTCTCAGGGGGACATAGCCTCCCATTTTACTGGTTGTGGAATCTTGTTGGAGTTAGAACAAGAATTGTCTGGCACCAGTGACATGTCCAGGAAGTGCTGGGACATTTGAGGAAGGGACTGATCTAGGTGTGATTTTTTTTTTTTTTTTTTTTTGCACGTCATTCTCCTTCAGAAAAATTTGCTCTATTTTTATCCTTTTTTAAGAAACAGCCTTAAACGTATTTTTGTGACACATCACATACCAGACAATTCATCCATTTAAAGTGCACCATTTAATGACTTATAGTGTATTCCCCAAAGTGTACATCCATAACCACAATCAGTTTTAGCAATTTTTTTATTACCCTAACAAAGAAATGATACATCCCTTAGCCATCACCTTTCCCACAATCTCCTTACTGCTTCTAGCCCTAGGCAACCACTAATCTGTTTTCTATTGCTATAGATTTTCCTATCCTGGACATTTCGTATAAATGATATCCTACAGAATGTGGTGCTTTGTAACTGGCTTCTTTCACTTAGCATAATGTTTTTGAAATCCATCCACGTCGAACAGTGTATATTAGTACTTTTTTTTACTGCCAAATAATATTCCATTGTATGGATATATCACATTTTATTTATCAGTTGAATTTGGGTGTTGTGGTTTTCTTTTTTTAAACTTTTTGGACATTATAAATGATGCTTCTATCAATATCTGTGTCCAAATTTTTATGTGGATGTATGTTGTTATGGACTAAATACTTGTGTTCCCTTAAATTCATATGTTAAAGCCCTAACTCCCAGTGTGATGGTGTTAGGAGATGAGGCCTTTGGGAGGTGATTAGGTCATGAGGGTGGAGGCCTCAGGAATGGGATTAGTGCCCTTATAAGAAGAGGAAGAAACCAAGAAACTCCAGTGTATACTCTTTCTATCTCTTTCATTCTTTCTGTCTGTCTCTCTCCACTATCTGAAGATGTAACAAGAAGGTGCCAATTGTAAACAAAGAAAAGACTCGCACTAGAACTGAAAAATATGCTGGCACCCTGATCTCAGACTACCGGCCTCCAGAACTGTAAGAAATAAACATGTTTGGGGCACCTGGGTGGCTCAGTTGTGAACCCTTCCGCTCAAGTCATGATCCCAGGGTCCTGGGATTGAGCCATGCATCAGGCTCCTTGCTTGGCAGGAAGCCTGCTTCTCACTATCCCACTCCCCCTGCTTGTGTTCCCTCTCTCGCCATCTTTCTCTCTGTCAAATAAATAAATAAAATCTTAAAAAAAAAAAAAAAAAAGAAACGTATTTGTTGTTTAAGCCACCCAATCTATGGTATTTTTGTTACAGCAGCCTGAAGTGACTATATGATGTATGTTTTCATGTATCTTGGATATATCCCTAGAAATGAAATGGAATTGTTAAATCATACTGGTAGCTCTGTGTTTAAACATCTAGGGAGCTGCCAGACTACTGCACCACTTTACATCCCCATTAGCAGTACACAGTGGTTCCAATTTGTCCACATACTTCTTTTTTTTTTTTTTTTTAAGATTTTATTTATTTATTTGACAGAGAGAAACACAGCGAGAGAGGGAACACAAGCAGAGGGGATGGTAGCGGGAGAAGCAGGCTTCCCGCTGAGCAAGGAGCCCGATGCGGGGCTCGATCCCAGGACCCCGGGATCATGACCCGAGCAGAAGGCAGACGCCTAACGACTGAGCCACCCAGGCGCCCCCACATACTTAATTCTTAATAAACATTCTTAATAAGCCCAGGGAACCCCTGGGCTAGAATATAGGCCAGTGGTTTTCAGAGTGTGGCCCTGGGCTAGCAGCATCTACATCCCCCAGCACTGGTTGGAAATGGCCCCAATCTGCTTTAGCAAGATTTGCTGAATATAGCCATCCTAGTGGATGTGAAGTGCTATCTTATTGTGGCTTTGATTTGTATTTCCCTGCTGGATAATGATGTTGAAAAATGTTTCATGGGTTTAGTGGCCATTCGATATCTTCTTTGGAGAAATGCCTTTTCAGGGCCTTCTCCTATTTTAAAATTGGCTTATATTTTATATTATTGAGTTGTAAGGTTTCTTTTTGTATTATACATACAAGTCTTTTATCAGATATATGATTAGTAAATATTTTCTCCCATTCTGTAGGTTGCCTTTTTACTTTTACCTGGTATCCTTGAATGCACACAAGTCTTAATTTTGATTATATTATTTTAAATTTTTTTTTATTTTGTCACGTGTTCTTTGGTGTCATACTTAAACTATTCCCTAATCCAAGATCACAAAGATTAATCCTATGTTTTCCTCTAAGACTTCCATAGTTTTAAGTCTTATATTTAGTCCTTTAATCCTTTCAGTTAGTTTTGTTAGTGATGGTGTGAAACAAGGCTCTAACTCTATTCTTCTGCATATGGGCTTCCAGATGCCCCAGCACCATTGGTTGGAAAGACTTCTCTTTTCCCATTTAATTGGTTTGGCATCCTTGTCAAAAATTCAATTGGTCTACCCATTTTATTTTGTCTTAAATTTTTACCTGAAAAAAACTTTGCTGGTGCAGATATTGATATGGGAAAAAACAAACAGATGAACATACTGATGCACTGAACAAAAGCAAGCCTGCAGAGTATTCTGCTATTTCTGGATGGCAGTGGAGTATGGTCTCCATCTTAAATCTTTCTACTGTCTGTTTTAATGCACACTGGCCGCTTTGTCCATTAACTTGCTGCTTGACATCATGCGTTGAAAAGATTTTATTCTATCTTGAAGCCAACAAAACACAGACCCCTGAAAATATGCTGGCTCTAGACAATTTAGTAGACCTTAACATTCGCTACAATTCAACCAGCTTTATTTCTGCTTAGACTAAGATTTTGGCCAACCTGACAGTCCACTGAAATTTTAGTTATAAAATAGACCTGTTGAGGACATTGCTGCTTTTCTTGGGGAGTCATGACATCTTTTTCAGGGCTGCAGTTGAAGAAGTTGCTCGGTCCCAGGATTGCCTTCCCACTAAACAGCTTGATTCAGGGAGACTGCCCATTTGTAATAATGGCAGAGTGATGTTCAAATGTGTTAGAAATTGCAGGAGCTGTAACTCTATAATACTTTCCATTGCAAACAGATCTCTTGTTGATAGGGAAGGGAAGAGGGAATGTGTGTTCCCTAATAGCTTGGGATGAGTTCAAACATGCCAGACTTGCCCCATGGTTCAAGCACTGTCTGCCCAGCCACAGAGCCAGGGAACAGAGGCTTCAAGGAGAAAAGTCCTTTTAGGAGAATTTATCATTCAAAACCATCAAATGGAGGCTCCTGTCACTCAACCTTGGGTGACCTTCATTGTGTGAGTTGAATCCCATTCAGAAAAATTACAGCTGAGTTCACCAAAGGCCTGTAAGTCAGCTCTGATTGTAGGAGATTCTTCAGTCTGGTCTCAGATTTCAATGTCATTTCCATTTGTTCTACCGAACACCTATGATATGCAAAGCTCCATATGAGCATGAGGAGGTGGGGGTAAAGATGAATATAGAAAGGCATGATCTGCACTGTAACAGAGTTTATAATTCAGCAGGACTTTGCCAGAACTGAATGTTGAAGAAACCATGCACTATTTAAAAAATTATGGAGTTTTAGTAGGCAATAGCTCCTGTGTTCGGTGTTTCCCCAAACCACCCTCAGGTTCAATGATTCAATAGGACTAGAATCAGCAAAACTGTTATAATAATGGTTAGAGTTTATTGCAGTGAAAGGATACAGATTAAAATCAACAACAGAAAAAGGCATATGGGATAGAGTTTAGGAGATATCTGGCACAAGCTTCTGGTATCCTCTCCCAGTGGGGTCATGCTTACTTCTTCAGGCAATGTGTGGCAATGCACAAAAAACAGTGCCAACAAGGGAAGCTCACTGAGCCCTGGAATCCAGAGTTTTTATTGCAGTTCTATTACCCATGCATGGCTGACTGCCTATGTGGTTGACCTAACTCCAGACCCTCCAGAGATCAAGGTAATACCACATGGCCCTAGGCCCTCAATAAATCACATTGTCACCATAAACTATCTGGCATGACCTAAGAAACTTAGATAAACAAAGATATTTTTATCAGGCAGGGTATTCCAATGACCTAGAGTTTATCTCCTAAGAATTGAATAAGGGCCAAACTTTTCTGGGGAAATGTACATGTTTGGACAACCCAGGCTTGCTGAAAATGTCCTTTATTACACAGAATCCAAATGCATTCTTATTGTTAAAAGAAAAATTCGGACATTATAGGCAGGTCTAAATCAACCCTCTTCGTGTAGGATCATCTTTACAAATGTAATGTTAGCCTAGGGGCGGTTGCTAGAGGCTCTGTTGTAGTGGGCACTGGGACTCTGTCTCAGAACAGCATCAACATTAGTAGGAAAACAGATGGTGCAAAACATGCTTAGCATTGGAATAACCTTCCACATACTTTCCAAGGAATTCTCATAAGGACTCAGAAATTACATTCCATCTGAATCCAGACAGATTGTGGGAAAGTTAAAACAAAACTTTCTCTTAGGAAAATAAGATGACGGAGGAGACACTTATTCCCAAGCCAGCCACACACCCTTGGTGGCTTATGCGAGTTCCTTTGGGATCACCAGGGAGGGCATGGAATTGGAATGCTATCATCAGAATCAAGCTTAAGTTCCAGCTTTGCCACTTCTTGGTGACTACAGCAGGTTGACTTGCGTCATCCCCCAAAAGATATGTCCAAGTCCTAAACCCTGGTACTCGTGAATGTGACCTTGTTTGAAATAGGGTCTTTGCAGATGTAATTAAGTTAAAGATCTAGACATGGCATCAGCCTAGATTTAAGGTGGACACAAATCCAATGACTGGCATCCTAATAAGAGAAAGGAGAGGGAGATTTAACACACAAAGAGGCGCATGCAGGAGGAGGCTGTGTGGTGATGGAGGCAGAGATTGGAGCACTTCGGCTTTAAGCCAGACAGTGCCAGCATGGATGCTGTCACCAGGAGCTAGAAAGGAGGGAGGAAAGATTCTTCCCCAAATGCTCCAGAACCAGCTAAGTCTGCTGACAACTTGATTTCAGATTTCTGGCTTCAAAGACTGTGAAAGGATGCATTTTTGTTTCAAACTACCAAATTTGTGGCAATGTTTTATTGCAGTGTCAGGAAGCTAAGACAGTGATCTTGTGCCACTTTTTGAATTTATCTAGTCTGTATCATTCTTAAGACAGAGATACCTACCTCTTGAGAGGATTAAATAAGGTAACGTATGAATAACAGTGAGAAGTCTTTCTAATGTGAAATTTCTGTTTTCCTAGTAATTCTCAAAAGCTTCATGAAGATGCTGCTTTTGGGATTTTGTTGTATAGTTTTACACTTTTTTGGCATTATGACTGTGAACTCAATGGAAGATGAACATCAGAGCAAGATTCTATGAAATCTCATGATTTCAGTGCAGAAGAGTGAGAAAAGAGAAACAGGAATTGGAATAAGTGTCAGCTACCTAGGCTCTCCTTTAAGAGATACCTCCTTCCACTGATGACACAGCCATTGCTGAGTGACTTCATCACTTGGAAAGGTAAGTCCCAAGGGTCAGGGGTCCTAGACTGGGAGGCTGCGTCAGGCTTCATTCACTGTGTCAACACAGGGTGGTGAACATGACCTCTGCTTTTTTTCCTCTGGGTCCTCTGTATTGATGCTGTGCTTTATCACAAAGTACTGGAGGGCAAGAGGGACAAGAACTACATCCTTCACAGGAAAAATTATTCCCAAGTGGACTGAAAAGGATTATCAGTCATAACTTCTGCCTACAGTTTTGCCTCTTCATTGTGTTGACATGTGGGCATGTCATCATTTACCCACAAGTCTGGAAGAGCAGTCTCTGGTGTAGGTGCTACTGTAGGCCGAAATCTTTTGTCCTTGTCATGAGAAGGACTTATGTTAAAGAAGCCCCTAGCCTACTCCTTCAGGATAATCAAATTCTATACTCATTGTCATCAGTGGTAGGGGGAGTAGATAGAAACTTAATTTATTAGGTACTTTTTCTGTGCCAGGAACAATGTCAGCTCCATTTACATACTTTTTTTCCTCATTTAATCCTCATTTGAATAATTTGGAAAGATCTAGTTTAAATTAGATATGGGGGATGTGGCCAGAAGATAAACTGAACAAAGGATTCAGTCTTCACAAGCTATTGGGAGAAAGATTATCTGCCCTTAGAAGATACCTTTTGTTAAGGAACCCACAGTTTTGTCCCAGCGCAATCATTCATTCATTTTCATTCATTATTTCAACAAATATTTACTAAATGCCTTTTGTGTGTTAGTTACAAATCTCTACCCCATGAACCTTATAGTCTAGCTTGGGAAGAAGACAATAGATTGGTAAAATATATGCTATGTGAAAAGGTACAGTGCAAAATGGAAAAAATTGAGGAGAGTAATAAGGTTTGGAAGTACAGGGATAAACAGGGTGGACAAGGTACATCTCACTGAGAATGTAACACCTGAGCAAAGACTTGAAGCAGGTGAGGGAAGAGCCATGTGGGTGTCTGGGGAAGAGCCTTCTAGGCAGAGGCAGAGGCCCTGCTCTGGGACCGTGCTTGGTCTGTACAAGGAACAACAGGAATATCAGTGAGGATAGAGTAAACAAGGGGAGATCACCAGCGGGGAGTTAGAAGAGGTGAGGGTAGAAAGATATCATAGAGGACCTTATCAGCAACTGTACAGATTATCATGGAGGCTATTGGAGGGTTTCCACTGAAGGAGTGATAAGATTAGAACCAGACTTTAAAGGGATCACTCTTAGGTCTATGTTGATATGGACTGTAGAGGGGTGTGTCAGTTTCCTAGGACTGCTGTAACAAGTACCACAAATTGGGTGCTTAAAACAACAAAAATCTATTTTCTAACCATTTTGGAGATTAGAAGTCTGAAATCAAGGTGTCAGCAGGGCCATACTCCCTCTAAAGGCTCTGGGGGAGAATCCTTCCCGGCTTCTTCCAATTTTTGATGGTTGAGGGCATTCCTTGGTGTTCCTTGACTTGTGGTAGCATACCTCCAATCTCTGCCTCCATCTCCACATGGCCTTCTTCCCTTTATCTCTGTGTCTCTAAATAATTCTCTCATAAGAACACCAGTCATTAGATTAGGACCCACCCCAATCTGACCTCATCTTATCTTGATTATGTTTGCAAAGACCTTCTATCCAAATAAGGTCATATTTACAGATACTGATGTTAGGACTATAACATATCTTTTCTTGGGACACAGTTCAACCCACAGAAAGAATTGAGGGTAGAAGCAAGAAGCCCAGCTAAGAAGCAAGGTCAGCAACCCAGGTAAGAGAGAGATTTTTAGCTTGGATCTAAGTTGTTGTGGAAGAGTAGTGAGAAGTGGTCTGACTCTGGTCAAACCAGAAGTGTTCTGATTTATTTTGAAAGCTGAGTGACAAGTGTTTCTGACATATTGGAAATCAAAAAGAGAAGCAGCAAGGATGTCTCAAGGTTTTTCACATGAGCCCTTGGAAGATTAGAAATGTCATTAATTGAAGTGGCAAAGGCTGCTCGAAGAACAGACCTGGGATATGAAGATCAGGTGTTCAATTTTGAACATGTTTAATTTAAGACATCTTTTAGACATGCAGTAAGAATGTTGAGGAGGAAATTGAATAATCAAATCTATAGTAGTTCAGGGAGAGTTCGAAGCTAGAGATATAATTGGGAATAATGGGCATTTAGATGGTAAACTCCTTATCTTGGCCATTCTGTAGACACAGTATTGGGAAAATATTTACATGATAGCTATAGCTGGATATCTGGAAGTTATTCTGTTGTTGAAAAAGGCTGTGAAAAAAAAAAAAAGAAAAAGGCTGTGAAAGAGTAAAACATTTGCCAGGCTTTTTAGCAAAACCCTCAAAGTCACTTATTCTTTTGTGGGAAAGGAACATGACAAAGAAACTTGGTCACTTGAGACAATAAGTAACATTGAGCTCCTAATATATGCCAGATTTATTTTGTAAGTTCTTTCATTCAATATTTATAATAACCCTTTGAGATTCGTTGTTACTATCAACAGCCTCAATTACAAAGGAGAAAACCTAATTTTAAGGTGGTTAGGTAACTGACTCAGAGATACCCAGCTTCTGAGTGGCACAGCAGAGAGTCAGACCCACGTTTGCCTGAGAGTGGAGCTGGTGATGTTGAGCATGGTGTTATTTAACCTCTTAAGTGTCAGTACTATATAGAGCTGTCTAAGGAAAGCACTTTTTTTTGAAATGCATTTCTAAAATCGCCTCCAATTTCCTATTCTTAAACTTTGATTACCCTCAATCCCTCATTTCTACTTTTTTTTTTTTTAAAGTAAGGGGGTTGAACTCAACATGGGGTTTGAACTCATGACTCTGAGATCGAGAGCCACCGGCTCTACTGACTGAGCCAGTGAAGGGTCCCTCAACCCCTCATTTCTGACAGTGTGTCTGAATTTCTCATGGGTGAGGTTAAATAACTTTGTGTTCAGAAAGGAATGGTTACTAAGCTGTCATATCAAGGCCCATCGCCTCCCAGCTGGAGAAGACTATGGTGCTAGGACCCAAATAGCCAGAGGGATGGCAGCCTCCAGCCTGCTCACAATGCTGCCTGCCCTCAAGGTGTTTCCACAACCTTGCAACAGGCCAAGCCAGAGTCTCTTGGTCTGGGGTGTGTCTCCCTATTCTCTGGAGCCAATAAGATGCAGCTGCAAGAGTTCATCAGGCACCCCCTGGTCTACCCATTCTGGACACCCCAATCGTGGGTCAGGCTAGACATTGTCTTTGTCCTCCATCAACTCCAGAACCTCTTGTGGGGAGGCTCAGTTGAGTTCCTCAGGCTGACTTTGGCTGCTGGTTCATCTTCATTCTAATCTTAGTGCTGGTTGTTCACTTAGTGCTGATAGTAGCCAGCTCCTCCTTTCCCTTCACTCTTCTTCCCACTCCCACTCTGTGCCCTTATACTTCTTAAGGTGATAATAATTATAATTATTATGATAACAATAGCCAAAATTGATTAAGTATTTATGATGTGCCAGACACTATGCTCAGGGTTTCACATATATTAAGTTTTCTAAGCCTCACAACAATTTAATGGGTTACATACGACCTTTTTATGATAAGGAAATTGAAGCATAGAGAGGTAAAGTAATTTTCCCATGGTCATAACGCTAATGGATGGGATTGCTGGCATTCGAACCCAGACTCTCCTCTTCCACCCCCTGTCCCATGTGGTGTCTTCTTTGGAAACAATAGGTATACTGGTAATTAGAATTGCAAGCAGGAAATATGTCAATACTTGTTTCAACCATCCCACTCAAATTCAGATAGGGAGGCCCACGGCAAATGAAATTGTATTCTGACTGTTGCTAGATTTAGCTTACTTTTTCTTTCCTTCCTTCCTTTTTTCCCCAATAATAGACTTGGAGTAATATGGTGGCCCCATGAAAGTGACAGAGATCATGTCACACAGTGGACAGAAGGTCAGCTTTGGGGTTAGCTCACCAACCAACTTCTGATCAGCATGACTTGACAGTGGCAGTCAAGGGAAACACAGAGTCAGAGGCCATTTGATGTTGATTTTATGACTTCACTCCCTCGAAATTTCCTAGGAAAGTTGGCTGTCCTTCTGTTAACATAGTAGCTGAAAGGGTCTCTGCTGCTTGGTCAGCCACAGGACAAGGCAGATGAAAGGGAGGGGTGTGAGGTATATCTGCACAGATCATGGGTCAAGACCAATGTTTTAGCCTATTTTAGTTTCTATAAGTAATTGGTTTATTTAGGCTTCTAAACTCATATGATTAAAACAAAATGTTTCAAATTTTTATCTAATAATTTTGTCCAACTGGCCTTGTCAAACTTTACCAATGAGTAGCTCATTCATTATTGATATCTTTGTCAAATTTTATAATTCTTT
This sequence comes from Procyon lotor, assembly GCA_028646535.1. NCBI lineage: Eukaryota > Metazoa > Chordata > Mammalia > Carnivora > Procyonidae > Procyon > Procyon lotor. Next base: position 116,593,414 of record CM053605.1, on the reverse strand, counting down.
AGGCATTCTTGTTTTAGAACAGTCTCATTTTGATATTTAAGGCTCATTCCTCTTCATTTCCAAACTTCTACCTCAAAAGTTGTTCCAAGCTTTTTTCCCCTCGCCCTCCTAGTACCAACTAGTCCTGTCTTGGTTCTTGGGGTTTATGAGGTTAAATGTGGTTTGTACAAGTGTGATTGAGAGCAGGTTTGATTCCCCTGACAAGATCAGACTTGATTTAATAGGCAACATTCCAGACCACATGGCTCTGTAAATTGCACTGGCTTCCCCAACCTCCCCTCCTCACCCCCCACCAGCCCCTTCTCACTGCCCCTGTCCATACCAAAGTTGCTCCATCCTATACCTCTTGATCCTGGAATTATTATTCCCTTCAGGTTAACTGTCTTTGATCTGGTATCAGCAATGTGACCCAAACCTATTTCTTTTCACTGGAGTCTGCTTGACCTATTGGAAACATACACATCTTTGTCTTGTCAAATGGTATATGAGCTATTCCACTGTGAACAATTTCCTCTCCATCTTGCCGTTATCCTGAAGTTTCTCTTCCTTTTAATCAACTATGGGCAGATTAGACCACTACTAGATAAGCAGATCTTCAACTAGGGGATAAAATATAATTCTCCCCCTCTTGTAGTCTTCCCAAACCTTTATCACTGATTCTCTTGGGGTCTTACACTTGATTTTATTTTATTTTTATTTACTTATTTATTTTTAAGATTTTATTTATTTATTTGACAGAGAGAGATCACAAGCAGGCAGAGAGGCGGGTAGAGAGAGAGGGGGAAGCAGAGGTAAGAGGTAAAGGAGTCTTGGGCTTTTTGACTAATACAGGGTTTATGAAAAGAAGCTATTTCCTTTCATTCTCTAAAACCAAGTGTAGGGGCACCTGGGTGGCTCAGTGGGTTAAAGCCTCTGCCTTCGGCTCAGGTCATGGTCTCATGGTCCTGGGATAGAGCCTCACACTGAGCTCTCTGCAGAATTGTGGTTTTGTTCATGAAGAAAACCTCCTCTTTCTTCTTTCTGTCTCATTATTTTTCTGGATCATTAAAGAGTAAGACACAACAGACATGGTGTTAAGAGGTAACATGGTGTCTCTTCATTCTCAAATATTTCAGTTATTTTCTCAACTCAAGGAATTTTCTTACAAAAGCACAAGATAGTTATTGAAATCAGGAAATTAACATTGATAAAATATTCTCTAATTTATAAACCTTATACATATTTTGTCAATTGATCCAATAATATACTTTACAGCAAAAGAAAATAAATCCAAGGCATTTGTCACATTTCTTTAGTCTCCTTTTAATCTACAACTGTTCCTGAATCTGTCTTTGTATTTCATGACATTGACCTATTTTAGGATTTCAGGACAATGAATTTGTAGACTGTTCCCAGTTTGAGTTTGGCTGATGTTTCCTGGTGATCAGATTCAGGATTTCACCTGTTAATTAGGCCCATTGGGCTGAGAATTCCTTTCCTTTCCTTCCCTTCCCGTCCCCCCCCCCCTTTTTTTTTTTAAGATTTATTTATTTGAGAGAGAGAACAAGAGATAATTGGAGGGGAAGGGTAGAAGGGGAGGGAGAGAGAGAGAATCTCAAGCTGACTCCATGCCAAGTATAAAGCCCCATGTGGGGCTCAGTCCAACGACCCTGGGATCATGACCTGAGCTGAAATCAAGAGTTGGTCACTTAACCCAGTGAGTCACCCACATGCCCTGAGAATTCGATTTCTAACAAGAACATTACTGACTCACTGGCCCCTTATGACTGTTACTTTGTTAGAATTTCCCATTTTCGTACTTTTGTCCTGACTACACTGACTCCCACTGCCCTTTCAGTAGTAAACCATTAATCATCATCAGAGGACTGATAGAAGGAACTGATCTAGTAAACTAGATCTATTTCCACTCATTTAATTTGGGGGGAAACTTCCTGCAAATATGGTTGGTCCTCCCATGCACTATTCCTGGTACCCACAGCCCTGCTCACAATTCAGAAGATGACCCACAATTAGTTTGCTTGATAAACCTCAGGCTTCCAGTGATTGCTCCCGAATAGATTCAAAATGGGATTTTAGTGCCCACTTTTCATGTTTAGGAAGCTGCAGAGTTGATTGGTTGATTTTTATTTTTAAAGAACATAGTCTTCTGACCAGGTGCTGTTTGTCGATCTGGCATAAATAGACTATGAGCGTGTGCTCAGAAGTCAGCTGCCGCTTACTAGACTAAGCCTTGCTCCTCTTCAGAAGGAACGTTTCTACTGCTTTGCTGGCACTGGGTTTTCCAGGGAGAGGAAGGGGCTCCAATGTGCTCCACTGTACTCTCTTCTGAAATTCGCAATGAAAGGAACAGACATCACAAGCACATGAGGCCTTCTGTGTGGGCATGAGATGTGGTCTAGAACGTTCTCTGCAGAGAACTCTCTCACCAGGACCTCCTCAAGATTAGACAGGTGACTCTGGGGTGTGAGGTGCTGATGGCTTCTTTTGTGGGTTGCCCCAGGACCTGGGAGAGTGCCTCCCCCTCAGTGTATCCTCCACAACAGACACGCTACCACAGAGCGGGAGTCAGCAATAGGAAGTGAAACCAAAAGTAGCCGGAGCACGGGGCTGAGAGGGTGGTGACAAGAAGGGAATCTGGCTTTTGTGGTTGAGACTGGACTCATAATGAATGACGGTCTGCAGCGCTCCTCCAGGAGGTTGACATATGGGGAGTTTTATTTTATTTTTGGCTGCCATAACTTAAATAAAAGTTATTTATTTTTTATTTTTTTTTATAATTTTTTAATTTTTTATAATATTTTTATTTTTTATTTTTATTATATAAAAAACATAAAACACTAGCCATGTTTGACACCGGATGTACTAAATAGTGGTTTTTGACACATGGCTTTGAAAGGGGCTACGTCTCCAGGTTCTTAAATAATGGCTTAGTGAGTTTTAAGAATGGTAAATCACCTATAAGTGTATTTATATGCCAAAAAGAAAAAGAGGGAACAGTATTAATATTACTATCCTTATAATTACAAATATAACCCTTGTTTAGCTCACACAGTGCAGGTTCTCAAGGGCGTGGTTGGAATGCTGTATGCTCCTCTCATCTTGAGGCTGCGTTCTGCACCACTGCTAGGCAGGAGAGCTCACTTCTTGGGGGCATTTTTTTTTGCATTAAAAAAAATAAATATATATAATTTACATATCATAAAGCTCACCACTTGGAAGTGTACAATTCAGTGGCCTTTAGAATATATACAAGGTTGTGCAACTATCATCACTAATTCCCGTAACACTTTTATCACCCCCAAAAGACTCCCCTTACTCATTAGCAGTCACTCCCCATTTCCCATACCCCCAGCTCCTGGTAACCACTAATCTACTTTCTGTCTCTATGGATTTACCTATTATGGGCCTTTCATAGAAACAGAACATAGAATAAGTGGCCTCACCTGGTCTGGCTTCCTTCACTAGCATAATATGTTCAAGGCTCATTGGCATCCTAGCATGTATTAGTACCTCATCCCTTTCAATTGCCGGATAATATCCTATTGTATAGACATACTATTTTGCTCATCCATTCATCAGCTGATGGACATTGGGGTGATTTCCATCTTTCTACCATTAAGGATAGTGTTGCTATGAAGATTGGTGCAGAAATTTTAGTGGGGACAGGTCTTCATTTCTCTTCACTTTTTCTTCTCTTCACTTCTGGAAGTGAAATTCTCAGGTCATAGGGCCACTCTACATTTAATTTGCCAAGGGATTGAGAAATTGTTTTTCACAGTAGCTGTACCATTCTTGTCAGCAAAGTCTGAGAGTTCTTACCTTTCCACACCCTTGCCAAATCTTGTTAGTGTCTGTGTGTGTGTGTGTGTGTGTGTGTGCTTCTAGCCCTCCTATCTGGTGTCTTATTGTGGTTATGACCATTTTTAACACAATGTTCTCACACACATTAGAACTGCAGTTTGCATACAGAAGTGCCCCTAGCCCATAGTCTATTGGAAAACCTTAGCCATTCTGTCATTTAACCAAGACTTACTAGCATCTGCTATGTGCCCAGTGCCTCTCAGACACAGGAGAATAAGGCACTTCTGCCCGGCCCTCATGGAATTTACATTCAGTCAAGACATTACAGAAAAAGGTAAAACAATGAATAAAATGGCTGTACATTAGAACAAGCCTCTGAAGGACATGAACAAAGACTGAGGAAAGGGATAATGATGTGTACGTGCATGGTGTATTAGTCAGGGTTCCCCAGAGAGACAAATGTTTATTATATAGAGAGACAGATTTATTTTAAGGAATTGGCTCACAACTGTGAAGCCTTGGCAAAGTCCAACATCTGGTGGGGGAGGCCAGCAGGCGGACACTCAAGTAAGAACTACAGTGTGAGTTCAAAGACAGTCAGCTGTAGAACCAGAAAGAGTTGATGTTGCAGGTGAAGTCCAAAGGCTGTCTGCCAGCAGAATTCCCTCTTGCTCATGAGAGGTCAGTCTTTTGTTCTATTCAGGCCTTTCATTGATTGGATGAGGCCCACCCACATTAGCAAGGGCAACATGATTTACTGAAATGTAAATCTCATTCAAAAACACTTTCACAAGAACATCCAGAATAGCGTTTGACCACATCTGGGCACCATGGCCCAGTCATTACCCATCACAGTAGGTATCCACAGTAGACAGGTGATTGGGAAAGCTCTCTGGGCAGGGGATATTTAAACTGAGGTCTAAAGGATGAGAAAAAATCAAGTATGCAGTGAGAAGAACATTCCAGGCAGACGATATTGGTCTCAGTGTCACCTTCTCTAAAGTTCAATTTTTTCTTTCTTTTCTTTTTTTTCTTTTCTATCACCTGCTATCAAAGTCAGTAAAAAACAAAAAAGGAATAATGGCTGGAACCACGGTTGTGGCTTCAAGTGCCAAAGCTATTTTTCTATTCCAAAGCTAATCTGCCAGTCTCCAAAATAGAAAATTTTGTTCACTTCCCAAGCTAGACTCTAAGGCGGATTTCTAAGGAAAGCAATGGAATAAAAGACAAATCTCAAAAGTTCCAGAGAAGATGCTTGAGACCTTGACAGCTAGTCATTTCTTTGGAAGTCTACAATGACAAATTATACTAGATAGGTAGGGATCCCACCTATTTTTTTTTTTTTAATTTTCTTTTTTTGGAGTAAGGGAGAGGGGCAGAGGGAGAGGGAGAGAGAATCTTAAGCAGGCTCCCCGCCCAGCACAGACCCCAATGCAGGGCTCCATCTCACGACCCTGAGATCATGACCTGAGCCAAAATCAAGAGTCAGACATTTAACGGACTGAGCCATCCAGGTGCCACCCCAACCTAGTTTTGAAAAGGGAGGGCCTATTCTCTCAGTGAAGAATCCCCAGATCCAGACCCATCCTCGCTGAAAGGAGCCTAGCTGTTGGTGCTACCTTCCACAACTCCCAGAGCCTCTGGCCATGGATTTACCTTATTCCATTTTATTGAGATTTTATTGAGTATAAGGACACACAAAACAAAACAAAAACCCTACCAAACTGCATTTCTCCTATGTCATGTCATTTGGTTCTTTCTATCGTGTGGTGGAGACTGGGGTGCCAGGGTCTGTGGGCTTTTCTTTAGCTGACTCCCTAGGCTTCAGGCAAGATGTGATGGTCTCTCCTGCGCTGAGTTTCAATTTTATAGTCTTCAAGTTTCCTTCTCTCTTGGAGGGGAGGGCCTGACTGACAGCTTCCATGCCAACCAACATGGGCTCATTATTTGCCTTTCTGGCAAGAATGTGTCTTTTTCCTTTAGCTTCCTGCTCTAAGGTCTCTTATTCTCCTTGTCTTTCTCTTCCTGTCAGGGAAGACACAAATCATCACTCTGCAAGGGAAGTATCAAATTCTCTGCATTGTGTTCCCTTAACAGAGTGGGCTCCTTTTGTGTTCTTTTCTCTGGAAGGAGTAAGGCTCTGCTTCTCCTTTTCCTCAGGCTAGGAGTTGACGATTTGATTCCAGTAACTCAACTTTTACATGCAAATGTATTCACCAGCCAGATTGTAACAGCTTCAGAAACTGCCCCTGAAGCCAGAGAAGCGTGTATGGTTTGAAAACACTCGTGTGAATAATTTAAATTCCGGCAAAAATTTTAGGTACGCAAATGGGTCACAGGGAATAAATTCTCTGGTTTGAATGTTAACTCCTACTGATAAGATAAACCCAAAAAGGAGGTCATAGGACCTCCTCTTACCTTTCCTGAAATAAAAATAATAATAATAATAATAGTAAAAGCCAACTCACTATGTGCTAGACATTGTTCTCACATTCTATGAAGACGGACCCATCCAATCCTCACACAGCCTCAGGAGACAGATTATCCTCCCTGCCTTCCTGTGAGAAAATGGCACCAGAATGAGCTTGAAACCTCCCCAACTCCCCACAAGGAAGCGGTAGAAAGTCTCTCAGAGTCCACTACAAAGATTTTAACATAAGTGTCGAAGTATTAACAAGTTTGCTCTCCCAAGTCAGGAAACAGACTTGAGAGGGTCGCTGCCACCTTCGTGATGGTAGCCCTACAGAAGGGCTTCCTAGGTCTGTTCCCCCCCACCGTGGCCAAGCCCTAGTCCTGTTGTCCCTTGGTCCCTTTTCTGCATCAGGATGCAGGCAGAGCCACTGAGGCACGTGGAGCCAGCCCCTCTCACCTGCAGCAAGCAAATCTTCTTAAAGGAGTGCCTCGAGCACAGTGTCTCCAAGTGTGATGGCAAAAGATCCGCTGGGATGCGGGGACAGTGCAGAGACTGACTGTGAGGGGCGGTTGGGGGGTGGGAGGGAGCTGCCCGCTGAGGTTCCCATGGGATGCCCCTGCTGCTGGCCCACAGGGACTAAGAAGTAAGGGCCTAGACTAACACCTGTTAACTGCAGGTTTCAGCTGGAACTTTTCTACTAAATTGGTTACACCTGTTAACTGCAGGTTTCAGCTGGAACTTTTCTACTAAATTAGTCCTTCTGTATTTGAACACACATTCGCTATCTCTGTTTTTATTCACTGCAGTGGACATTTTCCATTTGGGAGAGTGTTCTGGGCTAAATTGTGCCCCTCCCCCCACAATATGTTGACATTTTTAACCCTCAGGACCCAAGAACGTGACTGAGCCTTTAAAGAGGTGATTAAATTACAATGAGACCTATGTGCTGTTAAGTGCTGTGAAATGTGTAAGCCCGAAGATTCACAGACATGTACCCTGGGGCAAATAATACATTATATGTTAATAAAAATTAATAAAAAAAAGTTACAATGAGACCTTAAGGGTGTTTCCTAATCCAATTTGATTGGTGTCCTTTTGAAAAGAGGTAATTTGGATGTGCAAAGAGACAACCTGGGAGGCACCTCACAAAAGAAAGACTACAGGAGGACACAGTGGCTCCAAGGTGAGAGCTCTCTGGAGAAAACAAGCCTGCCCACACTTGGATCTTGGGCTTTCAACTTCCAGAACTGTGAGAAAATAAATTTCTGTAGCTTCAGCTTCCCTGTCTGAGGTATTTTGCTGTGACAGCCCAAGCAGACTAGGACACAGGGTACCTGTTCCCTGAAGCCTCCCACCACTGGACAAGTTTGCTGGGTGTCAGAGCACAGCCATTCACCAGGCAAGCTGAAAAGACAGGTGATTATTTTTCCTGGCCCTCAGCAGCCTCAGAAAGGGCATGAGGCCTGTGGTGGGCTCTTCCACGGGCTTCGAGTTTGGAAGTGTGAACACAAGCAAGGACAGCTCAGAATTTTCCTAGTGGCTGTAGTGGCTCCTTTCATCAAGGGGCCCCATGGCTGTGGTGGCAGTGGAGGAGGCCAATTTCCAGCAGTGAAGAGGCCACTGCTAGAGTCCTGGGGCAGCCTTGAATGTGCAGGGGCAGCAGCAACAGCGCCCCCACCAGGCTCTCCTGAGGCATGACCCCTGCCGGGTTCGTGGCCTGGTTCCCTTCCTTCTTTGCCTTCTTCCAAACCTGGTCCTCCAGCCTCCCTAACCATTCCCCCAGCTCTCCAGCAGCTTTAAGTAGAAGGATTTCCTTCTACTTAAGCTTGTAAAGCAGGTTTTTATTCTTTGTAGTCAGTCAACATGTTTGACAAAGATTTTGAATAACTGACCTTGCAGTGTGGCTTGAACGTTCTTCTGGAATTTTTTTTTCACTCATCTATGTTTCATTGCCTTCCCATCAGAAGCAGACTGATGAGGTTTGCTCTGTTTCCCATGCTATTATGTACAAGAAGAGTCTGGAACCGTGGACTGTTTTGGCCCTCACAGGCTGCCTGAGAGCAGTCAGTTCTTCCATTCCAGCCAGGATATGGGGAGGTGTGCTTGGATGCCAAGTGTACATCCTAATCTTCAGCCCAAACCAGATGTCTCATGCTATCCGTTAGAGCAGTGGGTTTGGGCTGAAAATGAGGAGAAAAACAGCAGTTTATGTAAACATCTTCACAGTATCTTCGAGCATGGCAGAGGTTTGGAGCCCCCGAGGCCTGCCTGTTTAATTATGGCAACACTGACGTTTAGAAGAGTTTTCCCCAGTTATACCAACCCCCAGATCTCTTCATTGTCCCAGTACTTCATTTTCCCTAGTTGCCGGTTTTCAAATCTCTTACTACAAAACTACATACATTAATTAGCAAATTTATTTTTAAAATCAATCAAGGCATCACTGTGGAGCCTTGAGAAACTCTTTCAGTCTGCCCAGCCCTCAGTTTTATTATGAGAAGAGAGCAACAAGACTGACCAAAGAAGAGAGCAGGGTCCCGTCCACTACCGAGGGTCAGAACATGTTGAGTGTGTTTGGAGGCCTGGTAGGACAGGCCCATTACAAGTTTGATTTGCAAGGGGACTCAGAGAGCCTCGTCAGATAGAATGGCCCTGAAAACCAGGCAAGATAAGCCTGCCCCCAGTCACAAAATTTAGTAAATTTTGAAGGAGACAAAATTCCCACTACAGTGCTGTGTTGTCCCATGACTTTGCCTCCTATGACTGGGTCTGATGGAATGATAGGGATGAAGGCAGGACTGGAAGGAAGGTGGACACTAAGTACCAACAGGAGGCACTATTTCACTGAAAAACTTGGAGATATTGGAGTAGGAACAGTGTCATCTGGCATCCCTCTTAAGAGAGTCTGGAGATAGACATGTTCTCTACATCTTCGCCAAAGCCCACACACTGCTTAGCATCTCTAAGCATCCAGTGCCTGGTAGCTATTTCTGAAGGGAAGTGAGAATTGGCAGAAGTATCCACAGGGGCAGCTGGCCCTGAGGATGTGACAGTGACCAGCTGGGGGTAGGGGTGGGGCAGATGAAGGGACTGGAAATGGCAGCTGATGAGATTTGCATCTCTGTGAGACATCCCCTGAGGAATCAGGAAATACCAGGGGCCCCCTTTTTACTCAGGCCCTGTATTAATGGGTGTGAACAGGGCTCAGTGAAACTTGTATCACATAAGGATTAGGAAAAACACAGGGAAAGCTTTGAATTGGTGCTCAAATCATGGCAGCCACTAGCCCACACAACATCCACAGAGATCGTGGCTAACCATTAACCTTACTTGTTTAGTAAGGTGATGGATGTTTTATCTTATAAGGCCGAAGTGTTACAGTTTCCATTCGCTTTTTGGAAATATGAAAAATTGCTCCAGGACTCTTATTTCTATCTTAATGGGCTCCTGGGGAGGAAATCTTCAGGTCAGAGACCATGAAGGATGTGAACAGCAGAAGGGTATGAATGAGATAAGGCATTGTCTTCCATGTTTTGTGCTGCAGGCCAATGAGTGATTTCTGAAGAATGCCAGACCCATGTGTGATGGGTCGCTGGCCCCGCCACATGAACTTTTATAGTGGTTTTCATTTGCTTGGTGTTGGAACTAGAGATTCTGTGAAGACTTAGGAGACCTAGGAATAAAGAAAAAGGCCCAAGAACTTCAGAAGTTAATGCTATAAAATCAAGAAAAGAAAATAAGACCGAGTGTTGGGAAAATATTTGTGGACTATAAGTGCTATTTTCAGACTTCTGGAAAAGATTAAAATGCCATCCTTGAGGCATTTAGCCCTAGATGGGTCAACAAATGTGAGGGATCACTAAAGGAAATTGTGCTAAGGAGGAAGGGGAGGTGACCTGTAATTTTCATTCTATCTTGACTTTCTGTAATCATGATAATTTGTATTGCCTTACTGTTTAGATAAACCCCTCTTTACAAACATACTCGAGCCTTCAGTCCTCAAACTTAGCCAAATCTGCTATTTATGATGTGGTTAAGGATTCTATAAAAGAAGCCTATGTGCACTTTTTATGATTAATGAATAAATCTAGGGAATTTGACAGCTATATTGGAAGTAAGGAAGGTTGGAAAGGAAAAGGAGGTAGGAAAGGGTAGAGCTGGAAGGGACAGCTTCAATGTCTATTGGCAAGATGTACTATTTCAGTTAATCTCAGGGCTTGATGAAATTGGGCAGAGATCATTTATTCTTTCCCCTACCCAATACTCTTTCTTGTCTTGTTCCTCAATATGTAATTCAATCAAAAAAAAAAAAAGGTGAAGGGGCGCCTGGGTGGCTCAGTCAGTTAAGCATCTGCCTTCTGCTCAGGTCATGATCTCAGGGTCCTGGGATTGAGCTGCACATCAGGTTCCAGGCTCAGCGGAGAGCAAGCTCCTCCCTCTGCTCCTCTCCCTGCTCAATCCTCCCTCCTCCTCCTCTCTCTCAAGTGCATAAATAAAATATTTTTTTAAGTGAAGATTTTTTCATCCATCTTCATCTGCAAATGAGATGCTTACCCACCTCCTTTACTGAAAAGTAAAAAAAAACGTTTTAAGGGGAATTGGAGGCAACCAAGATAGCAACATAGCAGGCTTCTGAGTGCCCTCTCCTAAGGATACACTGAATGTACAGTTACTCACAGAGCTAGAGAGATCTAGAAACTAGCCAAGTGACTTGTACACATCGGAGGAATAAGAAAATATCCCCATCAAAATGAGTATGAAAGGCTGAGACACACCGATACCATAAACTGTACTCCCAACACACATCATACAACTAGGAGGGGAGTCATAACTCTCTGCTTTTCGAGGAAGAGTGAGGGGTTTGGGTTCCACATCTAGTGCCCCAACTGTGAAAACTCCCTGTACAGGAGCTGAGTTCTTGAAATACTTGACTCTGAAATCCAACGGGCTTGTGTCTGAGACCCGCAAAACTATAGCAAACAAAGAGGCAGTTCTTATAGGCTCTGTGAGCACTCGCCACAGCTGTCCCCCAAGGCTCAATGCAGGCAAAACAGGCAAAATAGCTCATCTCTGTCTTTTCCTGAAAGAGAGGTTTATCTGCATACTTTCAAAACTGTTGCCAGTCTTCTAATTTATCAGAACCCACCCCCAACCCCCACAAAAAGTTGAACTCAAAGAAACAGAGTAGGAAATTGGTTGCCAGGGGATGGGGGTGGGATGGGAGAAATAGGGAGAGGTTGGTAAAGGGATACTAAAAATAGAGACAGACCTTAAGAGCTTGTTTGGAGGTTCTAGCAGGGGAGCGCAACTACTCGTATACCCTTGACCGAAGAACAGTCCTCTCCTCTACCTGGGAAGGTCATCCTCTTCGACGACAGAGCGCGCAGCTTCGGGAGGGACGCACATGGAGCAGTGAGGGAGGAAGGGGACACCCGCCTCACCAGCCAGATCAGCCAAATCAACCCTGGCGTTCAGTGGGGTGGTCTCATTACGTGTGGAGCATAAGGAAAAACATGGGGGGCATTGTGAGAAGGAAAGGAAGGGTGAATGGGGGGAAATTGGAGGGGGCAAACTATGGACTCTGAGCAACAAACTGAGGGTTTTGGAGGGGAGGTGGTGGGGGGTTGGGCGAGCCTGGTGGTGGGTTTTGAGGAGGGCATGTATTGCATGAAGCACTGGGTGTGGTGCAAACAATTAATCTTATAACACTGAAAAAATAAAATAAATGTATTTGGGGGAAAAAAATAAAGGATATAAGTCACTTATCATTAAGTGACCCAGATGAGCTCGCACCAGAAATTCTGGGCCCTGGGCATCGGGGTTATAGAGCTTTTTATAGGGGAGTGCAGGGGGTCAGGGTCCAAGGGCTTTGCTGACCACTGGTAGGTGGGTTTAATTGTGGTGGGGTGCTTTAGGCGGGAACAGTGGTTAGGGCAGGGAGCTTGTGGAGGGAAGCCTGTTTACAGAAGCAGAAAGGGCTGGTTATCTATTACTCCTGGCAGGGCTTCTGTTTATCTCTTGCTATTTCTAGTAACTTTCTATCTTCTGGGCATTCCGGCCTGAGCCTGCTCTGGTTAACTTTCCTTTTCAGCTTAACCAATATAGATTCAGTAACTCAAGTTACTGAAAAAGACCAGAGGTTGGTGGGACCAAGCACAACTCAGTGTTCTTGTTCCATTTCTCTGAGATTCCCTTGGCTTTTTCTTCCTTCAGATGTCAGATTCATCCTCAGGCTGGTGTCATGATGGCTAGGAGAACTGTGGGTCTCACAGCCACCTAAGACAATATCCAGGATCTCTTGCTGTGGTCCCCCGTGGAGAGTGAGGAAACTTTCTCAGAATCCTTGACCAACTTCCTCTCATATCTCATGAACCTGAGATTTTATCATCTCTCCATGTGTGAACCAGTACTTGTGACTATTTGAATGCCTTATGCTGACTGGCTTGGGTCCGAGTTTCTAAACCAATCCCTGGCAAGGATCACGGGATTACTTTTAGATCAATTGCAGTCAGTTGTGTAAAACTGACTTCAGCAATACAAGACAAATAAAAGAAAAATACAAGTGAAAATGCCAAGACTCAGTCTCTGGTCTCAATTCTGCCTCCTTGGCTGTGTCAGTGAGCCCATGGAAGTTTCTTTTTCCTCAGCCATAAAATGATGACTTCCATCTACCAGTTAAGGTCTAGGTATCTTCAGGCTGTAAGCACTGGTGGGCTCCCTTCAGTGTCCTCTCCTCCGCTGGTGCCCCTGGGACCTTCCCAGTCAGTGTTAAGTCACTGCCATTACTGTCCTCTATCACTACTCATTCCTCAAAGTTGTGGCAGGGATGTGAGCACCCACAACTATTCCAGACCTGAGAGATCTCCTTCTCTGGATGATTGTAATACCTGATTATAATTTTTCTCATAATGGGGTAATACCTAACTCAAAATTATAGAGTATTGCATTTTAATACATTCATTACATTTATTTATTGAAAAAATATTTTAAAAAAGAAAAGTAAATAAGTAAGTAAGTAAATAAATAAATAAATAAATGTGGAGGATATTTAAAAAAAAAAGATCATCTTTTGGATCAGTGTAAGACTATCTCCTAAGCAGGTAATGCTAGACTGTAATAGATATTAGTCATTACCTAATTATGTAAGAGTTTGTGTATACCACAATCATGTACTAAAATATTTTCTGTTGCATTTGTTTAAATGATCTGAGAATCTGTAATTACAGATTAACTGACCTCTAAGCTAATAAAGAAATACCTATATAAAAAAAATTATTAAGTACCTACTATGAGCCAAGCAATGTTCTAGGTTCTTGTGAAACAGAGGAGTGATACAAAGAAACCTTCTGTCCACATGGGGTTTACTCTCTTGTAGAATATAAAATCATACACAAATGAATAGATAAATAAACAAATCAGCAAATCTCTAATATGGTGTTGAGACTGAAAAGTGGAGTGATGAAAATAAACTCAGGTAAAGTGTTGACAGAGCATGTGGGAATCCTAGGTGCTCTGGGAAGCCTTTCCAAGGTGGCAGGAGAGCAAAGGCTTAAGCGTCTGGGGGAGTAAGCTGTTGGAATATATGGGGGAAGAGTTTTCCAGCCAGAAGTAGAAGCAAGTGCAAAGGCCTAGAGACAGCAATAGACTTGGCGATTCTGCAGAAAGGAGGCTGGGAGAGCAGGAGCAGTGTGAACGAAGGGCTGTGTAGTAAAGACTTTGGGTTTTGTTTTGAGTGTGTTGGGTAGTTATTGCCGCTGCTGCAATGAGTATTAAGCTCTAATTGTGGGCCAGACAGCTGTGATAAGTGCTTTATGTGTGTTATTTTCCTAACTGCTTATAAACACTTGCACCTCTATTGGCCTTTGAAACCAGAGATACCTGGGTTTAAAACCCATGCCTACCACTTTCTAGCACATGACCTTTGGCCAAGTTGCTGAACGGTGGTGTGTCTCAGTTCCTTGTTTGTAAAATGGGGCCAATGACATCTCTCTCCAAGGCTCTTGGAAGAATTAAGACAGTCCTTGTTTAAATAGCTAGCAAAATGCCAAGCACTCAGTAGGCATATGGTAGTTTTTGTTCCCCTCTCTTTCTCCTCCGTTGTCCTCTTTTTATGGTCAGTGACCAGCTCTTAATGCACTATGTAAACCTTTATTATCTAGCTCAAGCCCTGCATGTATCTGGCCTATGAAGTTCATTTCAGTGAATGAATAAATTATAACCAGGGTCAGCCATTGCTAGGGGATGAGGCATTGCTTGGTGGTGTTGGCATCAAGCCTATGGGACTGGAATGGGAAGAGAAGGCATTCTAGAAGAAAATATGTCTCCAAATAATGTGGAGTTCAGTTTTTAGGTAGACATGACAGGCTTCACCTTGAGCCAGAGAGAGACAGGCCTAAGGGCATGGGCATTCAGTTTTTAGGTAGATTACCATTCCTCCATGACAGGCTTCACCTTGAGCCAGAGAGACAGGCCTAAGGGCATGGGCATGAAAACTATTCCTGGAATTTAGCTTCCCTGTGTGATACCCAGCCCCTGAGTTGTTCAAATGCTCCAATGAAATGCATAAATTTAGGTAATTGCCATATAAAGAATAAGGAACGCATACTTGTGTAGTGACGTAAGTGCTTGTTTACTTGAATAAAATGCTTTTTATTTCAGCACTTCATAAAAATGCTTCGAAGGAGAGAGGCGGGGCTTCTCGCCTTAGCACTGCGCCGCGTCGTGGGTGCTGGTGGGAGCCCCAGCTAGCTGGAAATAAACCCTCTTGCTCTTGCATCCAGCCTGCCTTTTGTGGGTTCTTTTTGGGAGGGTCTCGATCCGGACATAACATATGGGGGCTCGTCCGGGATAGAGACAATCCCCAGGAACTCACAAATCGCCAGGACTGGGAGGTATCAAGGTGCCAAATTGTGGGTTGTGGGGAAGACTGTGAAATTCCAAACGTGAGCAGCCAGAGGGTTGTGAAACTCTGACAGGAGCAACCAGAGCGTTGTGAAACTCCAACAGGAGCAACCGGCTGAGAAACTCTGACCTGGAGCAGTCTTTAGGCATTTTGGGAACAGGAGTGAGACCACAGGCACACATGCCGGAGGGTCCCCCGTATGGCGAGGGAGACGTCCCCCGCCATTTGGATAGTAAAATCTTGCGAGTGAACGTGTTTGGTACCAACCCAAGGGGGTTGCTCCCCCGAGCCTGGCGAAGACCGTCCGGAGCTACTATGCACAAGATGTGCTCGGCCGCAACGTTTGTGTCTTTGTCTTGTTTGTGTGATTGTATTATGTTCTTAGCCGCAATGTTTGTGTCTTTCTTGTTTGTGTGATTGTACTGATTAAATTGGGTTGTTGGATTCAATCTTGCTCATAATTGTCAACAATTGCTTAAAGTTCTTTTTACCACAGAAGAAAGAGAGAGGGTTCTCAGTGAGGCGCGAAAGCAGGTTCTGGGTGAGGATGGACAACCCACCACCCAGCAGAACCTCATCGAGGACAGCTTCCCTCTGACACGCCCTAACTGGGATTTCAATGCGGCTGGAGGTAGGGAGCGTCTCCAAATTTATCGCCAGACTCTAATGGCCGGTCTCTGAGCAGTGGCTAGGAAACCAACAAATATCTCTAAGGTACATTCTTTGCGCCAGGAGCTGGAGGAGAGTCCCTCTGTTTTCCTAGAAAGGCTGTCTGAGGCCTTCAGATAGTACACAGCGTTAGACCCAGGGAGTGCAGAGGCGCGGGCAGCCGTGGTATTGGCTTTTGTGAACCAGTCAGCCCCTGATATTAAGAGAAAGTTGCAAAAGCTAGAGGGAGTGACTGAAAAGGGTATTCAAGATTTACTGAAAGTGGCGGAAAAAGTGTATTACACTAGGGAGACGCCAGAGGAGAGACAGGATAGATTGCGTTAAGAAGACTTAGAAAGAAGGAGAGATGGAGGGTGGAGGAGGAAGAGAGACAAAGAGAAGACCGGAAGTTTCAGGCTAAGGAGATGAGGAAGAGCCAGAGAGAAATGGCTAAGATATTCT
>CM053605.1:116526384-116576688 GCA_028646535.1 Procyon lotor | reverse complement strand
TGCGGAAATAGCCCAAACCCTATATGAGGGCAGCTGAGAGAGTCAAAATTGGACATGGACTGGTGAGATGGTAGAGGTTTTAAGACATTCAAGACAGGCCTCCTATCTGCCCCGGCATTGACACTCCCAGATCCCACCAAAGACTTTTATCTGTTCGTGGACGAAACCAAGGGAGTTGCGAAGGGGGTGCTGGCCCAAACCTGGGGACCGTGGAAACGTCCCGGGACTTATCTGTCAAAACAACTGGACCTAGTAGCGCCCAGATGGCTGGCGTGCTTGAGAGTCATAGCCACCACAGCCATCCTGGTGAAGGACGCAGACGAATTAACCTTTGGCCAGCCTCTCACCATCATCACCCCTCATGCCGTAGAGGGAGTCCTGCGACAGCCATAGGGTAAGTGGGTGACCAATGCCTGACTCACGCATTATCAAGGCCTGTTACTAAACATATCCAGGATTAAATTTCACGGGCCACTCCAGCTGAACCCTGCCACCTTGCTGCCAACGCCAGACCTGGACAAGCCGCTACATGACTGCATAGAGATTTTAGCGGGGACCAGCACCATCTGAGAGGACCACCCCTGTCACAGTGCGACCTTGAATGGTTCACTGACCAGAGCAATTTCGTGAAAGATGGAATGGAGATGGAAGCAAACCTATTCGGGGAGATGAACAGAGAGCTGAACTACGTAAAATGCTTGAGGTCGGATTAATCACTAGAGAATTGCTAGAGAAACAGCTCATGTGCCTGTACTGGACTGTACCCCAGTATTCAGAAGGGGACTTACAATGGATTAAGTGCAAAGGATATCTGATTCACCAGGATGGATGGGCTAAATTCCACCATCAAAGGACCTCACTTTGCAAAATTGTGGAAGGCTGCTGAACCTGCCAGGTGATGAAGGCGAGCCAAGTGATGGGGACTCACTCAGGTAAGAGGGCAAGGGGGTGGAGGCCAGGGAGGTTTTGGGAAACAGACTTCACAGAGGTAAGGCCAGATAAATATGGATATAGATATTTGTTAGTGTTTATAGATACATTTTCAGGTTGGGTGGAGGCCTTCCCTACAAAGAAGGAGACAGCAGAGACTGTAACTAAAATACTGCTGGAACAAATCATACCTAGATATGGGACTCAAGATGATTGGCTTTGATAATGGACCAGTTTTTTGTTAGTTAAATAACAATTGGCTCAAGTTTTGGGGGCAAATTGGAAGTTACATTGCGAGTATAACCCCAGAGTTCCGGTCAAATAGAACGTATGAACCAGTAAAGGAGACTTGAACCAAATTGGCAATAGAGACTGGCGAAAGTTGGGTGATGCTCCTACCATATGCCTTATTTCGGGTCCGAAATACCCCTTACAAGTTGAATTTGACCCCATTTGAGATTTACAGGCCCTCATAAACTGATTCAGAGCATAAAAGGACTTGTAAAGGTCCACAAAGAACTGTGGCCCATACTAAATGCTCTGGACCGGGAGAGTGACAAACCCCCCACTCCTGGTCACAAATTAGAACCAGGAGACTGGGTTTGGGTAAAGAGGCATAATATCAGGACTTTAGAGCCTAGATGGAAAGGACCTTACTCTGTTGTACTTGTAATCCCTACTGCTGTCAAGGTGGATGGCGTAGCCCCATGGCTGCACCACACCCATGTTAAGAAGGCTGCAGAACCGGAAGTGGAGAAGGCGGAAGTGGAGAAGGCGAAAGGAGAGTGGAGGTCCCACCGAGATCTGGAAAACCTGCTCTAGCTTCATCTAACCCAACAGCATAAGCCTGGAGATCCAGTCGAGAACAAAAAGGGGGGTCCTCCTGGCGTGGAACACGATTTTTCGGCTTCCCCCTAGCACTGAACTAACTCAGAGGATACGCTGCAAATGGCGTGCCTCGGAACTCACCCGAAGCTACGGCTTCTATGCTTGCCCAGGTTATAACGGAAATGCTGAGGGATATGGGAGGAGACGGGACTACAACTGTGAGGCCTGGGGATGTGTCACATCCAATGATAAGGTTGGAAATGGGATAAAATCAGTGCCATCCAGATCATGATGTGCATTCCACATGAGGAGGATTCCTCATGTTAAAAAAAAAAGGGGGGAAATGTGGAGTTCAGTTTTTAGGTTCCTCCATGAGAGGCTTCACCTTGAGCCAGAGAGACAGGCCTAAGGGCATGGGCATGAAAACTATTCCTGGAATTTAGCTTCCCTGTGTGATACCCAGCCCCTGAGTTGTTCAAATGCTCCAATGAAATGCATAAATTTAGGTAATTGCCATATAAAGAATAAGGAACGCATATTTGTGTAGTGACGTAAGTGCTTGTTTACTTGAATGCATAAAAATGCTTCGAAGGAGAGAGGCGGGGCTTCTCGCCTTAGCACTGCGCCGCGTCGTGGGTGCTGGTGGGAGCCCCAGCTAGCTGGAAATAAACCCTCTTGCTCTTGCATCCAGCCTGCCTTTTGTGGGTTCTTTTTGGGAGGGTCTCGATTTGGACATAACAATAAGGCATAGATGCAGGAAAGGGCAAGGCTTACTCTAGAAACTGACTCCAGGGTGATGAGAAGAAAGCAGTCATGATGTAAAAATCTAGGGAAGGGATTCAGGCAGCAAGGCCCTGTGGTAGAAATGAGCTTGACGTGTTCAAGGGCCAGAAATAATCAAGTATGGCTAGAGGATAGGACAAGAAGAGCAGAGATGAAGGAAATAGATTTGGAGTGGCCAGCACAGGCTGGATTATGCAGGACCTTGAAGGGCTTTGGATTTTATCACAATCACTATGTTTGAAAGGTTTATGTAAGGAGGTGATATGATCCTATTTATGCAATGGGAAGATCACTCTGGCTGGTGTGTGGAGAACAGATTGTAGTGAGCTAGAGTGGCAACCGGGAGATCAGTACAGAGGTAGTTACTAACCCAGCTGTATTGGTCAGGGTTCTCCAGGAAAACAGAACCAATAGGATAGAGATATATAAAGAAATTTATAGAGAGATATTATATGCAACATAAGGATATTTATTAAAAGGAATTGGTTCATACCATTATAGTCTAAGAAGTCCCATCATCTACAGTCTGTAAGCTGGAGGCCCAGGGGAGCTGGGGTATTGTTTGAAAGCCTGAGAACTACAGAACTGAGAACTACAGAACTGATAGATCTATTGGGAAATGTGGATCCCAGTCCAAGTCCGAAGGCCTGAGAACCAGGTGCAGTGAAGGGGGAGAAGATCAGTATTCAGCTCGGGCCCCCAACAGAATGGATGATGTTCACCCACATGGAGGTGGATTATCTTTACTCAGACCACCAATTGAAATGCTAACCTCTTCCAGAAGTACTCTCACAGACACATCTAGAAATAATGTTTAATCTAATATGGAGGCATCCTTCCGCCCAGTCAAGTCGACACATAAAATTAACCATCACACTAGCTGAGAGATAGTAGAGTCTCAGACCAGGGTGAGTACAGTGGTGATGCTGAGCCAACAAGATTTGCTGATGAATTATGTTTATTTTGGTTTAGTTAAGATTAGGTTCTGCTGTATCCAAAAGAATAGGACAGAAATTTATTGTTTTCTGAAGTCAAAGTCTTTGTAGGAGATCCAGGGCTGATGCAGCCCACTGTGCCAGTTATCAATTCTGCCTGCCTTCTCTCTGATTTCTCCCTTTTAAGTTGGAAACGTACTGTGCCTATCACACCACTGTGTTTTGGAAGCACATATCTTGCTTGGGTTCACAGGTTCACAGTGGAGAGGAATTTTGCCTCAGAACAAATCATACCTTGAGTCTCATTTATGCCTGATTTAGATGCTATTTAGACAAGACTCTAAATTTGGAGTTGATGCTGAAATGGGCAGCATTGTGAGGATGGGAGCCATGCATTTTGCATGTGAGAAAGGCATATATTTGGAGGTCCGAAGGGTGGAGAATTTTGGACTGAATTGTGTTCTCTCCAGATTCATATGTTGAAGCCCCAACCCCCAAGATGACTATATTTGGAGACAGGGCTTTTAAAGAGGTAAGTCAAGTGAGATCCTAAGTGTGGAGCTCCAATGCAATGTGACTGGTGTCTTTAGAAGTGAGAAGACACCAGGGGATACTTGTGTGCATGCAGAGGGAAAAGGCCATATGAGGACACAGCAAGAAGGTGGGGGACCATCTGCAAGCCAATGAGAGGCCTCAAGAGAGAGCAAATCTGCTGACTTCTTGATCTTGGAGTTCTTGCCTCAAGTACTGCGAGAAAATGAATGTCTGGTGGTTAAGCCTCCTGGTCTGTGTTGTGGCAGCCTAGCAAACCAATACAGACTTTGCTTCTTCACTCCAAATCCATTCTTCATTGCCTTGTTTGTGGCACTGGAGTTGGATTCTGTAAGCATTTTTCCTTTGCTAGTTGACCTGATGTTAGCTTTGTTAGTAGATGGTACAATAGGGATATGACAGGAAGAAGGAGCTTCTCTTCTTGGTTATGGTTCTCTTTCTCTTCCTCTTCCACCTACAAAGTCACTCCCAGTGGCATGCATATAGGGCATCCCATGGCCATACTGTCCAGTTTTGGCCCACAGTTTCCCACCCACTAGTTTTAGTCCACTGGGTGTGAATCTCCTCTAAAGTAACTGGCCTAAGCAAACTTCTCCACCTTTGGTGGACTTCAGCACACCTTTTCCAACAAGTTCTGAGCTCCTCTTCCCTTTCAAATTTGTTACTTCCTTGGCTATTCATTCTCAGCCCTCAGGGATTCTTTACTGAATCCCTTTACTGGGGCTTTACTGAAGCCCTTTACTAAAGTATCCAATCCCCTATAAATAGTAATTCCTTATATTAAACTTGGCCTGTTTAAATTCTATCTCCAGACTAGACCCTGAATGATACAACTACTAAAAGCTCACCATTAGGAAATCTTAGGGTGTGACCCTCATCCCCATGGTCCAAAACAGCCTCTGCCTTTAAGACATCAAGGTAGAGAAAGTAGTAAAGGAGAGACAAAAAGTGTTCTCTTGACACTTTGAAGTCCTAGGGCCACAGTTAGGTGCAAGGGAAATGGAGAAGTGCCATCTTTATTCTGGGTGCACATGTGTTCAGTAAAAGTTCTATAATATGGAAGAAGAGAAAACACTAGAGCCAAATAATAGTCCCTATATCAGAAGTGAATCAACAAATCAAGGGTAACCACCAGATTCTTGTCTGAGCAAAAAATATAGATGGTAGTGTCATTTATTAGAATGGGTAAAGCTGGAAGTTGAGAAGATTTGGGGGGGGAGAAAGAATCAAAGATCCTGTTCTGTCACATTAAAATTGATGTTCTCATTAGAAATTTAAGTTAAGCCATCAACCATGGGAAACTGGAACTCATGAGAGTCATAAACGTATCGCTGACATTCAACGCGCTATGATTGGATGAGATCACCTTGGGAAGGAATATAAAAAGGGAAAAGAACAGAGGACACAGCCTGAGAATCCCAATGCTTAGAGATCACATAGAGGAGGGGAGCCAGCAAAGGAAACTAAGAGGAAGTAGCCATTGATATTTGCTAATATTAAGGATTGTTAATTTTTTTAGGTGTGACAATATGGTGTAGTTATTTTTTTTTTTTTTTTACAAAAGAGTCCTTATTTAGAGAAACAGAAATATTTATGGATGAAGTAATATATCTGGGACTTGTAAATAATTTGGGAGGAGGATGTGGATAGGAGATAAATGAAACAAGATTGGTCATGAGTTGAAGCTGAGTGATAAGAACATGGGAGT
This sequence comes from Procyon lotor, assembly GCA_028646535.1. Taxonomy (NCBI): domain Eukaryota; kingdom Metazoa; phylum Chordata; class Mammalia; order Carnivora; family Procyonidae; genus Procyon; species Procyon lotor. Next base: position 116,570,952 of record CM053605.1, on the reverse strand, counting down.
TGATTATATTATCCTGTTTACTTTCTTACATATTTAAAACAAAATAGCTGTCACTGGTGGTCTTGTTAAGAGTCTTTGGGCCATGGGGCGCCTGGGTGGCTCAGGGAGTTAAGCCTCTGCCTTCGGCTCAGGTTATGATCTCAGGCTCCTGAGATCGAGCCCTGCATTGGGCTCTCTACTCAGCGGGGAGCCTACTTCCCCCTCTCCCTCTGCCTGCCTCTCTGCCTACTTATGATATCTCTCTCTGTCAAATAAATAAAATAAAATCTTTTTTTAAAAAAAAAAAAGAGCCATTGGGCGAGCTGATGAGGATGAAAGCCTGGTTGGGAGGGGAAGTTGTGTAGAGAATGGAGGATGAAGGAGTAGAATGAAAAAGACAATTTCTTTCCTCTAAAGGAAAACAAAGAAATGGAGAACGGAGCTAGAGGAACTTGGGGTCAAGGAATCTATTTAAATGGGTCATACTAAGGTGTATTAATATATTGATTAGAATGATCCAGCAGGGAAGAAATTTATGCTGTAGGAACAAGAGCTTGAGTAAGGGGAGATGGCTGGCTGGAGAGCACAGGAGAGCACCTGGCTTTGGAGAAGAGCAGGAACCTTTATTCCTTTGTGTCAGTTGAGAAGGCAAAAAAATCCATGTGGGTCTCCACATAGGCTCTGAGTTTGTTAGTGAGAAGATGAGGTAGTTCTCATCTAATTGTATTTTCTTGGTGAAGTATGAAATGGGGTCGCGAGCTGAAAGTGAGGGAAGAAGTTTCTTGTAGGTTTGAGGAAAGGGAGGAGAAGTGGCCAGATAGTCCCCTTGAAGAGAGGGGACTTGATTTACCGGGGAAATATGATCACTTAAAAGCTGTCATTTAAAGTTTTAAAGAAAAAAACCAAGCAGCAGGATTGTTTGATTTTCTTCACTGAGTTTCTGCCACTGGAGTGCGGCCATGTAGTAGGCAGATAGTTGGGTTTAATTAGGATTGGGGTTTTGGCAGGTGAGTTCAATGATGGGAGAAGTAGGGGGAAGGGGTATTTGGAAGAGTGAGGCTGGAATGCTAGACCATGGGCTCTAAGCCTGGGAAGTGGATGGTATGTGTATTTGCGCATGTGTGAGCACATGCACGTGTGTTCTGGGGTTAGAGGGCTGACCTTGTGATTTTGAAGGGTAGCTCAAAGGAGTGAATCAGGAGGTGAGGTGGCAGGGGCCAAGAATGAACAGGATATTGAAATAGAGTATTTGGAGATGGTGTGCTTAACAGTGAAGACAAAGTCAAAGCTATGCCAGTGGGAGCAGATGGCGGAGGTGGGGTGGAGAAAGGGACCACTGGAGTTAGAGGCCAAGAAACCAAGAGGCTAGAGTTCTGCTCCTTTCTTTTCCCACCAGGCATCAAGCACGGGACTCTACATCCTATTGGTAGTGGGGATTGTTGACTACATATTGGTCCTGAGGCCAGGTACAGGTGAACAAGGAGCAGGAGTGAATTCCAAGGAGTGAGTCAGGATGGAGGGAGGAGAAGTAAGAGAGGTAAGAGTAGTTTCTAAATGATCCCCTATCTCTTTGGGTCTGCCTGGCATGCTGCCATTTGTGGGAGTTTAATGTATTCCAATGGAGTAATCTGAGGTCCACCGGAGGACATATTCGATTCAATTCAATCCAAGCAATGTTTATTGAGAACTTGTGTGTTTAGAATGGCAGGCTATCTGCTGAGAGTCCCTAGAAAAGCTTATAATTGAGTTGGAGAGAGGGCATAAAGCATGCATAAAAATGCCAGGCAACTCCTGGTAAGTGCCAAACAGTGAAAATAAATTGCTTTGTTTATTCTTCTCAGGTAAGTGAATCTCTTAAGAGGTTTGTTTGGAATTGTAGAGTCTCAAGAAGGCCTGCTTTAAGACAGTGTGGAACTGAGACTGAGGGGCCACAAAACAGAAACTTGCAAATAGAGAGAGGTAGATGGTTTGTTTGGTAATTACCTCTTTCCCCTCAGGTGCCTTGAATTTATATTACCCAGAAAGAACAGTTACAAATGCGATTTTTCTCCTTGTGTATAATCCTATTCATTCCTCATAAAATTATGTCATATGTTACAATTTCTCAACACCCTCTGTATTAGGATTTTCCAGAGAAACAGAAAAAATAGGATACTCATGACCCCCCTCCACACACACATCCATATACAAGTACACAGATTTATTTTGAGGAATTGGCTTGTCCAAATGTGGGGACCAAGGTCAAAACCCATGGGACAGACTAGTAGGCTGGAAATTCTGGTAAGAATTAATGATGTCTTGGGTCCAAATCTCATAGGCAGCAGGCCAGAAACTCAGACAGGGTTTCTATGTTGCAGTCTTGAGAATTTCTTCTATTTCGGGGAACCTCACATAGTCTTTCTCTTAAGGCCTCCATCTGACTGGATGAGACCTACCTGGATGACAGAGGACACTCTGCTTTAGTGCAAGTCTCCTGATTTAAGTGTTAATCTCATCTAAAAAAAATACCTTGCAGCAACCTCTAGACTGGTGTTTGACCAAGTAACTAACCACCTTCGCCTAGCCAAGTTGACACATAAAATTGACTATCATACCTGCCTAGCAGATAACACTAAAGGAGTTTTTAACTCACCTGTTTTTTCTGTGGAATGTTCATACTCTATCGAATGTATAATTTCTGTGAAAGTGTCTTCTCTGAACTAGGATTCTTTCAGCTCCTTAATAGTAGGCTCTATTTGCAATTCATCTTTCCATCCTCTCCCAAAACCTGGCACACTACTGTGTATTACCAGGTCCTGTGCCGAGCACTCCCCATGCATTAACTTGGTTATCCTGCAGAACAGCTCCATTCGGCTGCTATACTATTGTTATGATTTCACGAGAAGCAAAGAGACTCGAAGAGGGTAAGTCTCACACACACACACACACACACACACACACACACACACGCATGCACGCACACACATGCAAACACACACACACACAGAGCTGAAAAGGGCGAAGCAGAGTGAAGCCCAAGCTGGTCTGTTGTTCGCTACAGAGCCCCCCTGCGTTTCTCCTAAGGCTCCTTCTGCCACGAAGGGCCTCCTTCCACCTGGGGCCGCCGCTTCTGTCCCAGAGCCAGCTCCTGCCCCACAACCTCAAAGAAGCCTTATTCTGCTGTGCTCTGCCTTAGGAAGAGCCTGACAGCACCAGCTGCACCCTGCACAGAGAGGGAGTTGGATGGAAATCTCTAGTTGCGCCTAGGCAACTAGAGAGCCCTCAGTTGCGGGTAACTGAGGAAGCTACACCTTATTGTAGTTCTCATATTCAGAAGGGTCATCACTGGTACAGGGGGCACCTGTAGTGTTAGCTGGGCCCTGGGATTCACCATTCCTCCCCCCAGGCCCCCACCAGCTCAGGACTCAGGAATGTTGACTTTCTGCCACTCTCTGCTAGGAAGTGACCCTCCTGAGGGCAGGACCCATGTCTTAGGTACCGCTGTATACCTCCCTCCAGCATGGGGACTGATACAGCTCTGTTTAATGTCTGCTGAACAAATGGATAAGAAAAAAAAAAAAAAACAAGTAGAGGAAGGGAGGAGCGCAGATGTATTTTTTGAAGTTGGCAAGATTATTTCTTTTCTTTCTTCATCTGTACCCGTATATTTATTGAGCATCTAGTATGTGTCAGTCAGAGTATAGACAGTGGGGCTACAAACACATGTGAGATGTTCTAATTCTGGCCCATTGGAGAAACTCATTTATTCTTTCCTACTATTTTGTACAGAGAGGAAAAACAACACCCTTATAGCAAGCTGGTTCCTTAATGTACCCTACGAAGTTTCCTGGGGTTTCATCCTTCCAGGCTCCTAATTACCTAAACATGTTCAAAACAGAAGAGCCTCTTTATATACACCAGGGGAAGGAATTTATAAACACTGACATTCCTGGAGTGTGGAAAATTTGGATTTCAGAACGCCTTCTTCCCTGCATGTTTCCCATCTGCTTGTTTTTCTACAGCATCTACTCCTCGGCCAAACCCACCTCTCTGTACTCCACCGTGACAGAGCTCAGGCTGGACTGCCAGGCAGAGCCCCTTTCCTTCTGGGGGCTCCCTCCCTCCCTGTTGGAACAGAGGGTAGTGCTAATTGGGCCCTGAGACGTCATCAGTAGGAGCCTCATGGCTCATCTGCGGAAAACAAAGTGAATTGGTTCGTCTGGGCATTGCTTAAGTGTCTTGGTTCATTGGACCTCCCTAATGACTCAGATGAAATAATGCAGTTTTCTGGGCTCTGAGGAATTCTGAGGACTCCAGCACTTAAGTCAGCTGCAAAGTACTCTTTAGATATTTGAAGGCATGACGCATCGTATGTTACTGTTTTTGTGGGCCACCCGCTTGGGCTCATTCTACTGAGCACGCCCAGTTGAGAGGAACATGCTGCCCCCCTTTTCAGGGCTTTTGACAGAGAGAAGCCTGATAACAAAGGTGTAGTGTCAAATGAATGCTGTGGAAAAGCTCAGCAGTGCTAAGAGGAGCTCAACCTTTCTGTGAGTAAGTAGAAATCCATTAATATTGATGGATGGTTTATAATGTCAGAGGGCTCTCTGGTATGTGTCCCCGGCATCCGCTAATGGCAGGAGGATGCATAATTAGTCAGCATCTCTGAAATATGGGCACCTCATGATTTAGGTGATGTCTCGGCTGACATTATCTCCAAGGGTCATCGCAGTGACCACGTGGATATGGGTGGGGCAGTGCCTCCCTGGGCCAGGTGCACAGTGGGTGCCCAGTAGCTGCCTGTGGGGGCATCTGAGTGTGGTGAACACATGCCCTTATCGAGCGAGGAGCTTGTCAGCTCACACAGACCAACTGGGAACACAGAGCCCCCTCTGAGTACTCGTTTCCGCTGCTCTGGAGGAGCTGAGACCAGAGGGAGCTGAGGTAGCACAGAGATTAGCTCAGTGGAAGGCTATCACCATGGTGGATGCAGGGACAGAGGGGGGACATGGCCTGAGAGGTCGCCTCACAGAGGCTGAGGCCGTGGCAGGCAGGAGCTGGAGCCACAGAAGAGACACAGTGGCCGTTGGAAACATCCCCTGAAGAGTGAATGGGAAGAGATACCCTGGCTCCTCACTCCCTTCTACACTCTACCTTCCTCGAGAGCCAAACCCAGCTGAAAGCTGCGCGGACCTGAGGGTCTGAGGTAGGCAGCCTCCAGGGCTGACCTGCCTCCCCAGCATAGAGAGAGCAGAGCAGAAGGTGGGGTGGCTGTGAGGAACAGAGCTGAGGGTAAGGAAGCCCAGGCTTGGGTGGCCTGGAGGGCTTTGTATCCTGCTTCAGTGGCAAAGGGGCCAGGTGAAGGGTCTGGCTCAGAGGTCTTCATCTGGGGTGACAGTCTATTTCCAACTAGCTTTTCCCCTCTTCTTCTTGTCCCTAACCTTCCCATGCCTATTTCCCAAATGTCCCTGAGGTTTTCTGCTCAAGCTAGGCCATCCTTCTGTCTATGGGGGAAAGGAAGAGACACCACAGGCCCAGTGTGACATCAGGGCATCACCATGCTGCCATTGTGCCTACTGCTTAAATGTCTGAGATAGGCAGGGCCAGGGCTGGCCAACCACAGAGGGGAATCAGGATAATGCCACCACTTCTGCCACTCTGCCCAGAACTGGGCAGAAATTGCTCATAGGGTCTCTCAGGGAACCCCAGGTGCCTGGCTATAGGGTTGGAGATCAGAAAAGTCCCCCACCCCTTAGCCACCTACATTGATTCTTAAAGCTCTGGCTTCAGACTCAGACTCGACCCAGAGAAGGCAGAGAGCAGAACATTCCTTAGTGTTTTCTGATAGTACCTTTGCTATTTTTCTCAAGAATCTTTCTTCCATCATCACCACGTTAAACTCCATGCTACAGAATACACCCCCCTACATTCTATTATTGAAACTAACCCAGAGCATCCACAGTGGTTTATCACCCTGAAACTGGGAAAAGCTTTACGTATCATGGGAACAAAAATAACCCTGACAGCAGTTTAATCTCCCAACTACAGTGTATCCTGTTGATGGAATAGAATTCAATCATTAACATATTTCATCTGAAGTGGGAAAATGCTTTAAGGTGTTAGTGGAACAAAGCAGGATGCAAATTTACGTCAAACAAAGGAAACAACAAATGTGCAAATAACAGCACAGAAAAATGACCAGAAGGGAATGTATTATAATGTTGTCTTTTAAGGGATGGCGCTATGATTGATTTTTGTGCAAAGAAACTAAGGTTAGCCCAGAAATTCCTTGTGTTACTTATCTTTGTGTCCTCCTTTCTTCCCCTCCACCATGGAGAGGGTCCCAGTGAGTTTCTAAGACCACACAACTAACCGCCAAGATTGGACCAGATGATCTCTTGACTCCCTTCAGGATTCTTACCTGGTCACCTGCCACATCAGGCCAAGGTGGGAATTAAGAAGGTGCTCACTGCCGGGACCAAAGCGATGGAGGGAAGGGAGAGAGTGTTGAGATCCCCTTAAGCAGGGCTCATGACAGCACCATTGAGATTTGGAAGAAACCAGAAGGGACTGATGGACCATTACAGATTTGAAACTAAACTAGCAAGTTTCATTGAATTCTCTTCTGTACCATGCATTTTGTTGAGGCTCTAATATTTTGTTGTTGGTTGTTTTTTTTGTTTTGTTTTGCTTTTTTTGTTTTTTTAGGATGCTACATTGTTAGGCACTAATTTATCCCCAGCGACTTGACTATTTGTGCTTCCTCTGAAAGGCTTAGGATAAGCAGCAGGAGATTTTATGGGTCTTGGTGAGGGGTAGCCAAAAGGGAGAAGAAAGGGTCTGATAGGGGGAATGAAGGGTGTAAAGATAACTTTGGCCCCCTCCACACAGAAAGCTCATCCTGAACCCAATTGTAAGAGTTGTACCGTGGGAAATGGACTTGCTCCTTCCCAAAGGCTGTTGACTGGGTCTCTAAAAGTCTAGACATGGAGTCTATTGATTCTCATTCTCATGCAAATTCTGCAAGGGATGCTCACCTCCTTTAAGAATTTCTAACTTGGCAACTCATCGCCAAACTGTTCAAAAGCACTTTGCAAAGGGGGAAGTGTGAGGGTTGGACAGTGTGTGTCATGTGACCAACACACAGCACATTTCTCTATCTTCTCCCCACCCCTCTGGTTAAACTGGACTAGAGCAGCCATTAATGCTCACTCCAGCCCTACTGCCTCTCCAGAGAGCTGATCCCACTCGAGAAGCTAAGTTGTTCCTTTGAAGGGAGAATCCATTGTGAGAGGTTAAAAATCAAAACATTAAAATAGAAGGATTTTTATTTTAGTAAAAAAAAAAAAATTTACTATGGATTAGTTAAACCTATTAGTCAACTGATCATTTTCTCCCTGCATTTGGGTTATTGTGGTTGGAGAAGTTTAGGTGTATAAGTTCCCCAGGGCTGCCGTAACAAATTGCCATCAATTGGTGGTTTAAAACAACAGAAATTCATTCTCTCACAGTTCTGGAGGCCAGAAGTCTGAAATCAAGGTGTTCCATCTAGAGGCTCTGGGGAAATCCTTCCTTGTCTTTTCTAGTTTCAGGTGGCTTCAGGAATTCCTTGGCTGTTGGTTGCCTCTCTGTAACCAGTGTGCGTGGCCTTCTTCTCTGGGTGGCTCTGTCAAAAGTCCTTCAGCCTCTGTGTCACAAGCATAACTGCGACTGCACTTTGCGCCCACCTGGATAATCCATGGGAGACTCTTCTTGGGATTCCTCACTTAGTCATGGCTTTTGCCATATGAGGCCCTTTTTGGTCATCTTTCCAAGCACCAGAGAGCCCACACTGGGGAGGGGAAGTATTTCAACTGTCCAGTATGCTTTGTCTGTGGTTGAGTTTGGTTTGGGTTTTTGAACTTTGAAGCAGCTCAGAAATTAGTACTCACAAGAGTAAACTAGTCGAGTCCCTCCTGGGTAGGCTTTGTTTCACTCAACATCAGGCAATGCCTGAGGAGCGATCGCTCAAGTGATGGCCTGGAGGGAAGGAGGTCCTAGAGGGTAGGGCGGATTCATCCCTCGAAAGCTGCAGGGCTGACTCCCATCAACCACACTTCCAGTCCCAATAAACCATGCTGGCTTTGCCTTTTGTTTACTTAAACTTCTGTGTATCCAGTATAAGTAAGGAATAAACATTAAAACTGTTCAACTGTGTTAACATCTATCCAAGGATTATCATTTGTAAGCAGTTGAAACACTGTGAACACAAGTCACTCTGATTCAGAATACTCTGGGATTAGGATGGGGACCCGTCTGCATTCAGCCCACTACACTGGGTAATTTCTTTTATCTGTTTGTCTTATCATAGAATGAACCCTCCTGTGCATACATTTTGGTGCGTTCTAAATTCCCTGAGCTTGCTTCTGTCCTTTCCCTTTGTTAATGACCTATATAGAAACGTGACTCCCATGAACTTCTTCCATGATGTTTAATCTTGTATTATGAAAATAAGCTACTTTCTCCTACGCCCTAGTATCTCAACGGTAGTTCTGACTTTGTAGGAATCCCAGGTTTGTGCTTACAAGAATGTACCTCCTAGGTTCAAGTTTTGTCTCTAAAACTCTGAGTAAAATGTTCTGTGACTGGTGCATCAATGTCATCAGCAAGAGACTGATGCTGAATTTCCCTAATTCACTTTGTTACCCAGGACCAGCAGAGATCTCCTCTGAAATGAGAGCAGATTCTCATCTTTCCGGTGGGAGTTCTGCAGGCTCTTAAGAGTTCCAGGCAAGTTCTCTGTGTGCTGAAACATGCTGCACGTGAAACAGGCTGACTTTTTTTCCTGTTGTTTTTCTCAAGGTTGTCAGGAATAACAAATTAAAAAAATCGGTTGATTTATTTCTCTACTCTCTGAGGATTTTATTTTTCTGTTTAAAGCCATGAATCTTTTCCGTTTCTACTCTAAACAAATATCTTCATTCGCCATCCTGGAAATCTCGTATTACAGTGAGGTTTCATCTCTATGTTGTCAGGCAAAGTGGTACAAAGAAAGACTTTCTAATGGGCCCTTTGCAGTGAAATAACTGCTTGCCCTTAGAATGCTTAAAAATTCCAGACTGCTTTAAAAATAAAAGAAAGTCTTAATGAGATTTCTCTTCTACCAGAGGTTTACGGAATCAGAGGTAAAGGGGCAAAAAAGAGGTTTCATTCCTTGTCTTCCTAACAGTTGAGGAGAGTCTTATTCTGCTCCTTGAAAACCTGATATGCAAGAGTTAGTTCTGGGTGTGTAGGGTTTAATTTTTTCACCGTTTTTATTTTAATGAGCTGGACGTTAGTCAGTTTGCTTGATTTAGGTGGAAGGAGAATGAAAACCTATTGTGATTGCTTATAGACTTTGTTTCTTAAACTCTCTCTCTCTCTCCTTTTTTTTTTCCTGAAGGTAAGAATAGTAATGTAAGATTTGTACACTGTTAATTTCCACTTGGGTCAATGAAATACCAGACACAGAGTCCCCAGCCTGGGAAGAACCTTGTTCTCAGAGCAGCAGCCTTGGCCCCAGTCCCTTCTCCACAGCTCTATGAAGAAGCACCCAGATAAGCCCCTGCTGTCACCCTGGGGTTCTGTGGTGTCAGGGTCACCTCACCACACTGTCCTGTCCACAGCCATTGCTGGAGGGCTCTGGAACATTCACACGGTGGTTCGAGAAGCCTCTTTCCTCTTCATCTTCACAGCAGCAGCAGTCTAGAGCTTTTGAGGAAGACTTTTATCCCCCCCTTTCTCCAAGTTTCAAGATTTTTGTCACCTGTGGGACCTACAGATGGGATGAAGAAGTATTTGCCATTGCAGCTCCTATTACTAGGCCAGGGTCAAGGCTGGGAGGGCCCGGGGTGGGGTGCTAGAATCAGCGGTTTCCGGGGTTCTAGGAGACCTAGGGTGAGGGTGTAGTCAAAGCCAGCATGTCTTTCCTGTGGCCTTTGGCCTGGCAGAGGACACTGGTGGAGTGGGTTCAGACGGGTGGGCCCTGGGAATTGTTCGCAGCTTTTCAGGCCCCCGCCTCGGGTTCTGGGGCTGCTTGTGTCAGCACCGAGCTCCTTAGCAGGTCCGGGCCTCCACATCTTCAGAAGAATCATGATGATTTGTGAGGTCTACAGTTCCAGCAAACAAACTATAAACAAACAAAACAATGAAAAAAAGCCTTCCTCGTTTATTTTCAAGGAAGCATTTGCTGTTTTCTATCCAACACAACTAAACTTGTCATTTCGTGCTACTCCCGGGCCCGAAAATAGTGCTTTTTATTCTGGGAGATAAATAAACAGTTCAGTTTGGTGCATGGGAAGGGAGTGAGAGAGCCATGAGCAGGAAATGTGACTTGAAAGGGAGGCTGGAGTGGGTCCACGAAGGTAGATAGACGGCTCCTACACGGGAATGAAGAACCACTGCCCGTGTGCCATGTTTTGGAGGACCCCTCTCTGGTCCTCCTCCAGCCCTTCCTGTCCCAAAGGTTCCAGGAGTCTGCAGAGCTAACCTCCCCCAACTTTGCTTTCTATAGTGTGGTCAGGATACTTGAGAATTCACCAGCCAAATGTCCCTAAGAGCTGTGTGATCACCTCCTCAAGTGGGTCAGAACGTTCACTTTGTGGAGCTGTCTTGTCCTAGTGGTGGCCAAGGGCAGCTGTTGCAGGGGCAGGGATATGGACAAAAAAAGGTGGAGTGTCCACAGTCCTAAGTGTGGGGCTTTTGATAATGTGTGAGGGAGCCAAGGTGGGGGGTGGGGGGGTGCGGGGACCAGGACACAGGCAACTGCAGACATCTGAGGTGGCCAGAACCCCAAGGAGTCAAAGTCTATCTACACAAACATAGGAGTTCAACAATTTACAAACATATATATTAAAGTCCTCTAACAGGACCTCTAACAGTCCTGAGTCTAGCCCATCACATTCCCATGATCTGTTGTGAAAGATGCTAATAAAACAGTTGTTAGAGGGAAATAGTGATGGTGATGAACACTATAAAGCAAAATAAAGCAGGTTAATGTGGGGATAGAGTGTGTGTGTGTGTGTGTGTGTGTGTGTGTGTGTGTGAGCTCTTAGAAATGGAGATGAGGAGGGGTGCCTGGGTGGCTCAGTTGGTTAATTGATTACCTTCAGCCCAGGTCATGAACTCCAGGTCCTGGGATCGAGCTTGGCATCAGGCTCCTTGCTCAGCAGGGAGTATGCTTCTCTCTCTCTCCCTCTGCCCCTCCCACGTGCTTGTTCTCTCTCTCTCTCTCTCTCTCTCTCCCTCTCAAATAAATAAATAAAGTTTTTTAAAAAAAAGAAAAGAGAGATCTGGAAGTCATCTTTGGGGTGGTGGCATTCAAACAGAAACGCACATAAAGTGAGGGAGTCGGGGCAGGAACATTCTGACCCAAGTGCCTGGAATAGCAGCAGAAAAGGCCTCAGGGAGAGAGATGAAGTTGTACAGACGTGTAGAGTGGGCCGATGGGTCAGGGGTTCTGTAGACTGGAAGGATTTTTTTTTTTTTTCTTGACTATAAGGATTTTTATTCTGAGAATTTCGGGAAATCATGGCAGAGTTCTGAGCAGGAGACTGCCATGATTTGATTTACTCTTAAAAAACTTGAGGATAGAATAACAAGAGTAGAAATGGGAGGACAATTAGGTAGGATGTTAGACAGCATTCTTTTATTAAAGATTTTTCCAATTGATTTAAGAAAATTACTTATTTTAAAAAATGCGGTTAAGTATGCATAACCTAAAATTTATCATTTTTAAGTGTACTGCTCAGTGACATCAAGTGCATTCACATTGTTGTGCAATCACTATCTATCTCCAAAACTTTTTTCACCTTATAAAATTGAAACTCCATACCCATTAAATAACTCCTCATTTCCCCCTTCCTTTAGCTGCTGGCAATCACCTTCTACTTCCTGTCTCTATGAATTTGGCTACTTTATTTTTTTTTCCATTTATTTTTAAGAATACAGAAGTATTTTTGTTTTTTCATTTTGATGATGCAAAACACAAATGCTGATTTGACAGCCATTTGCATATCACTTTTTCTGCCACATTTATGACCCAACACATTGGTGGATCGGAAGGAACTGGTGTAATCAGTATATGGGGAGTACTGCATTAGTATTTCAATAGTTTATTCCAACCCATTTCTTCTCTGATACTCTAAAACATCTTCATCATGTTGTTTGATGAGAGAGATCCACAAGAAGATTCACCCATTAGTGGACACTTGGGTTGCTTCCGCCTTTTGATTATTGTGAATAACACTACTATGAACAGGAATGTACAAATAGCTCTCAAAATGTACCTGGGTACTTGTTGGATGCTTTCAATTCTTTGGGGTATATACTCAGAAGTGGAATTGCCCAATCATATGGGGTGTACTTCTATTTTAAATTTCTTGGGAAACCACGCACATCCTACCAGCCATGCACAAGAGTCCAATTTCTTCATATCCTTGTCAACACTTGGTATTTTCTTTTTCTTTTTTGGTAATGGTCATCTTAATGGATAGGAAGTGGTATCTTATTGTGGTTTGGCTTCCATTTCTGTAATGATTAGTAATGTTGTGTATCTTTTCATGTGTTTAATGGCCATTTGTGTATTTTCTTTAGAGAAATATATATTCAAGTCCTTCGCCCATTTTTAAGTTGAGTTTTTTTTGTTGTTGTTGAGTTTGGGGAGTTTTGTTTTTATTCTGGATATTAATCCCTTATCAGATATGTGCTTTACAAACATTTTCTACTATTTTGTGGATTGCCTTTTTACTCTATTTATGTGTCCTTTGTTGCCCAAAAGTTTATAGTTTTGATAAAGTCAAATTTGTCTATTTTTTTCTTTTAAAGTATGTGTCATATTCAAGAAATCATCGCAAAATCCATGAAGCTTTTCCCTCTATTTTCTTCTAGAGTTTTATAGTTTTAGCTCTTATGTTTAAGTCTTTCATCCATTTTGAATTAAATGCACAAAAAAGGAGATATCTCCTTTTTTGTGTATGGTAATAGTTAAGGGTCCATCTTCATTCCTTTGCATGTGGATATCCAGTTTTCCCAGAACTATTTGTTCAAAACATTGCCTTTTCCCATAGATGGTCTTGGCACCCTCATCAAAAGTTATTAGAACATATATGTGACAGTTTATTTCTGAGATATCTTTTCTACTTCATTAGTATATATCTATCTGTATGCCAAGATTATACTGTTTTGATTACTGTGTGTTGTATTAAGTTTTGAAATCAGGAATTAACAGTCCTCCAACTTTATTCTTTTTCAAGATCGTTTTGGCTATTTAGGAGTCTCTTTAGATTCCATATGTGTTTTAGAATAGATTTTTTTGTGTCTGAGAAAAACAACATTAGGATTTTGATAGAGGTTGTATTGCAATTTATAGATTAATTTGGGTAGTATTGATGTCTTAATAATATTAAGTCTTCCAAACCATGAACATGGGATATCTTTCCATTTTTTATGTCTTATTTAATTACTTTCAGCAATGTTTTGTAATTTTCAGTGTACAAGTCTTTAATCTCATTAGTTAATTCCTAAGTATTAACTTAGGAATAAGTTTTTACTTATTCTCCTTGATGTTATCGTAATTAGAATTTTTTTAAATTTCCTTTTGAATTGTCCATTGTTAGTGTATAGAAATGCAACTGATCTTTGTGTATTAATTTTGTATCCTTCAACTGCTGAATTTTATTAGTTCCAACAGATTTTTTGTGTGTGGAATCTTTAGGGTTTTCTACATACAAGATTACATCATCTGCAAACGGACATAGTTTTCCTTCTTTCTTTCCAGTGTGGATGTCTTTTAGTTCTTGCTTAATGTTACTGCAGCATTCTATCCAAGACATGATGAAGATTTTAATGGGAATGGGGAAAGTAAGAAATGGTTGGATTTAGGACACATTTTGCAGGTAGAATGAGTAGAATTGGTTGGCTTGGATATTGGTTGTAGGAGAAAGAGAGGAGTTAAGAATGACTTCTAGGCTTACAGATAGAATAACTGGCTGAATCACTGTGGCGCCATTTGATTAGATGGGGTAGATGGGGGAGTGTATGCTTGGGGGGCCATGTTAAATGTATCCATGGATGTGGACAATATAAATAAAAGCAAGACAATAAGGTAGGAAGAGGTCAGAAGACAGACTTCTGGGGCAAACTCACATTTAGAAAAGGAGTAGAAGAAAAGCATCAGGAAGGTAGAAGGAGCAGCCCAAGGGGTAGAAAAAAAATGAGGAGAGTCAGAGAAACAAAAAGGAGAAAGTTTCAAGAAAGTGGCCTTAATTGCACAATGAACTGGGGAAGGAAGATGAGGACTGAGCAAGGACCTTTTATGTGAGCAGTGAGGAGATCATTGGTGACCTCCAACAGAGCATTTGCAGCAGAATGGGGAAGGCCTCTGCCCATGTGCAAGTAAGTTGGAAAAGCAAGTGGTGATGGAGAGTGCTCTAAACATCTCTAAAGTGCTGTATCTATAAGGCCAATAAGGCAGCATTGCTGTTACTGTTGTCATGGAAACAAAAAGCATTTAGGAGAACTAATAGCCATTTAACAGTCCTGAGTCTAGCCCATCACATTCCCATGATCTGTTGTGAAAGATGCTAATAAAACAGTCGTTAGAGGGACAGGGTTAATCCAGCCTTCTTCCTTCTAGATAGTCTCTAACTGAAAGAATTCCCCTTCTCCTTAAGGAGGAAGCCAGACCAACCCCCACACCAAGTTCTATAAATCCTGGAGAGATCAACTGACCAAAGTTCCTTACTCTCTTGCTGTTAGCGGAAACGTTTTATAAAATAAATTTGCTGTTTCACTATTCTTTTAAAGAAGCAAGCTGAATTACTTGGAGAAGGAAAGCAGGAGGAATAGAGACAGAGCGAAGCCAGCTGGAACACGGGAACCTTCGGGTGAGCATTTTTGTCTTCGTTTTGTTAATTCGTTATTGAGAATGGGAACTTATTGATAGCATGCTTTCTGAAAAGTAACTTAATCTTGTTCTACTGTAAATTTTTTCTACCATATACATAACCGACTAAAAGATACTGGGAAAGTACAAAAAAGAAGAAAGCAAAACCACCACTGAGATGGTCTCTAATTGACATTTTGGGCAGTATTTCCTTCCATTATTTTTTGCATGTCCACATATAATTTTAGTTTGATTTCCATAGTTGTGTCCATACAGCATGGATTACTTGATGCTTGTTTTTTTCCCTTAGAACATAAACTATTTCTACATTGCTGTAAATTCTTCATAATCATAATTTTAAATTGCTGGGTACTGTTGCATTGAGATTTACCATACCTTACTCAAGCATTCCCCTGGTTTTGACCAGATGGCATCTTTCCTATTTTTCATACACTGGGTCATTTTAGTACGTAAAGTGTATTTTTTCCCATTCAGGGGAGAGAAGGTTTTTTGGGGGAGAGGAGGTTAAATTCGAGAATGTGTCAGTGGTTTTACTCAGAGGTTAAATGAGAGGAAGAGCATGTGAGAGCGTATGTGTTTATCTGTTTATTACCCCTTTAGGACCTGAATCTTGTTTAGCTATACATCCAGCCAGAATCACTTGATTCTGAGGAAATTAAAAAGTAGCCCTAGAATAACTGAAACTTGGCTTTTACAGATAAGCCAGTCATCTGTAGTAGTTTTTGTTCTGTTTTTTTTTCCTCCAAAAAATTTCCTAGGTGTTCTAATGGGTGGCTGGCATAATGAGAGCTGTCATTTATACCTAAGTCATTTGAAATATTTTCCTGTCTCTAATACATACCTGGAATCAATACATATTAAGGGAAGGAAAGGTACAATTTCAGGCAAGCCACCCAAGTCTCCCTTTGAATAATATATTAATAATGCAGAAGTAATTTGTGGGAAACCTAAAATGAACAAAACCCCTAGAAATTTTTTTAAAGATTTGTTTATTTATTGAGAAAGAGATCAAGGAGCAAGCAAGCGAGTGAGCATGAGGCAAGGGAGGGGCAGAGGGAGAAGCAGACTCCTGGCTGAGCAGGGAGCCCAGTGCAGAGCTCTATCCCAGGACCCCAAGCCTCCATCCCAGGACCCCGGGGTCATGACCTGAGCTGAAGGCAGACAGAAGCTTAAGTGATTGAGCCACCCAGGCACCCCAAAACCTCTAGAAATTTCTATCATCCACCTTAACCACATAAACCCTTGTGATGAGAATCTGCTTACGAATTCCAATTTACTAATGCTTTAAAGAGATGGATTTGTTTCCAGTGCATTGGTTAAAAGTTAGGGAGGTTAGGGCTCCAGAATGCTCCAAATGAATCATAATTAATGCCCAGCATCTGTTAGTATTCCAGCTTCCTACCGGCCTGAGGTCATAAGGGGTAGAACACAACGTAAACAACACCTGTTCTGGAAGAAAAATAACATCTTTTTGCAACGTACTCATTGCTATGCATCAGGATTACCTTGGACATTTTTAGTATCTTATGTGTATTCCAGACTCAAGGACTCCCATTTTTCAAGTTTGTCTTACATACCAGACATCTGAGGCACACTAGTCCTCCCAGGCTAAGCCTGGAAGATAAAAGCCAAACAAGGGCTCGTACGGTTACCCAGGGAGTTCTCCCTAATGCAGCAGCCGAGCTGGATGCTGCAGAGAAAGGCAAACCTTTGTCTGGGTTGCTCAGCTTTGCCATAGCACCTTATCAAATGATTATCAGAACCTCCCGCCCTGTGTTTGTGATTCTCTCGGGGCACTGACCACTGCCTTCCTTGTACCGGTTCCTTATGTGCAGGTCTCAATCCCTCAGCTGACCAAGGATGCCTGAGGGTGGAGTCCTTGCAGACAACCTAGCACATGGGTTCCATTTAGATGGCAAGGTATAAATAAACTAAGTCATCAACGAATGTGGAGGTTAGTTAACAGCTTATGTTTATCTCTGTTGAACCTATTAACTTCTTTATATTAACTCCTCCATGCAGAAAATGGTGCAATCTCTGGCAGTATGTAAAAGAAAAGTTCTCCTGTTAGATTGATGACTTGGTGGTGGTCTGGGCTGACGCCTTTGACAAAGAAGGCAGTGGCAGCTGGAACACTGAGTTGGAACCAAAGAATCCCAAAGGTGGAAGGGTCCTTAGGAAGAGCCAGGATCAGGAAAGGAAGCTTTTTGAATCTCTAGTGTTTTGAAGAGAGGTTTCGAGGAAAAAGGGAAGCAGATTTGAAGAAAAACAAGAAGGAAGAAAAGAGGAGAAGGGAGGGAGGACAGGCCAGTGGAGGGACAGAGAGAAGAAGCAAGTGGAGGGAAAGGGAGGGGAGGGGAGCCTCTTTGCTCTAGAGGTTTAAAGATTAAGCTGAAAGAACTTAAAAGGATCCAGTCCACGTGCTTTTATTGTACAATACAGAAATAACTTTTATCACTAAAGAAAAACTATGTCCCACATAAGGGTCCTCCTACAAGGCTGTGGAGATAGCATTTTACCTTGTTTGTGACTCTAGTACAGAAGATGTGATTGTCTACAGAGTACTTGGGGGCATCACAGATTCTTTAAAGGAATTTGGTTTCTTTTTATTTTGTGTTTTACCTTGACAATAATTTTGTTCTCTTATAAATTCTCTGAGAGAATTGAAGGCAGTTTTCCTTGTTAGCTGGTAAGGAGACACAAATCCCTACCAAGAATTATTAGGCACAAAGTGAGAAAAACAACTGTCAACCCTCAGATATATAAATAGTGTCTCTTTCAACAGTGTTTAGCACAGAGCACCATTTGGGTCCTTTCTGTCAACACTCCATTACCCTTATGCACTCTTTCTGCAATCTTGTCCCTAGAGCCTATATTTGAATTTTAGAAACAGTAAATCTATGAGGAAAAATATGCAAACATCATTTTGCTGTAAAAGCCCACTGGGCATTTTTTTTCCTCAGAAGATATTTATTGTGGGAGGTAAAATGAGGGAGGTGAATAATATCATCCATAGGTCCCTCCGTGGTCATTCACTGGAGCACATTTATGGGCCACAAGCTGTGCTAGGGCCTGAGGATACAGCAGTAGACAGGTGAGACCCCATTCCTGCTGTTACTGGTGAACAGTCCGGGGGTTGGGGATAGACAGGAACTATGGCGGCCCCAAGGGGAAAGTGCTGGGCCAGGAAGCCCATGGCACTGCAGGGCCAGGTGGGGCAGCAGCCAGCCAAGACCTGGAGGGGTCAGAGAAGGCTTTTTCTGGAAGAAGTGATGTTTAGAAAGAAACCTGAGGTTGGGTCAGGGATGGCCAGAGGAGCTGGAGCTCAGAGTGAAGAGGCAAGAGAGAGCCAGGTGTGTTTAGGGCATTGAAATAAGTTCTGCAAGGCTGGAATGGATTTCAGTGAGGGAAGTTGTGGGGAGAGAATATGCTTGTTGACAAGGTCCACCTTGTGATATGCCTGGAATTGAACTTCATTCTGATGTGATCGTGGGTTTTAAGCAGAAAGCATACAGTCATTATGCATTTTGGAAAGGTCACGCTAGCCACTACGTAGAGAATGGGCTCAGAATAGCCAGAGTGGAGGCAGGAGACTGTGTCCTTCGTGCAGGTGAAAGATGACCACCTGTACCGGGACCACCATCAGCTGGTCCCTGTGACGGAAACGAGGTGCTGATGGAGACGGGTGGGTAAACAGGCCAGGTCTGCCTCGGGGAGGAAGGAAAGCCCTTGGTTTGCTTCCATTCCATGCTCTCTCCTCTTTGGGTTACAGATGCCCACTGCCCCATGTTACTGGCAGCTTCCTAGGGCACTTTCCTGGGCATTCCCCTGGTTTTCCATTTTTCCAGACATATTGAAAATTCTCCATTTGTTTCTTACTCTTCTCTGCAGGTATCCTACACCTGGCATACCAAAAAGTTCCCAGGTTCTTCTTCCCTTGGCAACAGACAGGGTTGCATCAAGTATCCTAATGCATGGACCATGTGTGAGTGCCAGGTTCAGTGTGGCTGTGTTGGAGGCTTTCACCTGTGTGGCCTTCTTTGGTCTGGAGAACTCCAAGAGGTTGAGTACTTGCTAATGCTCACACAGTTAGCAAGGGATGGAGCTAGGATTTGGCTCCTGTGGTGATGTAAAGCTTTTCTATGATATCACGATGCCTCTGTATGATTTCAGGAAACAAAGGATGTTTAACAAGCAACCTTTGTAAATAATTTCTTGGCTCCAAGAAGTGAATTTAATGGCAGAATATGAAATGCCTCAGTAGGAGGGAAGAGAAATAGAGGCAGGGTTTTTTTTTTTTTTTTTTTTTTAGATTTTATTTATTTATTTGACAGAGAGAAATCACAAGTAGGCAGAGAGGCAGGCAGAGAGAGAGGAGGAAGCAGGCTCCCCGCTGAGCAGAGAGCCCTATGCGGGGCTCGATCCCAGAACCCTGAGATCATGACCTGAGCTGAAGGCAGAGGCTTTAACCCACTGAGCCATCCAGGCGCCCCTAGAGGCAGTTTTAATTTGAATGAATGGGCTTTGGGGGAGCCCCTGAGTCATGTCATGTAGTCACCTTGATTATGGGCAAAGATTGTCCTAATGCTGACAGTTCCTAGGAAATTATTGGACTGTGTTGGTCGATAGCTTCTGAGATGACACTTGCTGACCTTCTGTCTTCCTTCTAACTTTGCAATGAGAAGACTGGAGAGTATCACAGGCAGACGCAGAGTGGCCCTGCGGCCTTCCCCAGGTCAGAGACTGGGTTAGTCACAGATCCCATCAATCTTCCCAGATACACTGGTAAAGAGCACTAGGGGACAAAAAATTGTTGACATAGTTTTATAAAATTAAACCCACAATCAGTGTCATGAGTTCATATGTTCTATTAACAAACAAGAGCTGAGAAGTGACAAGAGCCAGAGAAAAGACAGCATTTAGTCAAAATAATGCTTGAAGAAAATGAAGTCATATCTTCAAGGAGCTCAGAGCAGTCCTTACACATTCAGTTCTTTGCATTCAATTTGTCTTTGCTTTTTGTAGTGGCTGAATGTTATTGGTTAGGAAGAACACAGAAGAAAAGCTAGCTTTGGGAGAACATTAGAGAATGAAACAAGGAGATTCAGAAGACAAAGGTGGGAAGAAGGATGTCAGAGATAATGCTGTGCATCTCACCCTTGGGGGCAGAAGAGAGGCCCCCCACATGCTCGGATGCCAACCTTCTGCTAGAGTTCAGGTCCTGCTATACCCCTGGGGATAAATTATTCTCTGGAAGTATTTGTACCCTCAAAATACACAGGAAAGAATAAAATTGTGAAAAGAGTCCAATTTTAAGGGGCAATTATCCCCAAATGTGTCCAAAATCCATTGGCACCTTTTTGCACAGGAAAATTATCCAGAAAGGAACTTTATAGGGAGAATGAACAAACAAGAGGAGAAAAGCAAGCAAGCAAACAGTGGAGAAAAGCTTGTTAGCAAAGGGGAGGACAAAGGCAAATATTGCTAATCCGTAAGTCTGATGCTGATATCTGACCTCTGACGCCTTCGAAAAGTCACTTTTCATCCGAGCGGACTTTTGCCCGAATGGCAGCTCTGTTGATAAACACTTTAAGGTGCCTCTTCTTCTGTCTGTCCATGTGCATTTGTGGCAGTGGATGTCATTTTATCATACATTCTGGGGTCTGAGCTAACTTCTTTCGGTGGAAGAAGTGGGTGCTACGTGTCCAGTCCCACCCCCAAACTCGGCCTAACTGTCATCATTTCAAGAAGGCCCAGCAGCTTTAGGCAGAGCCCAGGCCAGGAAGGCTGTGCAGGCTTCCCTGAGCTCTCAGGAGTCGGGGAACGTGCTAGAAGGCAAGGGAAGCAGACGCAAACTGAAGGGCACATGAGGATCAGCAGCTGGGCGAAATCACTGAAAAGCTGACAACCCAAGGGCTACGATTTTAAGAAAATGTTCTCATTAGCAAATTTAACATGATAAGGTGTCTTGTCTTCAGAGCTAAAATGAGAAACCAAATTAATGAAATGCAGAATTTACTTTGGGGGTTTCTGAACTTTCTCGGAATATCCTGGAATTTAGTCAGCAGGCAGGTCAAGGAGATGGACCAATCGGCCGTATCCTCCTTGCCGACCCTGCGGGTTGCTGAAGGATCTAAGGAGAGATGGCGATGGGGGCTGGAAAGTCTGCTTACAAAAGAACCACTTAGATCAGACAATTCCAGGGGAGAAAGTGCTCCGTGCATTCGGGAGCCCACAGAGATCCTCTTGGTCCACTGTGACGCTGCTTATGAAAGCCTTCTCAGCCTCGAGGTAAGGGCTCGCTCAGGTCTTCCTCCCTATGGGAGATGGGCCAGATCCAAAGACTCTTGCTCAGGGGCTTCAAGCTACTCCAGAAACCCACAGCAATCCTATGAACGACCACATGTGGAAGTTTCAGCCTGCTGAGCTCCCGGGCGAGTCAGGCACAGGTTGGTGGGATCTGGGAGGACAGGGCTCTATGAGCTTTGCAACTTCCAAAGGTGGAGTCCTAACTAAAGGACGGAAACTAGACAGTAAAACTCTGTATTGGCTACAAAGCAGAAACTCCAATTATCCCTCAGGGTGAGTTCTCAAGCCCTAGGACTCTGACTGAAAAGTCCCTGTGGCCCCAGAGCCGTTAAGAAGTATCTCTGCAGTACAGAGGAAATGAATTAGAGAATTTCCTCCTCAGGGAACGTGCAGAGCCGTAAAGACTATTCGGCGTTTACTGGTTTACAGCAGATCTGGGCCAAGGTGGCTACGAGGCCTGGGGAAGTGAGTGGCATTTAGAAGGCAAGGTGGCATTAGCCTGGTGCTTCCTGAAGTGACTTGCCCCGTGGGGCACTTTGAGGCGCTTTGGGAGAGAAGGGGCAGAAGAAGGATGGGAGCCACCGAATGCTCCAGCGTGCTGACTCCATGGAAACAGGGCCCTGTGTGGGTCACTCCTCCTCCCCACCCCCCATTTATTCTGGAAGCCTGGGGACCTGACTCCATGGAAACAGGGCCCTGTGTGGGTCACTCCTCCTCCCCACCCCCCATTTATTCTGGAAGCCTGGGGACCTGACTCCATGAAAACAGGGCCCTGTGTGGGTCACTCCTCCTCCCCACCTCCCGTTTATTCTGGAAGCCTGGGGACCAGCTCAGCTCCACATTCAAAAGATGTTGTAATCTCAGGTCTTTGTGTCTGTAGCTCTGTTTAGGTCTCCAAAACTTAACTTACTTTATCCCTTTGGAAAAAATTGGAAAGTACAAGATTGTTCTGAGGAGGCAAGAAAGTATACGAAGCTTTATGGGTCTGCCATGGCATCTGGGGCCAGTTTCAAGTAAGGACTAGGCTATCAGTCCCGCATTCTAAGAATCGGGCACTCGGTGACACTTCCCTGTTTGGGGGGATGGGTCAGTTCAGCCCTCGGGGCCTCTGGGATTTCGAGGGACCAACATGATGTAGAATCTTCTGATCCAGAGGATTGCATCCTCTCTGCACAACTTCAGGGGCTCAGTCTATAATCCTTTGAGCAGCAACAACTCTCATACGGGGCTTTCTCTCATCCCAGCCCTGGCCTGGGTGCCATTCGTGCATCATTGCCGGTCATCCCCACAGCAGCCCTGTGAGGGAGGGGCTAGTATTATCACTGCCCCCGTTTTACTGAGGAGGAGTGGGGGCACAGGGGCATGAAGTGACTTGCCTGAGGTCACAACGCTAGTGAGTAGAAGAGCCGGCGCTCACATCCAGGATCTCTGCCCGCACCTGCTGATCTCCGCTGCTTCCCTGCAGCATGGACACCGTATTTATTTATTTTTTTTAATCAAATCACCTCTCAGCTTTGCTTTTATATTTTTACTAATGCCCCGAGAGCCTTTTCACCTTTTAAGTCGTTTGTCTAGGCCCCAAATTTGAAGTTTACTCACAAGAGTTAACATCATGGAGGGCTCAGACAGTGTGAAATACTCCACACTCATC
Organism: Procyon lotor; assembly: GCA_028646535.1. Taxonomy (NCBI): domain Eukaryota; kingdom Metazoa; phylum Chordata; class Mammalia; order Carnivora; family Procyonidae; genus Procyon; species Procyon lotor. Next base: position 116,548,111 of record CM053605.1, on the reverse strand, counting down.
ATACCATTTACAGACAAAGAAAGAGAGGCGCAGAGAAGACCAATCACTTGCAAAAAATCCCCATGCTCGTAAGTGGCAGATCTGGCTCCATGAACTTACCCCAACTCCCTCCTCTGAATATTTCTGTGAGCTATAAAAAAGAATGTCCTATTTGCCATTGGGGCTCAAATCTAAGTTATAATCTAAAGTCATCAGAAGAGCATTGTTGTTGGGCTGGGGAGTAGTGAACTGCAGGATGGTTATTAAAGCAGAAGCCTCACACTGTGAAGAACTTCAAACTCATGGTCACATAGCGAGAGGATGTGGACATAAGTGAAGGGGAGACGGAGAGGTCTGATGAGGCCGAGAATTCACCTGGACCATCAAATACCACAGGTCTGCGATGTTTTAACTGGTTTAATCTCGCAGTGGTATACAGATCAGGAGATGCTAATGGTTTCTAGGCTTCAGCTAACAAAACCCAGGGTTAGAGTGGTGACTTTGTACATGGAGAGGAAGGACAGAATTCAAGGCATGTCATAGAAAAATAATGGAATAATATCAACTATTGGATGTCAGATATAAAAGAAAGAGAAAAATGAGAGAAAACATCCCCCAAATGGTCACCAGCTATATTGGTCCACTCCAGCTGCCAAAACGAAATACCACAGACTGGATGGTTTAAAGAACAGAAATTTATTTCTTGTAGTTCTAGAGGCTGGAAGTCCAAGATCAAGACACTGACAAGATAGGTTTTATTCGGAGACCTTTCTTCTTGGCTTGTAGGTGGCTGCCATCTGGCTATGTCCTCTCACATGGCAGAGTGTGTTTCTTCTCCTAGGACACTAGTCCTGTTGGATCATAACTCTACCGGATCACTTCATTTAACCTTGATTACCTCCATAAAAGCTCTATCTCCCAGTACAGTCACATTGGAGGTTGGAATTTCAACAAGTAAATGTTGGGGGCACACGTTCAGTCCCTAACACCAACTGAGTAAGATTGATTTGAGAGGGAGGATAGACCCAAGTAAGATTTGAGGTAGGCACAGAATCTCCAATTACGGCTATCCTGTAGACAACCAGAAATATAGAAGCATAGCCTAGGTTAGAATTCAGGGGAAAACACTTAAATTTTCTAGATGTCAGAGTTCTTTATCTTTATTTGTAAAATTGAGAATAAAATGCCAACTCAGCCTACCTCAAAAGATAGCCAAGTGGAGCAAATGAGATAACTGAGAAAAAAATTATTTGTAAATTATAAGATGAAAATATGATATTTTCATATGTAAGCAACATCTGGGAGTTGAAGGCAGAGAGATGGGGTAAGGTCCCCACGGTGGGTGAGTTCTTGGGGGATTGTAGAGGAGGTGAACTGAGGACCCCAGTGGGGCTCCAGTGGGTGTCCACAATTGGGTGAAAAAGAACTAACAGTGGATTTGGAAGGGCTGAACAATCAGGAAATGGAAAACCACAAGGACTCAGGACCACAAAAGAGAGAGAAGCAGTGGAGGTTTCACTGATGAGACCTGAGGATCAAATCCTAGAATAACCAAGAAGGAAGTTTGAGAAAGAGCAGTAGAACCAACTGTTGAACAGAAACAGATGACCTTATCCTAGTCCCCTATGATTCACAGGCGGCTCTCATGAGGTGGTGGGGATGGGGCAGGCAGCTATTGATGTAAATTGAAAAGAGGAAGATGAGAAAGAAATGGCAACAGTGAGCCCAGGAGTTCAGGGAGTTTAAGTGTGAGAGGACAAGCAAAAACAAAAATTCCAATAGGTCACAGAATTAGGTAGAAGAGAACACTGGCATTGGGTTGACCACCCGCCATGTGGAGTGAGCACATTCTTTCATTTACAACACAGAACAATCCTGCAGGCTCTCTTTTTTAGCCTCACTTTGAGGGCGAGGAAGCTGAAGGGCAGAGTAAGAGTTATGGGTTGGGAGTCACACCAGGTCTGCTAGCCTTCAGGTACAGACTACATTCTAGTCTAGAGGTTCAGGTGGATGAAGTGGGAAGAGAGAAGGAGAAGTGAAGGGAGGAAGGGACCCAAGTCACTGGAGGGAGTTTAGCCAAGAGTCACAATCAAGGTATCTCCAGAGAAAAGAAGACACGCAGCTTCCCTCCCAGACTCAAAATCTTCCTCCAACACCACGCCCTTCACAGCTGCAGAACTGGAGAGTGTCCTCTCCCAGCTCCTTTGGCTTCCACCCCATGCCTCTGGTCAGTGCTAACCTCCTTATTGCAGAGTCCCCTAAGACTTTTGATCCCTAAGACTTTTGCTCCTTCATCCAGTCTTTCTCCTGGCTTCCTTGGCACTGCATTCTCGATTTGTCTCTTCTGGTTTGGGGTCTGGCCAGCCTTTGTCAGCCATCTTTCCAGGCTCCTGTTCTCTGCCTGTCTCTTAATTGGTGATGCACCCCACCTCCCTCCCAAGGTCTTGTCTCTGGCCCTCTTTGTTTCTCTGTTCTCAAGTCCCCATGTGAGGTCATTCACCTTTTCTGGCTTCAGTCACCATCAAGTGCTGATGAACCGCAAATTCAGCAAGCTCCCTTGGCCCCTCCACCCCAACTCTAGACTCCAAGAGGACAGTTCCATTTACATGTATCATAAAAGCCTCAAATTCAAAATGTCCCAAATTGAACTCATTCCTCCCCTATCACCCGAAAACAGCATCTTCCTCTCATGTTCTTTTTATTAGTGGAAATTACTATTCTCCCAGCAAAGACCTGAGAAGATCCCCTCCTGCCTTCACTTTCCTTGACATTCCATAACTGGTCCATCCGTAACTCTGGCCACCTCTCATTTTTCTTTATATCTCTCAGTCCCATCTAGCTATGTCCACCCCCTCTGCCCTGGGCAGTCCCTTGCAGTCTCTATGAACCTAGGTCTGTCTCCTTCCCAACTGTCCTCCACCTGCTGCCAGAATCACCATTCTAAGAATACACATCTGCTTTCTGCAATTCAAGGGCTCTCATTGCCCTCAGAATAAAACCCAAACTCCATTGTGTGGATGTAGGTCACTCTCAAACCACCCTCTGCCCACCCCATCCTCCCTTTCATGCTTCACCTAGATGGTTATCACTTGCCCTGTGCTCTCACCCACCAGTCTTCATCCAGCCTAGTCCTCTGGAACCTGTGGCCCCTCTCTCTAGCCAACCTTGCCCTTAGTACCTTAAAAGCACCCTTGTTCCCCAAGGCTGTTCCCTACAGCATTTCATTCTGATGGCCCTTCTCACCTGGCTTTGTCTATTAGGTTTCTGGTTTATTCACCACTCTGGAGGTTCCTTTAGGACTGAGGTTGTATTTTCTTCCTTGTCAGGTACACGGGACCCAGTATTTGCGGCACAGAGAAAGGCAAAAGAGCTTAGTGACAGACAGCTGGGAGCTGGGTTTACGTCCCATCCCACCACTAAGTGACAAGTGAACTTGGGCACACAAGCTATTCCGTATCTCTGCACTTCAATTTTCCTCATCTCTAAAATGGCCAATTCAGACTACCTAGGGCTGCCTGGGGACTAACTGAGGTAACACAGAAGGAGCTTTGCAGAGTGCCGACCACAGAGTAAACACAGTACAGGTTGGCTGCTGCTTATTTTGAATGAGCAAACATTTGTGACTGATGGAGGACACGTGCTTTCCCAGAACCCACAGGCAGGTCTGGCAAAGGCGGGTAGCTTGAAGTGAGACAAGTGAGAGGAGCTGATGGAATCAGACAGCTGAGGGCCTGATGTTAACTTGCTGGAAGGATTTTCACTGTGGGAGTTAGAAGTCCCAGAGATAGTGGCCAAACAGAGGACGCAGAACGTCACCTAGTGGTAACCTGGGAGGCTGCCGGCAGGCAGGTCTAGCTTTCCCGTCCTGGGCTGACAGCTTAGAAAACTCCCATCACAAATTCCTTGTAAAGATGATGCCGAGGGCACTGACCTTTATTCTGCAGAAGATTCTCTGTTCTTCAGTGGTTTATCGCAGTCTCACAGCCTCGGGTTGCATAATGCTTACCGCTCGCTGCTCCCGGGACATGTCTGTGTCAGTGCGTCTGAGTGCCGCGGTCCTCAGGTTCTGAGACAGGTCCCAGGCCCAGATCTCAGCACTGAAGGCAAGCACACCTGTGGACGCACAATTCCAGTCAGGTTTGATGGGGGCGGCGGAGGGGTGGGGGATAGGGGCAGGTACTTTGTGACAGGGGATCCTTGGGTCCTGTCCAAAAATGGATTATTCTTTTTTTTTTTTTTTTTGACGTTTGGGACAGTTGCAGCTTTTCTCTGAGCATGAAAACACCCCCAGCATCAATGGAAGCTATCCATCTACGGCAGATTCTTACCATGCAGCACATGTGGTTTTCTTCCTAACGGAAACATGGATGGATCCCCATCTCCTGCTGCTTCTCACTGTTTCCTCTGTGTTGGTTCATCCCCAGTAAAGCCCTTGCTAGTAAAACCATGGGAGACAAAGCCTTAATTCTTTCTTTGTTCCCGGCTCCTTTTCAGTCCAGGAAGCTGTGCACGTGCTCTTTCTCCTCTCCCACCAAGGCAGTGGAGATTAGGCTGTCAGTTTATTTCCTAATTTTCCTTGAATTTACCTCTTCGTGTATTTCTCAGCTTCCCGTCAGGCACTTAATTGGTCTGGCTGATTTTTATAGCCACATACAGCAAGTGATTTCTTTTTCTTTTTCTTTTCTTAAAACGGTCCAAAAGGTTGAAATGTGATGTGGTCAGCTGTATTTAATGTGGGCAGGAAAGAACAAGCAAAATGTTTTAAAGGGTTCTCAAGAGAAAGTGTTGAGCTAAATGAATTTTGGAACTGAGCTGTCCTGCTTTTAGCCTGCGGCTGTTAGCTGGTTGAGGCTTCTAGGAAGGGTATCTGTATTTTCTTTCTTAAGCTTTCCAGAGATTAAGATGCTCTTGGAATCAAAACTCTAACTTCTGTAGGGTATCCTTGCCCTGCAACTGAGGCTGTTTGTCAGCTACTGACCACTCTGACTCCCCTACAGTCCCCTCCAGGGCCCAGAACCAATTCCAATCTCAGGCAGAGGAACAGAAGCAGCTCTGGAACTCAGTTACCCTGGGGTTGATCTGATCCTGACTTTGTGCCTTGGCTCTAAAGTTGGGCATCTCTCTTTTTCCTGAGATTTGGTCTCCACCTCATTAGGAAAATGGACCCAGGTCTTGGTATCCCTGGCCCGAGTCTCTGTGTCCAAGTCCTTGGGCTCTCAAAAACTGGGAGCCTCTAAACTCAGGGCCTCTGGGAGTCAAAGCCTCCAAAACCCAGGACCTCCAGGACTCAGGGCCTCTAGGACTCAGGACCTCCAGGATTCAGGGCCTCCAGGACTCAGGAATCTCAGAGGACTCAAGGCGTCCAGATTCAGGGCCTCCAAAACTCAAGGCCTCCAGGAATCAAGGACGTCAGGACTTAGGACCTCCAGAACTCAGGGCCTCCAGGATTCAGGGCCTGCCTGACCCTGACCCTCTCCTTGCACCATGGCCTGGCTCTAAATGGTCTCGCAGCTCACAGACAAACTTCCTCATGAGTTCTGCCTTGCTCCCCAGTTGCTCCCCAGTTGCTCAAGGGGTCCCCATCGCTAGGGTCTGATTTTGGTTCCCCTCCACCCCTTAACTTCCTGGTGGAACACCTGTTACCATCTTTTTCGATGACCTCTTGTCTGTGGTTGCTCCGGCTGGATTCCGTGCTCTGCCTATGATAAGGGACTTTCCTCAGCATCCATAGTGGACAGTGTCTCTGAAGGCTTGCCACACCCTAGTCAGGGAGGAGGGAAAACTGCTTCCCAACCTTCCTAGGCTGCCATTCTCATTGCAATTCACAAGTCCTGTTGGTCTTGAGATAGGAGACGTGGCCTTCGTGGTCAAAAAGTCTAAAGACTCGATTGTTTTTAGATCCATTTCTACTTTTTTCAGATTCTTCCCTGGTCTGTTAGATATGAACTTTCCCTAAGATTTTGTCAGAATCCTGGCTCCAAAGTCAGGGTTTTTAAGACTAGAGTAGATTCTGTATGGCCATGTGGATAGGACTCCATCCTTTCCAGGAAAAAAAAAGGCCATTTGTAATGAAACCCATGGAAACATGGGAATTCCTCTGGCTAGTCACATACCACTCTTACTTCTCATGCCTTGTCTCTTTGCCCCCAGGGCTCTGTTTGTTGACCGTGGTTCTAGTGCTCCACCCTTCCAGACATGTAGTTGTAACATTGAATCCAGCTCCAGGCCTGCTTCATGTACTTGGGTTGTGCTGCCTGTACCACCTGTAGCATTTCTGGATTCGGAGTTTAATCCTTCTGTCCTAGCCATGCCAATCAATAGAAATTTTAATTCCCTATAAGACTGAGTTCAAACACTGTCTCCAAGTTCCTCATATTGCTGTATTCCTTTTCCCAAGTTAGGCTTACAGACTTCCAGCCTCTGTGTGACCATCTTTCTGAACTGTTTCTGTAGCCTTGAGCTGTCTCCTGAGCTCTAGACTGTGTTCTCATCCCAGCTGATGGCCTCACCTTTGTCTCTATAACCCATGCAAGAAGCCTCAGACTTGCTGTTGAGACAGATCAAAAGCAGAGAGCCATGATTCATGTCACCACAACTAAGGCCCTATAGTCCTCTCCGAAATAAGAGGTGGCCCTCAGCTCTGCATATGAGAACTCTCATCTTGTCAGTCTACTCCTAGGTCTAAAGAAATCAGTTTACACAAGTCAGTCTCACGGGGAAATAATTTTTAACCCCGAACTCTGGTTATTCTGGTTTGAACATTTATAATGGGAAGTTCTATGTTCCCTTTATTATAATCTTATTTATTTATATATATAATGAGATATATAATGATCATGATCCCATGATCAGTGGGATGACATATGTTGAAGCGAGGTCATTCCTACATACATTCCCGAGGGTGGAAGGGTAGGGGGGCATTTACCAGTACCAAGTACTGTGGGAACATTTCTCTCTCTCATTTAATGCTTACAACAACCTCATGAAATCAATATTATATATCCTTGTTGTGGATTGAATTGTGTTCCCCCCACCAAAGAGATAGATCCAAGTCCTAATCCCAAGTACCTGTGAATGTGACCTTATTTGGAGGTAGAATCTTTGTAGATGGATTTAGTTAAGATGAACTCCAGTCCTACTGGAGTAAGATGGGCCCTAAGCCAAATGACCTGGGTTCTTGTAAGAGGAGGAGAAGACACAGAAACATAGAATATGTAGTAGGAAGATGATGTGAAGACACAGAAGACCATGGGAAAATCAAGAGACTGGAGTGATGCATCCACAAGCCAAAGAATGCCAAGGATTGCTGGTATAACCATTAGACCCTAGAAAAGGCAAGGAAGATCTAAGGGAGCATGGCCCTACCAACACCTGGATTTCAGACAGCTAGCCTCCAGAACTGTGAGAGAATAAATTTCTGTTTTTGTTTTTTAAAATATTTTATTTATTTATTTGACAGAGAGAGAGATCACAAGTAGGCAGAGAAGCAGGCCGAGAGAGAGGGGGAAGCAGGCTCCCTGCTGAGCAGAGAGCCCGATGCAGGGCTCGATCCCAGGACCTTGAGATCATGACCCGAGCCGAAGGCAGAGGCCCTAACCCACTGAGCCACCCAGGCGCCCCAAATTTCTGTTGTTTAAGCCTTCAGGTTTGTGGTACTTTGTTAAGGCAGCTTTAGGAAATGAATACAATCTCCATTTTACAAATGAAGTAATGGATGTTCAGAAATGCTGTTTTGCCCAGAAGTAAGTGCTTAGAACTCCCTGACTCCAAATACTTGAACACTTGCTGGTTGAACTGGCCCATCAGGTGGAGGTTCTCTTTCTCTTCTATCAAAATCCTGTACCAGAAAAATTCTATAATAACATCAGCATTTCCAAGTAAGATTGTGTAGAACGTGAGTTCTGTGGAATATTAGAATAATGTGTTAATGTGCACAAGAGTTTTTAGGATCAAAAAAAGGAAAGGTTACTGTGTGTAAATCAGGCTTTTTTTTTTTTTTTTTTGTCTTCTGCAGGACCCCTATAGAGCCTTTAATGTGCATTACGAATCTCCAAGAGAGGAGTACTAGAGATTACAATATTTCTCAAGCTGATTTAAACGTGGAAAGCTTGTCTTTTACAGAGCATCTTATGGAATTCATATTCTGTGGAAAATAGTTGGGAGATGCCGTATCAAAGAAAAAAGCTTTTTTTGGGGGGGGCATCATTTACATGTCAACCATGTTTTCTGAGATACACTTTCACATAAATGTCTGAAGGAGAATTGAAAAACATTCTTGTTTCATCGAAATATATTAACAAACCATCTCTTTGGGTAGGTAAATTTAACTAACATTTTACCATAAGTTTTTTATTCTTTAGATCATTATGTGGATTCTCAGTGTCAATGTCTTCTAGCAAAAGCCATTGGGAGCATACTTGTATTTGAAAAAAGTTGGGTCTGTTGACTTGTGTCAAGGGGGAAGGCACATGAAGGGAAACTGGGGCATTTCAGAAAGAGGATGTTAGGAATTATAATGGGATTTATGCTTGCGTTAGATAATTTGGGGATAAGATTCAAGAAAGCAGGACTTTGCAAGAACAAAAATGGTTAGTTCGTATAACAGACTCTGAAAAACAGGGACCCATACTATCATACTCCAATAATGCAACCATGTCCCCTGATCCTCCTGTTCTTTTCTAGAAACCCAGCAAGGTTCCCTCTACCCGTACCTCAAGTCATAGGCTGTTATGTAATTTATACAGGTACAGTAGTAAGTGCTTACTCTAGTAGAAAATTCTCTTTGGCTAGTTAAGGAGAAATCGAGGACTATGTTATTATCTATGACAACTCTGCCTAATGAATTTACATTTAAACCTGGGCTTTGTCAAAGATAAACAAAGCCAAATGCTAGTTAAAGGAAGGACAGATTTTAATTGATAATGTACTGTTGCAGTAGAGAAAAGAGTCCAACATGAACTGAACTCAACTTCATTTTTTACAGAGGTGAGTGGGTATTTTTAAGAAAGAGTGAAAGAATAGAGGGGAGTAAGTAGGTGCTCAGCAGAGTCAGGGAAGTGAAAAATTACAAAAAATGGGAAAGGGAGGTTGGCTCATGAGAACTGCCTCTGGGTTTACTAACTGACACTTTTGAAGCTTAGGATCCTTCCTTCCCTAAGGGAGGGAGACAGGAGCCCTATCGTCAGGTGTTGGCTGGAACAAACAGTAAGTTCTTTTGATAGCCTTGAGTTTTTTCAGGCTCTACAAGAAGGGGAGGTTATAGTCATTATAGAGATGTAGCCTTGAACTGTTAAAAAAACTCTTAGTCCTTCATTAAGGAGGGCATGTGATATAATGAACATTGGGTATAAGACTGATGAATTACAGGCCTGTACCTCGAAAACCAATAATACATTATATGTTAATTGAATTTAAATAAAAAATATTTTTAAAAAAAGAGAATGTGGCAAACACAGGTTGAGAAGCTCTCATAAACTGTATGAAAACCATATATGTTTTCGTGGCAGACGTGTCACTAGGCAGATGGCAGACGTGTCACTGGGCAGATGGCCCCCAACAGTACTCACTTTCCTCTGCTGGAACCCATGGCTGGATTTCTGAAACTCAGTGTTTATTTTTAAAAAGAACTATGGAAAAAACTGATTCATTGTTACTCTAGAGGAATTCCTTAAGGGAGGATAATCCCTAAAGACTATTTATGTGGTGCATATTTATGTGGTTAGGCTAGGCCGTCTGCCCCTTCAGAAATGTTTTCTCCTCCATCCTACCACTAATTCTTACGTGTTTGGGCATGAGGCAGAGTTCTCTGGCTTAGAGTCATGTTACCTCCTTACTGTCACACAAGCAAATATTTTTTTATGTTGTAGTAGAAAATTTATCAAATGGGAAAACAATCGTGACATTTTGTTTACAGGAAAATTGTTTACAGACTACAAAACAGCATTTACAACCTACTGTCGTTTTTGTAATTTAAAAGAATGTTAACACAGACAAAACAAAAAACCCAAAAAACTGTTAGTCCTTTGTTCAAGTTGGAAGCCTAGCAAGAAGAGGACTCTGAGGAACCTGGCTAGTGTTTGATCAAGGAGAGAGTCTTTGTCAGGTTCCAGAGCAGAAATTGTACACTTTGAATACGTAAGGATCTCGCCAGGCTCAGAGACAAGTTATGCGTGATTCTTTCCAGTTGCATTATTCCAGCACTGGTGGTTGTCACTTGCTCATTATGTACACTGGGCAGTCCATTATCTCTCCTGAAAGAGACTTCCCTCTATTAGCCTGTGCCTGCCTCTGTCTCGGATGTCTCTGTGTATTCTTTTTAAGAAAACATGATTCCTGGAGGGGTGGTCATTTTAAACATCTGATGTCCTCTAACAATGATCTTGAATACACAGGGTAAGTTAGTGCGTGGCAGGTGGGTGTAAGCCCAATGTCCCCATAAGAAGTAGACGAGTAGTAACGGGGAATTTAAGAATCATTTTTTATAATAGAAATGAGCCTTTTTCTTTATTTGAGTATCTGTGGTAGAGAGTCACTAGAGGTGGACCAATGCCTTCAGTGGAGTCAAACAGATCCTGCAAAGCAGGCTGGAAGGTTGTTGAAGCAAATAAAGTAACAATTTCTATCTGGGTTAGACCCAATCTTTATTCCCACTCCCAAAGGGTTGAGTTTTACTGAAAGGGTTGTAAGGACTTCAGCAGAAGCATTTTGTTGATATGGGGTCAATATACAATTTTGATAAGACTGAAATTGGGGTTAATTATGTGAGGGGAAACTTAACTACCAGAAGGGATACAGAGAAGAAAATTTACATCTTGAAGTATTATTTATTTACTTATTTATTTATTTGGTTGGTTTTAGTTATTAAATTTTGTCAGCAATCGGTTAAATTCAGAAAAGTAGCAATGATCTAAGAAAAAAACAACCCAGAGGGGTGCCTGGGTGGCTTAGTCAGTTAAGTGTCCCTAACTCTTAAGCTCAGGTCTTGGTCTCAGGGTTGTGAGTTCAAGAACCACATCGGGCTCCATGCTGGGTGTGAAGTCTATTTAAAAAAAAGAAGAAGAAAAGAAAAAGAAAAAGAAAAAAAAAAAACCCAGAGAATTTTGTTTTCTCTTAAGTGGCAAAGACTGTAATGAGTCACAAGATGAAGATAAGGGAGATCATATTAGTTAATAGACAGGGTAAAAGTACAATGATGAATGAAATGAGTAGTAAAAGGAAAGAAAAGGGTGCTAAAGGATCAGAAAGTTAATTTTGTTCTGTCTTGTGTGAAGGCTGTCTGCCTCTGTAGTCAATAACCTATGCCTGGGTGGTAAGTTGGTAAGTTGGTAAGCTTCTGCCTTCAGTTCAGATCATGATCCTAGTGTCCTGGAATTGAGCCCTGCAATGGGCTCCATCAGGAAGCCTGCTTCTCTTTCTCCCTCTCCCACTCCTTCCTCCCTAACTGTGTCTCTCTCTGTCAAATAAATAAATAAAATCTTAAAAAAATAATAATCTGCTCTTCTGTAAGAATCATTTTTTATAGTAGTGATTTTTCTGTAAATCAACAGCTTCTGGAGAATTTCTAAAACCTTTAGCTTGAGGTCTTTCAAAGCATGGACATCCAGTAGTTGGATGGAAGTTCTGTGTGTTTTTTTTAGTTGGGAGACATGAATCCAAAAACTAAAATATTGTAGTGTTAATAGAGTATCAAATGTTAAAGATAGCAATAAAGGCCTCTCCATCTAGGGTCAAAAGAAATTTTTCTCTGATGGCTTTTCCAGAAGACCAAATATGTAGGTTTCACATCACAGTGAGGCTGCTTTGGAGAATATTTTGGAAATGCAACTTTCCTGTAGCTATCACATTAGATCACAATAGGATAGGATCAAGGATTGGAAGGAATTTTCAAATGCACAGGACAGCTTATTATATACTGGGGAGGAGATAGTTTGTGGGTTCCAAGGGGGATTGATCTCATTGCCTGCAATCAAGGTCAATGGAAATACTTCAGTCATTAGAAGTTTGTGGGTATTAGAATTCCATTTAGTTCCTGTTACTTTCCTTGTTGTCTATGGTTAAGGACAGTGACGTTTCTAAGTAAAAGTTAAAGCTTTCTGGTTCTTTGATGACTCTATCAGTGAAATGTATGTCTCTTACAGAAAAGACAAGTTGGGATTCCCAAATTAAGCAATTTTTTTTTTCTACAAAGCTCTGTAGCAAAGAAAAGCCTTAACACACTCTGAGAATGAACAATAACCAGAACACGTTCATGGACCTTCTGGAGATGTTTGAAGGAGCCTTAGGACTGTGGCTGTCCATGTTCTATCTTTACAGACTTGCTAGAATTGTGTTGATAGCAGATAGGGCATACATGGGAATATCCTTAGCAATAACCTTCAGATTACCCTGCCAGTGTTGGTTTAATACCATCGCCAGTTTATCTCTGCTGTTATAGGTAACATAATGAAGCAGCCTTGCTAAACTCTACTTTTATTATGGCTGTATCTTTGGGTAATAGCAAAACATCTCAAGGTTCTTTGATCCATTGTTTACTTTATAGGAAGTCTTGTAGTGTAAGGAAATCTCGATTTCTAGAACAAGTATTTTGAATTCATGGATGAATTCAAAATCATATTCTGTGCATCGGTATAAATATTTGTTCTTTTATCCTTTTGTCAGCAAGTCTGGATAAAGGCAATTAACTTAGTCGTCTGAATATTTTATTTCAAGATAAAGCTTATATTTCAAGGGTAAATTCAAGTCAGTGATAGCATAACCTGCTTGGCAATTTTACTTTTCTTTCTAAGTATGAAACAACCAGCCAACAAAATTAAATCAGGGATATGCAAGGGAGAATCTAGAAGGTCCATGCAAGGTATGGACACCTCGGTTACTAAGATAACCAATCATGGTTATCTTTCCATTCATTTATATATATATATATGAATATATATATATGTATATATGGAAAGGAGAGTATTTTGGCTTAATGTTACAGCGATGGATGATGATATATTAAGGGAAACTAACAAAATTGTATAGGAGGTTATGTGATTGGCTGAGAAGTCCCAAGTCACTTGTATCAATAGGAAGGTCTGTACAACAGGGAAATTATTTATTTATTTTAAGTAATCCCTACATCCAACATGGGGCTTGAACTCAGGACCCAGAGATCAAGAGTTCCATGCCCTACCTACTGAGCCATCCAGGTGCCCCCAACCAAGAGACTGTCTAGTGGAGACCATAGAACTAAGTGACAAAGTTGCCCTAAGGCTTCTAGAAACCTTGCTGGAGCTGCTCCAGCTCTTAAACAAGATAGGTACAGTGGCTGCTAGTTAAAACATTAAATTCTTATAATTTGTCCCAAAGTAAGAATGTCATAAAATTAAACCTTTAAAAAGGATTCCTTGTCATCACCCCTTTTAGCTAAATACAATTTTATATGTATAATTTTAAACAACTTATGGAAATAGTATAAAATTGCTTAATTCATAAATCCTATGGAGGAAACTCAGTTTAATCAATGGAAATTTAACCCTGGCCTGGTTCAAATCAAAATATTGTGCCAACACTAGTTGTTATATACTAAATTAATTTTTTAAAGACTCTGAAACATGCCAAAATTGGTATCTTCTTTTAACTTGTAAATAATGCCCTTTCTTTTTTTCCTTACAACTGTAATAGTAAAAGCTATTATACATGTTTGGTGTCCACAAAATGAAATACATCTTAATAAATTTGTCTTCCTATATTTCAGACATTTTGCCTATTTATTGGGACCATACATTCCTAGAAATGTACACATAAAAAGTGAGGGACTCTTTTGATCAGGTAATCATTCATTTCCTAAGAGAGGGAAAAGGAGAAAGAGGAATGGAAAGAAGAAAAAAAAGGCAATGAATCATGGAACACTACATCAAAAACTGATGTACTGCATGGTGACTAACATAACATACTAAAAAAAGAAAAAAAAGGAAGAGAAACCTGCTTTAGATGAATATGACATTAACACTAAAAAAAAGACAATTTTTATACGAATTATATTGAATATTGAAACAGACTTGAATGCATGAAATAAATCCTACTTGGTTGTGGTACATAATTCTTTTTATAATATTGCTAAATTTTATTTGCTAATATTTTGCTAAGAGATATTGTGTCTGTATTCATAAGGAATATTGATTTATAGTCTTTTGTTTTATACTGTGTCTGGTTTTGATATCAAGGTAATAGTAGCTTCATAAAATAAATTGGGAAGTGTATCCTCCTCTCTTATTTCCTGGAAGAGATTGAATGGAATTGGTGTTCTTCTTTAAATATGGTAGAATTCGGTAGAATTATCCGGTGATACCACCTGGACTTGGAGATTCCTTTTTAGAGTTTTAAATTATTATTTTTTCAGTAGTTCTAATAATCATTTTGTATTTGGTGAGTTGGGGTAGTTTTTTTTTTTTTTTTTTAAGGAATTAGTCCATTTCACCTAAGTTATCAAATTTATGCATGTAGAGGTGTTCATAGTATTCCCTTATACTTTTGATGTCTGTAGTGTCTATAATTATGTCCTGTTTCATTCTTGATAATGGCAATTTGTGTCTGCTCTACTTTTACTTTTGTCTATCTCGCTGCAAGTTTGTCGATTATATTGATCTTTTCAAAGAACCATTTGTTTCTTTCATTGATTTTTCTCTATTTTTTTTCCCTGTTTTTAATTTCCGTGATTTCTGCTTTTACCTTTATTATTTCCCTTATTTTGCTTGCTTTGGGCTTGTTTTGCTTTTTTTTTTTTTTTTTTAAGTAGGCTCCAAGCTCAGCCTGAAACCCAATGCAGAGCTTGAATTCGTGACCCTGAGATCAAGATCTGAGCTGAGATCAAAAGTCAAACACCTAAATAACTGAACCACCCAGGTTCCCTGAATTTATTTCACTTTTAAAGGATTTTTTTGTTAGCTTCTTGAGAGGGTAGCTTAGAAGACTGATTTAAAACTTTTTCTTTGGTCATGTATGTGTTTAGTGTTATACAGTTTCCTCTCACTGCTTTTTCTATACCCTACAAATTCTGATATGGTGCATTTTCACTTTTATTTAGTTCAATATATTATTTGATGTCCCTTGAGACTTTCTCTTTGACCCATGGAATATTTAAAAGTGTGTTGTTTAGTTTCCAAGCATTTGGGGATTTTCTATATTTCTGCTATTGATTTCCAGTTTGATTCCATAGTAGTTATAGAGCACACTCTGTATGATTTCAATTCTTTTAAATCTGTTGAGGCTTGTTTTATGGCCCAGGATGTGGTTTATTTGGGTATATGTTCTGTGAGCATTTGAAAAGATGTGTCTTATGCTGTTGTTGAATAGAGTATTTTATAAGTGTCAGTTGGTTACTGTTCATTGATGTTGTATTTGAGGTTTTCCATATTCTTGGTGAGTTTTTTTCTATTTGCTCTGTTATTGAGACAGGGTTTTGAAATTACCAACTATAACTGTGGACTTGTGTATTTCTCCTTTCAATTCTATCAGTTTTTTCTTCACGTGATTTGCAACTCTGTTGTTTGGTGCATACACATTTAGAACTGATGTGTCTTTTTGGCAGATAAACTCTTTTATCATTATATAATATCCCTCTTTCAGAATTGTCTCTGTTCTGAAGTTTACTTTATCTGATATTAAGAGCCAACCCCTATTTCCTTTGATTAATGTTTGCATGACATATGTTTTTCATCCTTTTATTTTAAACCTGCCAATACTGTTATTTGAAGTGATTTTCTTATATACAGCATATAATTTTTATATAGATATATATAATCTGTATTTTAATTGGTATATTTAGACTATATTTAATGTAATTATTTTCTGTTGGGGTAAGTCTGCCATTTTATTGTATTTTTCTATTTGCATTATTTATTTTCTTTTCCCTATCTTCCCCATGGTTATTTGAAAACTTTTCAGAATTCCTTTTTTATTTATCTCTAGTGTTTTTGAGCATATCTCTTTGTATAGCTTTTTAATGGCTGCTCTAGGTGTTACCTTACACATATGTCACTAACCACAGTTTATTGGCATCATCATTTTACCAACTCAGGTGAAGTGTGGAAACCTTACCTCCTTTATGTCTCTTTACCCTCCCCCAATTAAAATTCCCCTAAATCTTATTAAATCACATCAAATAATGTTAGAGTTTTTGTTTCAATCATCAAATATAACTTAGACTCAAACAGAGAAGAAAATCCTATTGTACTTACTTATATTTTTGCTTTTCATGTTTTACCTCGTTTTTGATGTTCCTAGGTTCCTTCTTCTATTGATTCCTTTCTGTCTAGAAGACTTCTTTTAGCCACTCATTTAGGGTAGGTCTGCTGACAACAAATTCTCTTAGTTTTCCATCATCTGAGAATGTCTTGGTGATTTCTCCTTCATATTTGAAGGGTATTTTTGCTGAATATAGAATTCTGGGTTGGTAGACTTTTGTTTTAGCACTCGTGAATTTTGTGCCACTTCCTTTTGTCTTCCATCCATTCTGATGAGACATCTGCTGTCTGGTAGATTTAGACTGTAGTATTAGCATAAGCACTGGGCCAAAGGTCTCCCAAGTTTGAGGCTTTGGCCTCAACCAAAATAAATTAATGTTTATTTTGCATTCTAGAAATTTATCATGAAATATAATGGAGCATACAGTAAAGACTTTTCAGATATTTCTTGACTCAAGTAGCAAAGAAAAGCTACTATTTCTCTATTTCATTAAAATCTGGAAAGATGTAAGTAGTGAGGAAGAGATAACTTTTTTGTCTGTTTCTTTTTAATCTAGCATGGAGAGAAAACTTATGTCCTGGCTTCCATCAACCTCTATACCAGAAATGGAACCCAATGGCACCTTCAGCAGTAATGACAGCAATGAGAACTGTACAATTGAAAACTTCAAAAGGGGTTTTTACCCCACTGTGTACCTGATAATATTTGTTTGGGGAACCTTGGGAAATGGCTTTTCCATATATGTTTTCCTGCAGTCTTATAAGAAGTCCACATCTGTGAATATTTTCATGCTAAACCTGGCCATTTCAGATTTCTTATTCACAAGTACACTACCCTTCAGAGCTGACTATTACCTCAGAGGCACCAATTGGATATTTGGGGACGTGGCCTGCAGGATTATGTCTTATTCTATGTATGTCAACATGTACAGCAGCATTTATTTCCTGACTGTGCTGAGCATCGTGCGTTTCCTGGCAACCGTTCACCCTTTCCGCCGCCTCCATGTCACCAGCATCAGGAGTGCCTGGACTCTGTGTGGGATCATATGGATTCTTATCATGGTTTCCTCAGTTGTGCTTCTGAACAATGGCTCTGAGCAGAAGGGCAGTGTCGTATTATGCTTAGAGCTGAATATGCATAAAATTGTTAGACTGCAGACCATGAACTACATTGCTTTGGTGATAGGCTTCCTGCTGCCATTCTGCATGCTCAACATTTGTTACCTGCTGATCATTCGAGCTTTGTTAAAGGTGAAGATCCCAGAATCAGGTCTGCGGGTTTCTCACAAGAAGGCTCTTATCACCATCATCATTGCCTTGATCATCTTCCTCCTGTGTTTCCTGCCCTATCACATACTGAGAACCCTCCATCTACTTGTGTGGACAGTGGGTATATGCGAAGAAAAGCTGCATAAATCTGTGGTCATCACACTGACCTTGGCAGCAGCTAATAGCTGCCTCAATCCTTTGCTCTATTACTTTGCTGGGGAAAATTTTAAGGACAGACTAAAGTCTACATTCAGAAAAGATCGACTACGGAAGACAAAGTGCAGCGTTTCTGTCTGCATGTGGTTGAGAAAGGAAACACAAGTTTAAGGGTTAATAGGTGAGGCCTGTTCTTGGATCCTTGTGCTGACCTTCATTCATTCACACATAGTCTCAAATAACCTGTATTTACACCGTTTCCAACGAAGGTCAATCATGTCCTACTTCAAACATTTTATTAGATGTGTTTTCAGTGGTTGAGTCTAGATGAGAAATGTAGCAGGCAAAATCTCTACCCTTCTTGCAACCTAAAATGCCAGACTGGGAAAAGCACATTGTGTGCTTCTTTTCATCAGATTCTGTACCAGATCTTGGTCCCACCAGGCATTCTAAATTAACTTTATTATAACCTCAACTTCCCCAGCATCTCCAGCTCCTCTTACAACTTCAATTCCTTAAGATATATCCAGTTAACAAAGCTAAAGGAGGTTCCAGAGCAGATAAGGAAAGCATTCTAAGAATTCACCGAAAAGACTTTGTGAAGAAGGTTGCCCTTTAACAAAGCAGAGTCAAGGTACCAAACAAGAACAGTGAGAGAGAAAGGGAGAGGAGGACTGGGGCAAGAATGAGCTGGTGAAAAGTAGGGAGAAGGAGAAATTTCATTTTGAGATAGAGGCTTTAGCACACTGAAGGCAAGAAGGTTCTCTTTGCCTCTCTCTTGCCAAGAGGCTAGAAAGGATAGAGTAGGAGGAGGAACTAGGCCATTGTCTAGGGGTGGAGGGATTATGTGTGAAATAACAGAGTAGATGGGGTCAATTTTACTCTTGGGATTTGGGTTTGGCCTGACTTCACTTCAGTTCTCAGTCTTGCACATTGATCCATTGGGATGGGAGCCAGAAACATCCGTGTTTGGATGGGCACCGAGAGAGAGGGTGGGGTAGAGGATAAGTTGCAAAGATTGTTGTACCCCTGAAATTCTATTAACATTTTAGCAAAACATGAATAGGGTGACTTTCCTTTTGAGGGAGTATAGAAAAGAACTGGAGAGTGGCAAGGGATTCTTTTGTCCACTGAAACAAACCTAGGGAGACTACCAACTACTGCCTCCCAGACCACTGTACCACCAATTGAATGCCCTCTCCATGCTGGGCAGACTGTGCTAGACACTCTGCATTCAGTAACCCCATTTAACCCCTCACACCAAAGCCTTGTGTTTCTACTTTACCAATGAAGAAACTGAAGCTCAGAGAAATTAAGAAGCTTGTTCAAGTTCACACAGCGTGTAAAAGTTTAAAAAATATCTGTGGAGAAGGGTTAGCTGGGCACTTACTCCACTACTCTCCCCACAAACCTCCAGGAAGATTGGCTGAAAGTCTGAGTAAAAGTTCCCTTTCCCCACCAGGCACCTACCCCTCCTCATTTTCATGAGAGATTCTCTTTGGAGTTATAGACCTCAGGCGGAGTAGAGTGGGGGAGGGAAGTGATGATCTCAAGCTGGGGAGAAAGGGAATGTCTTTATAGTAAACAAGAGCCCCGGGGCCCTTCCCTTACTCAGCTGTCAGAATGCTGACAAACTCACATCCCGTCAAAACAGGAGCCCGCAGGATCCCACTGTGGGGAAACTGTCCAAACCAAGAAAAGACTAACAGATACAGACTGTTGAGGATTTCCCAACACAAAAGCCAGCACCTCCCTTATTACCTACCTGACAGGGAAGCCCACACTGCAAATAATCCCTTCCATTCAGAGAGCTTCTAGTCAGCCTGTTAGAACCTCACTCTTAAGTATGAACAGTCAATGACCACTACACTTTGGGGGCCGGCAGAGGCAGGGGTGGGGGTTGGGGGGGCACGAAGTCCCAAACATGAAAAACACCTACAAATAAATGAGAGGGTAGATAGTGACATTTTCAGTATGAAAGGCCTCAACATTTTTATCACGATTGTACTTGTTATCAGAAACCCACTGGAGGCTGTGCTCCTCCAAAATTAGTGATTAAGTGATTTAGTGATAAAATTAGTGATTAAGCCAAGATAGAGGAAAACATAGTATCTAGGAGACAAAGAATCCGACACAGGAGAAAGCTGAACAAAATAAGATGTTGTGGTAGCAAAAAAAAAAGAAAGAAAGAAAGAAAGAAACTAATTGATTTGCATGCATTGGAGGGATGCAGCCAATAACTTGGGATGAGCTACTGAAAATACATAGAAAAGTAAGGAAGGGGAAAAGACACTGTGATCATTGAATGCTAGCAGAAAGAAACAGTTTAAGAACAAATATAATCGTAGTACACTACACGGCTCAGCTGTGAATAATGTTTACACAGAGAATAACATAAATAACAAAATACTGTGATACAACTTTTTTAAGAAATGACAGGATATATAGAGGGGAAGGGTGTAAGAAGTCTAGGTCTCCATCTTCCATCACGGAAAATGCATAATAACTAAAGCTAGAGAATGATAAAAGCTGTAGAAAAATGTTATTTAGCAGTAGGAGCTACAGTCCAGAAGAAACAGTGAAAAGGATAGATAAGGATGGCCTCTGGGCGGTTTGGGATGGGACAATAGGGTGGAGATTTCTCTTTTCCTGTTAAGAACTTTTTAGCCATCTAACTTGTAAATATGTATTGTTGAAATAAAAATTAAGTTTAAACT
Source organism: Procyon lotor (assembly GCA_028646535.1). NCBI lineage: Eukaryota > Metazoa > Chordata > Mammalia > Carnivora > Procyonidae > Procyon > Procyon lotor. The sequence continues at coordinate 116,527,767 of CM053605.1, read as the reverse complement.
TTAAAACTCTAATTCTGTGAGTTTTGTTTGTTGGTTTTTAAAGAAATGAGACAGAAAAGAAAGGTCATCAGAAATGGACGCTGACCATTGACAAGAGAAAGGAAAGCAGGAAATGGCTAGACTTGGACTTGGATCTCTGAGGGAGGCCCATCCAGCCCTGCCATGGGAGGGGAGACCCCTCTTGGGATGATTGAATCACTCCCTAGGATCAGAGATGATTTAGTACATCAGGATATTATTTAGACACAAGCAGCAGAAAACCCAACTCCAAGTGACTTAAACAATCACTACCTCACATAAACGTAACATCCAGAGAGAAGTTGGACTTTAGGCACTATTGAGCAGGGGCTTCTGTGAGCCTTTTTCTCCAGGTATTGGCTTGGTCTGATGGCTGAATCTGCTCATGGAAACAAGCTGATTGCAAGCAGCCCGAGGCTACATACTTCCTTACTTATATCCAGGAGAAGAACAGGGTATCTCCTGCTCCAAGGATTTAACCAAAGTCATTGGACTTCCTTTTGATCAGAACTACTCAGATTACACCCCAGCTCCTAAACTAGACCAAGGAAGGGGTTGCTCTGATGCAGCAGGATGGTCAGCATCTACACCTACAGGAAGGTTAAACCCACTGAAATCTCAGCTGGGAGAAGGGTGAAATGAGATTTGCAGAGGCCACATATCCTGCGCTGCAAGTGAGGTGGAAAAGAACTGAGAGCCAGCCAGGCATCCAAGCCCAACGTGGCTGGTACTTACGTAGCAGCCCAAGCAACTCAGGAGTGTGAAGGAATGATGTGTTAGAAGAAGGTTAGAAGAAGAAAGCTAAAATAAGAGTTTATATTGTAAAGTCAAAAGGATTTTCAAAGGATGATTAGAAATGTCAACAACTCTCCAAGGGTAAGATGGCCCAGATAAAGTCGGGATACCTGAGAGCAACCAATGTCCTTGGGGTCAACAGTAATGGACGGGTTGTGAGTTATTGTCGTTAAATCTATGGTGCCTGGGTGTGTGTGTATGTGTGTGAGAGAAAGTGCATGCCTAATGGCTTACTTTTTCTTTTTCCAAGACTTTCCCTTTCTCCAGTCAAGGTGAAGCATCTCATCTGGTAAAGAATGCTGTCCTTGAGGAAGAAAACAAAATGGAATTCTTTATTTACCGAAGTGAAAGTCAAGAGTGTCCCGAAGTTTTAGATACAGTTCTTTTTGTTTGAGAGATTAGATAGCTCCTCAAGCAAGTACATAAATTGTTCAACTGGGAGAAAGGATGCTTGTGTGTCAGCGTTACAGGAATTAAGATACTGTTTTTTCATTGGGGACCTAAGAAGCAAATGCCATTAAGTTTTGTAACTATTTTGAATGACCAATTCTCTGTGTTGAATTTAATTAA
>CM053605.1:116440651-116525884 GCA_028646535.1 Procyon lotor | reverse complement strand
TAGATACAGTTCTTTTTGTTTGAGAGATTAGATAGCTCCTCAAGCAAGTACATAAATTGTTCAACTGGGAGAAAGGATGCTTGTGTGTCAGCGTTACAGGAATTAAGATACTGTTTTTTCATTGGGGACCTAAGAAGCAAATGCCATTAAGTTTTGTAACTATTTTGAATGACCAATTCTCTGTGTTGAATTTAATTAAGATGACTTACAATTTATTCTGCAGGAAAAATGATGTCAAACCGGCCAAAAACAGGTTTAGGAGGAGAGATGGGCAAGGGAGATGACTTTCTATAGAGCTTTTATTTTTCTTCCTGGAAAAGGGCTTGAAAATAGAGACCCTGTCAGGGAGAATGGGGGTTGATGGGGAGGGGGTAATCCAGAGGATATGGTGATAGGAGATCCTTCCTCTAAGATATTTTTGTCCCCAGGTAGATAGTGGCAGCTGCTCAAGGCTAATAAAAGCCACAAGGAGAGTTTTAACAATAGAGAATTTGTTAGAAAGTTAGTGTGCATTGAAAGCTCTAAGAAGCAAAGAGTGTAGCACTGGCTTGAGAATCCACAGAGAGTTCAAAGATAAACAGCCAGGAATGGAGGCTAATTTACATGGGGGAGTTGGAAAGGTCTCAGAAGTTTTAGCTGCATGAAAATTCTAAGCTCAGGGACACCTGGTCCCTCCCCTGCTCCCTTGTCCCCAAAGATCCCTGCATGCCAAGCGTGGGGCAGACATAGCAGGGCCTGTGGGACATGGAAGGAAACTACTACAGGCTTTGTTGGCTCATGTAGAACATCAGGACCTTTGCATAACCCTCAAGTCAGGGAAAAACAAACTGCTGTATAACTCTCAAATTGGGGAACCCGTATAACGGCCAAGATGGAATTTCCTATTAGCCTTGTGGGATGGGTGCTTCAAGTCTGATGTAAATTAATTTTCTTAAAATGAAGCATGATGCTTTCATTAGTCACAAGATATTTCATACAAACAAAAACGTTTGAATTAAGGAAGAATAAAACTGTTGCCTCTGTTCTTATCCCCCAGCCTAAGAATTAGAATTTCTTTTTTTAAGATTTTATTTTTAAGTAATCTCTATACTCAATGCGGCGCTCAAACTCACAACCCTGAGACCAAGAGTCACCCAGGCACCCCAGAAATAGAATCTTACTAGTACTACCACACTTATTTATGTACCCCTGATCCTGGAGGTAACCGTTATTCTGAATTTTGTGTTAATAATTCCCTTACCATATAAATGTACCTGTAAGCAACCCTTAACATAGGTTTGAACCATGTGGGTCCACTTATATGTGGAGTTTTTTCTATAAATACAGTACAGTACTGTAAATGTATTTTTCTCTTCCTTATGATTTTCTTAATAAGATTTTCTCTTCTCTTGCTTATTTTATTGTGAGAATTCAGTATGTAATACCTATAATATACAAAATATGTATTACATACCATTTATATTTTATCGGTAAGACTTCTGGTCAAGAGTAGGCTATTAGTTAAGTTTTTTTTTTTTTAAGATTTTATTTATTTGACAGAGAGAAACACAGCGAGAGAGGGAACACAAGCAGAGGGAATGGTATCGGGAGAAGCAGGCTTCCTGCCGAGCAGGGAGCCCGTTGCGGGGCTCGATCCCAGGACTCTGGGATCATGACCTGAGCCAAAGGCAGACGCTTCACGACTGAGCCACCCAGGCGCCCCTATTAGTTAAGTTTTGAGGGAGTCTAAACTTATACATGGATTTTCAGTTGTGCAAAAGGTCAGTACCCCCAATACATTGTTCAAGGGGCAACTGAATTTAGTTGTGCATGTTTTTGCACTTTCAAGAAATAGAGTCATAATGTAACAATTTTTTTTCCATTCAGGTTTATCTTTTTGAGGTTTAATCATGATACTGCTGCTGGTACAAGCATAACATTTAATTATCCATACTTCTGTTAATGGAGACAGATTATTGTCAGTTTTTTTCTATTAGAAACAATGCTTCTAGGAATATTCCCATACATGTCTTTCAGTGCATACACGTAAAAACTTGTCTAGATTATATACTTAGGAATGTTTTCATGATCAACAATTCACTTGATCTTAGCCAAAAGGCCGAGAAGCGATTCATGATCAACAATTCTATGTAATACTCAACTCTTTTCCAAACTGGCTTTACCAATACAAACTCCTGACAGCAGTGTATGGGAATTTCCACATATGTGTCTCTTTGGAAGCATTTGAGATGATTAGACTTTTAACCTGTTGAAATCTGAGGAGTTTCAAGTGACTTTCACTGTGGTGTTCACGTTTCACTGTGATTTTCATATATTATTTACACTTACGGAGTTAACGACCAATAAACTTTCGCAAAAGGAAATTTAAAGATTGTACTTTTGGCAAAAGAAAAATGGTAACAGTTGGGCATTCTGAAATGCAAGAAGAAATAGTGAACAAAGGTATAGATAAATATGTGGGTAAATCAAGGGGTTCCTGGGTAGCTCAGTTGTGACGCATCTACTACCTTCGGCTCAGGTCATGATCCCAGGGGTCTGGGTTGGAGCCCTTCATCAGGCTCCCTGCTTGATGGGAAGCCTGCTTCTCTCTCTCCCACCCCTCCTGCCTGTGGTCCCTTTCTTGCTGTCTCCCTCTCTGTCAAATAAATAAATAAAATCTTAAAAAATATATATATGGGTAAATCAAGAGTTCTAGGTTGATAGCTAGCTTGACTGTCTTCTTTGTTTTGTTGTTGCTAATGAGAAGTCAGCTGTCCAATTCCTTTAATAATAATAGTTACTATTTATTAGTGCCAGATAGTCTTCTAGGAAATATGTGTGCGTTTTTCATGTAGTACAAGAAATTGAAAATGGTATTAATCATATTTTATAGATGAAAAAAGCTAAGTCATAGAGAGGTGAAGTAACTTGCCAAAATGTACTTGCAAAGAATAGAACCGGCATTGAAACCCGGTCGTGCATTCCAGAGCTCATGCCCTTAGCCTCTACGCTTGCCACTTAGACCTTATTTGTTTATGTACTGCACTCAACTATATAGTGTGATACTGCTTCATAAGCGGGTTGACTTTCTTTCTGGTTGGTCTTGAGATCTTCTCTCTGTCTCTTGTATTCTGAAATATTACTTTGATGCACATCATTTTTGCTGTTTCTCATCCATGCTGATGAGGTATGCTTTGGATTTTTGACTCCAGGCCCCTGTTCTTTGGAACTTGATAAATGGGAATTTTTTTGAGGCTTATATGGCTTTTCTCCAGAGGTTTTATATTTATTTCTGCCAAGTTCCTGGATGCATTCCAATCCTGGGACCACATAAAATTAAGTTCACTACTTGATTTTTTTATACCACATAGCACCAAGCATAAGTCTGAAACTGATGGGTGTTATAAGCTAGGAACAGATGGATGAACCACCAACAGAACACAAAGAAGAAAGAATTCTAGTTCAAATGATGGTTTTATGGAAAATGGGCTATTTATCTTGACCCTTAAAGAAAAGTCAGAGTTTAACAGACATTGAGGAAGGGAAAAGGGAAGTGTATTTCAGTTGAGGGACATTGATAAAAACCCAACCCAACAAAATCTAGTACTTTCTGAAAATTGTAAGCACTCTGATGTGGACTGGTAGGTATATAGCTTCCTGGCGGTGGGGGGGTGGGGTGGACAAAGATAGTGCTTAAAGGCTATAAAAGCAGGTTGGGTGGGATCATGGATGATTGTGAGCATGATTCAAGAGACACTGGGGAGTCATGGAACACTTCTGAGGAAGACTATATAATGATTAGAGTCATCTGCATATAATGAATGTTACTCTATAAGGAACATGTAGGCCAAATCTTCAGTATAAATATAGAACAATGCCCTACGGCCAAGAGGAATTTATTCTTCATTATCTTCAATTGTATATGATTCATTCTGTCTTCTCTGTTGGAGGAGCTATGTACATATTAATTTTCTTAGGTTTGTCTGCAAAGAAATGGCATGAGTCTTTTTTTTTAAGATTTTGTTTACTTATTTGAGAGAGAGTATGTGAGCAGGGGGAGGGGGAGAGGGAGAAGCAGACTGCACCCCAGCAAGGAGCCCAACACAAGGCTCGATCCCAGAACCCCGGAATCGTGACCCAAATGGAAGGCAGACACTTAACCCACTGAGCCACCCACACACTTCTTGAAATGACACAAGTTTTTGAGCACAGGAGCCACTCACTTTGCAAATCGAAGACTCTCTTCACCAGTCCTCAGATTGCCACATTTAAATTAATGTTTTTAGTTTGGGCTAAATCAACTCGTCAGCTTTTAAAACAAATGGACAAACAAACAAACCCATACCTGGGAATTCTTACTGAATGTGTTTGTTGTCATGCTTAATTATCTGTGGTTTTGAAAAGTTTCGCTTTGCTCCTGGTGTCGTATATATTCAGATACTCTTTTCAGAATGTTGCCAACCTCCAACTGCCCTCTTTGAAAAAAGTAGAATCATTTTTTAGAAACAGTTCTGTGTTTCAGATTTGAATATATGCCAAAGTAGCTCCGGAGTCTCTGAGTTTTACTTCAAAGGAAAATACAAATCTGAAAAAGAAGCATGCTTATGAAGGCTAGAGGGTTTTAACACCGAGTCAAATGAGCTGAGACTCAGCCTCAGCTCTGATACTTTCCATCTATGTGACCTTGGGCAAAGGACTTAGCTGTCTTGGCCTTAGTCTTCTCATCTGTAACATGGGAGTGACATACTTTCCCCATCTTGTAAAGTAGTGGTGAGGACAAAATAAAATATGAAAACACATGTCAGTCCTCTTGGAATCTATGAAACCCAGCAGAAATGCAAGCTATTGTGTGCTACTAGATGTTTTGTGTAAGCTGAGCTTTTATTATTTACTTTTAATTAATTATGAGTCAGTCCCTAATTTGTTCTTCGTAGTTGAATTTTGCTATTTCGAGGGTTCTGAAAATGCATACTCATGTTCCTACTGAAAAGCTCTGGACAGAAGGGAGCCCAGAAGACAGCACTGGCCCTTGTGATGAGGGAGACACAAGCCTCCTGGAACTGCTCTAGGTGGGCCCCCCAGAGCCTGTCAGAAAAAAAGGACTTTCGAGGTGCCTGGGCGGCTCAGTCGTTAGGCATCTGCTGTTGGCTCAGGTCATGATCCCAGGGTCCTGGAATCGAGCCCCATATCTGGCTCCCTGCTCAGTGGGAAGCCTGCTTCTCCCTCTCCCACTCCCCCTGCTTGTGTTCCGTCTCTTGCTATCTCTCTCCCTGTCAAATAAATAAATAAAATCTTAAAAAAAGAAAAAAGAAAAAAAAGACTTTCATCCCCTGCAGAAGAAGTGAGGTCATGGAAGCCAAATTCATTGTGACTCAAAGCAACTCTGGGTCTCCCTCACCTCTCAAAGGCAGACATCTATAAACTGCTTCTTACATAAATATATTTCGTTACTTCCAGAAATATGGGAACAAAGCGAGAATCTCGAAAGATAAAGGTTAGACGATCAGAGATGTGTGCTAGAAATCAAGAAGAAACCAAAGCCTGGTTGAACTCAGTCCTGACCGCCTGTTCTTTCCGGAGGGTTGACATTCACAAGCTTAAACTAAAGGAGAGGGGTTTTATCTCACCTTTGCGGTGGTCTGTTTCATTTTGCCACAAGGCCGCAAGAAAAAGAAAGCCACAGAATGGTGGGGACTAGGTGATGGGTCAGAAACAAGACTCAAGGCTAAGGTTTTGGGAAGCAGTTTAGTGCCACAGGGAGGCCTGTGTCCGAACTCCGGTTTTGGAGTCCTGGAGCGGGGAAGGCACTCCCTCGAAGCTGTCATTTGCTGGTCAGTAAGCCTGAAAATAGTAAGCTCTATCTCGAAGTGCTGTGACGATAACATAGGACAACGTGTGTCAAAGCGCCTAGCAAAGTGCTGGGTCCAGGCTAGGCCTCCCTGAGGTGCTCTCCCTAAACACCAGCGTCCTCCATCTGTAGGCCAACTTGGACAAGTCACTTTGCAGACATTTTAAGTTTAGTCCATACTTCCTGGAAGGGAAGCCTTGGGGCTGCTTGAAAACGGCAGAGAAAACGGCTTCATTTTACTAATTCTGTGCATTTCGCATGCACATTCGTTGCTGTAACCTGTGTGAAGTCAGGGGCTCATGGGGTCCGCCTACAGCAGGGAAGACACACCCACATAAACACCAGCAGGAGTAACTGAGCAACGAGAATCTTAATTACATCCTTCTGGGACGCCTGGGTGGCTCAGTGGGTTAAAGCCTCTGCCTTCAGCTCAGGTCATGATCTCAGGGTCCTGGGATCAAGCCCTGCATCGGACTCTCTGCTCAGCAGGGAGCCTGCTTCTCCCTCTCTCTCTGCCTGCCTCTCTGCCTATTTGTAATCTCTCTCCCTCTGTCAAATAAATAAATAAAAGATTAAAAAAAAAAAAGATTTTATTACATCCCTCCAAGAAAATGCCCAAGAGGATTTGTTTTCTTCGGCTACAGCAAGGCTCCCCTCATCCTTCTTTCTGTTATTATCTCTCAAACATCTGGCAGCTGCTCCAGCGTCTCTCTCCAGACCTCCTACCCTGCACTGTTAACAGCCCCCCACTTCTTCCCATTGTTTGTTACCTTGGGGTGGTGCATAGTGTTATAATCTTCCATGCATGTTTATTAAGTGATTAGAATTTCCTTAAACATCAAATAATCAACAGCCTCCCAAATAGTCTCAGACTATGTACATAACTAATAAATCAAAATAAATAAATATAATAATATATAATAAGGTATAATAAATATATAAGTATAACAAGTAATACATATAAGGTATTTTTTCTAAATACTTAAACATTGCCAACCTAATCCAATATTTTTAAATGTTTAAAATTCACAAATGTGTTAGAGTCTTGTAAGTATTTTACCTCCTTAAGAGACAATACTTAGAAGGCAATAATGATTATAAAAATCAGTGCATTTCCATTCAACAAATAACATGATTATTAACACTATAGGAAAAAGCCCTCCTCATCTAAAAATGTGACACCCGCAAAATGCTTTCGCAACTATTTTTTTTTAAGATTTTATTTATTTATTTGACAGACAGAAATCACAAGTAGGCAGAGAGGCAGACAGAGAGAGAAGAGGAAGCAGGCTCCCTGCTGAGCAAAGAGCCCGATGCGGGGCTCGATCCCAGGACCCTGAAATCATGACCTGAGCCGAAGGCAGAGGCTTAACTCACTGAGCCACCCAGGCGCCCCTGTATAACTGTCTTCATTCGTTCATTCTTCACTACTATTTTCTACACATACATTATTACTGAGAAAAATTTCCCATAACGGATCACACACGTGTACCCTTATATTCTTGGCAATACAACACTTACGTGTAAATAATTCAGCAACTATTTATTCAGTAGAATTTTGTACCTACGACTTCCGCCACAGCACTGGTAGGATCCTCTCCATTTTACAGATGAAGATACAGAGACACAAACAAGTTAGGGCATCTTGGATTCCGGATTATATCCCCTCCTCCGGACTATCAGCCCTTCTACAAGCAAAACTGCCTTTCCCAGGAGTCAGAGGGAACACTCCTCTCCAATCAGACGGTGAGGGAGGCCATGGCCTGGTCTGCTTGTGGTCTAAGGATGCGACAGAAACCAGAAGTAACTCATTGGAGTATGTTAGTCCACTCAGACTCCCATAACAAAATATCACAGACTCTGTAGCTTCAAACATAGACATTTATTTTCTCTCAGTTTTGGAGGCGAGAAGTCCAAGATCAAGGTGCCCCCGGATTTGGTCACTGAGGAGGCCTCTCTTCCAGACTTCCAGAGAGCTACCACCGTCCTGTGTCTTCACATGGCCTTTCCTCTGTTCGCACAGCCAGAGAGACAGCGAGACAGAGACAGAGAGAGAACTCTCTCTGGTGCCTCTTCTTCTAAGAAGAATGAGGATACCAGTCCTTTCGGATTAGGGCCCTACCCTTAGACCTTAATTACCTCCTGAAAGGCCCCCATCTTCAAATATAGTCCCATTGGGGGTTAGGGCCTCAACATAAATTTGGGGGGGTGACACCGTTCAGTCTGTAGAAGAATGTAGCATTACATCTGGGGCAACCTGATCCTCCTTGGCCCAATGGTTCTGGGCTCTCCTTGTGGCAGATTCCTCTCTCCTCGTGGGCTATGTGAACTATGTGAACGAGCCCCACTGTCAGTGCAGAAAGGAGGGAGAGCGACAGCTCCATGAGATAAGGCTGCCCACTGCCCTCTCCCTGGGGACAAGAGCGGTTCCTGGTGCATCACAGGTACCCAGTGAACCTGGGGAAACTCCACGGGAAGAATAAGGGAGATGTCAGGAAGCTTTGTCCTTTGTATTCTTGATCTTGTACATGATCTTCCCTCTGTTGTTGGTTCGCTTGCAAGCGAAATGAAGGAAAGCAAACGTCAAGACAGTCCAAATGATCACTTTTGCTGACTTTCAAAACTGGGCTATCTCTTAGGAAAACTTCTTCAAGAAGCAGTGTGGTGCAACGTCAAGAGCTCTATATCTGGAATCAGAAGTCCTAGGTTCAAATCCCAACAGCTTATCATGGCCTATGAGCTCCCTCACGACTGAAGCTCTGGCTCTCCTCACCTCACCCCTTACACTCGTCTTCTCTTACTCCCTCCAGCAATGCTGGCTCCCTGCTTCTACTCAAAACCCATGAGCACACGCCCACCTTAGGGCCTTTGCAAAGCTGTTTCCTCTGTCTGGAAATCTCTCCCTCAGGTATCCTCTTGGACCATTCTCTTACTTCATTTATTACTTTACTTAAATGCTGCCCCTCGCAGAAAGCTCTTCTCTGACCATACTATCTAAAATGGAGCCCACTCCTCCCTCCCATCATGCCCATCCCCTGACACTGCTTGATTCCTCTTGCCAATATTTATCACCATCTGATGTTTTCATATACATTTGTTTGTTTGTGGCTTGTCTTTTTCGATACATTGCCAACTGCACCAGGGCAAGTTCATTCATTTCATTCAGGGCTGCAGCCCATGCCAAGAACAGCCCCAGAAGCAAAGAAGCCATGAAATACATATTTTGGATGAGTGACCAGGAATGAATGAGGCAACTAACCTTAGTTTCTGCTTCCCTAACTTGGCTCTTCCTTACTCAGGCCTGGCCCGCGGGGGGCCTCTAGCTTGTCCTTGGCCTCGTGGGCAAGGCCATCTCCGTGGACACTAGGGTGCCATCACCCTGCAGTCCCTAGAGCCATCCCTGCTGTGGCAGCTTTTAGCTTGAGGCAGAAAGTGGGGGGCCAGGCTGCCATGCCCATATGGGAGGTTCCAGAAAAGACAGCTGCCCCGAAATGGTACAGAGAGTAGGAGTGAGGAAAAGCAAAGTGGCTCAGGGACAGCTAACATCTTAAAGACTGGGAACCAAGTAGGGCATTGCATGCAGAGCGACCTTTGCAAGAAGAAAGGCTGGGAGGGGTTTGCTTTGTGCCTAATAAAAGTGTTTCTGGGCTAAAGGCAGAAGACAGGTGAAGCAAAGGAGCCTGAACAAGCCCCACTGTCAGTGCAGAAAGGAGGGAGAGCGACAGCTCCATGAGATAAGGCTGCCCACTGCCCTCTCCCTGGGGACAAGAGCAGTTCCTGGTCCATCACAGGTACCCAGTGAATTTGCAGTCTCCTCGAAGATGCGTCCAGAGGGCACATGGTAGGGGTGTGTGTGTTGAGACCTAGCAAAGGTGGCACATGGGAAAGACAGTGAACATGGAGGGCACCAAATGAAGAAGCTACTTAGAAGAGGCATCAGTGATGTGATGGAAAGCTGGGTGGCCCCAGGGTGACTCCCTGGTCCCAGTGGGAACCCGGGCAAGCTGCTTACTTCTTCTCTGCCTTATTTTTCTCATCAGGAAAGTGAGTCCAAATGCCACTGACTTTGTAGATTGTTTCTGAATCATATGCTGAGAGTCCAGCATGGCCCCGGCACAGGAAGATGCACTTTTGCAATGCATGAAGGAGAGAAGAGGGAAGAAGAAGAGTCTAGATGGAGAGGTGGGACTGGATGGGGAAAGCGTGGTGGGTCAGCATGGAGGACTCGGGCAGGGCAGACAGAGGAAACTCCAGAGAAACGAAGGTCACAAATAGGGCTGAGCCTCCAATGGCTCAAGAAGAGGGCGCTCTGCAAAGGGATGGCCTGGAGGGAGCAGCCAAGGAGGAAGAGAGCGGAAGGGGAGAAAGAAGGAATCAGGCAGAGACACCCCCCCCAATACTGCCACAGTGTGGCCCCGCTGGCTGGTGTCACCCCCCCCCCCGCCCCCACCTCACCAAAGGCGCTGAAGGAAGCCTTGCACCCACCTGGGCAGACGCGGAGCAATTAAGGCCCAGGGAAGTCTCACAGGTCTCCGCAGGAGGCAGAAGTTCGTTAACAAGGATTCGTCAGGCTTGGACGCCTGCTGGGGAGGAGATGGAAACACAGTTAATGCGTCTCATCATCAAAAGCAGGAAGGAAACGAAACATTTTGGAAGTCACTGCAAGACTTTATATAAACTTGAAATAAAGGGTTTGGTTAACCAGGTGCTCTCAGAGGGACTTCTTGATTTTGTATGTTCAAGATAAATAATCAGCTTGGCATGCATTAGAAGGCCGGTGAGCTCAGGCTTGTCCACGGGGCAACATCCGACTCATCTCATCATTAGTCCACCTCTCGTCGGGTTCTTTGCAATGTGAGTGATAAGCCTCATAACCCTCTTGTCAGACCCTTTCTCCAAGGACCAGGTCACCTCCTACAGCATTCCATGTTACAGGCTGGAGTTGCTACCCAGAAACTTGGAATGAACTCGCTCAGAGAACAATATAATCGCTGCCACTTACGGAGCTCGAGATCGAAATGATTTCCACAGAACACGAAGATGTTATTTGCATTTTTCATTCTTGTTCTTTCATGACTGTATGGAGGGGCTTTCTAGAAGCTACATAATGTGTGATATCACAACAGTCTGAACGAGGACATATAAGTGAATGCCAGATATTAAAGAGATTTGCAAAAATGGAAAACACTGTCACTCTTCTAGGTTTTTTTTTTTAGTTTGAAATACAGCTTTTTTCATAAAAACATGTTTTTAAAGTTAACGTGTGACGGGCTTATTGTTTTCTAATGAAATGAATATTTTAATGAGAAATTTAATTGAAAAGTAAATTTTAGTTTTTAATATGGTAAAGACTGATTGATAGAATCTGCATAAATGAAGCTTTTTGAGTCTTGTAAGAGTGTAAAAGGACTGTGAGGCCAAAATGAATGCAAAGGGCATAAGATCATGGACTTACCTTTTCTGCACATTATCTTTAGTCTTCAGAACAGACCACTAAGAGAAAGCCTTTGAGTTCTAGGATACAGAAAACAAAAAGGAGCCTCAGAAGAAACAAAACCCACACCTCTAATAAGACACAGATCTGGGGTTGCCCATGCTCACTTTTCCGCCCTGCATCCTGACATCTGCTGTAGGGAAAGGACATTTTAAGTCAGAGCAAGAAAACCACAATTAGTGATTTGCAACTGGCAAACTTCACTCTCCAGTGCTTTCTGAAAAATATTCCCTGCATTACTTCGTCTCAAGAGAAGGAAACCAATTCAGTTCAAAAAGACATTTCTCCATCCCTGGTTTCACTCTGAGCACCTGCTCTGGGTATTGCTGGGTCTGTGCCGGGCCAGTCCGTGGAGAGACCTGGGCCACCACATCTGCACAGTGCCCTCTGCTGGCCGCTCGCGGCTCCGGCAGCGCTGGGAGTCACACTGCAAAAGGCCCCACTCACTGTCACTGAGCGGGAGGGCCCCGGAGGCTCGGAGGCTCGGAGCTTCACCAGCACGGGTTCACCTTCTGGTCCTCATTCATGGGTTTAGCTCCCACCCTGGGCAAGCTCTGTGCGGCTACCGGGATATAAAGTCGAATTGTCAGATCTCCTCTCTCATGGAGCTAGCAGTTAAATGCAAATAAACCCTTATGGGAACATTGCTCGGATCATTCTTTCCATGGAAGACTTAATTTATTCATTTTTATTTATTTAAAGCAGCTTTAGGTTCACAGCAAAATTGGGCAGAAAGTACAGAGAGTTCCCATTTATTCCCTTCGCTCAGATAAGCACAGCTTCCCCGACTACCAGCACCCTGCCCCAGGGTGGTACATGTGTCACCACTGATGAAGCTTCTGTAAATAACCTATTTTTTCTTCATTCTTCACAATTTGTTTAAAGAATAAAGTCCAAAGTCAAATTTGGTCTTGTTAACCTAGAAATATTTCTGCACCTCATAATCTCCCACAGTCCTTACTTCACCCTCGGGTTTGCTCCTACTGTTGTATTTTCTATGGATTTGGGCAGATATGTGTACACTGGATGGGTGTGGACTAAACTGGACGCAGGGGTCAGAGTGAAAGATTTGAAGCTGTTACACTGCTGGCTTTGAAGACGGAGGAGGGGGCCACGAGCCAGAAATGTAGATGGCTTCTAGAAGCTGAAAGAGGCCGGGAAATGATTCTCCCCTAGAGTCTCCAAAAGGAGCACAGCTTTGCCTTGATTTTAGCCCGGTGAGACTCATATCAGGACTTCTGATCTCAGAAGCAAAAGAGAGCAAAAATCGGTGTGGTTAATAGGTTCATGGTAATTTGTTACAGCCGCAACAAGAGTTGCTTACTCAGAAGGTACATGCCTCTGGGGATCAGAACACCCCAGCTGGCTGGAATGTGAGAACAAGCCCAGTGTCCAGAACCGGAGTCTCACCGATGGGGCCTTCAGCGCAGCACTTTATTTTCATTAACACCATTCGCATTATAAACTTTTTTTTTTTTTTTTTTTTGCATTTCAGCCTTCCTCAAAATAAGGCATCTGTAGTACTGAAATGATTCCTTTCCTTCTGTAAGGGGTTATTTATCGCATTATCCTATTTGAAATGATTAGTCATTCGTCAAATTGATTTAATTAATTTTCATTTTTCAAGGAACTGATAGCTGCTAACTATATCCACTCGGCCAATGGCTCAGCAAAGCAATCTGGGTTTTTCCATCTTGCATTTATTTGCATCCTAAAAGGCTATACTGACTTTTCTCGGGTAAAACTGCTCTGTATGCCAGGCCATATTGGCAAATTCTCTGGTGGGGAGAGAATCCTCTAGTAAAACACGGATCGAGAATGTGTGGCCAACAGAAGAACAGTAAGAACGCCGTGCTAGCTGATGGAAGAGGGTGGAAGGACGCAGGTGTTCTGAGAAGGAAACAGGCTCTGCGAGGTCCCCGCAAGTGGAGCCAGGGAGGTCTCCTGTTCAGGGGCACGCTGCCTTCCCGGCTAGCTGTGACCTCGGGGCTCCATCTGGGTGTCTGGTGACCCAGCTCACAGTGTCATGGTTTATTTTTGTGAATCAGCATAGACAGTAGGACTTATTCCCAGATTGGCCTCAGGATAGTGCTGGAAAGGGCTTCAAAAGGAAAGAACAAGCCTATTGCTGGATTTACATGATGTATAATTAGACTGATATCATCTTAGAACATATTACACTCACCTAGAAAATTTACATATCTACTTATATATATATATATACACACACGATTAGACAGAATTTAAGGCGAAATTTCTTTATAGCTCTAGCAAGATTCTGCCATCCACCTTCTAGAACCTGTGATTAGTACTCTGATCAATAGCATTGGAACTATAAACTGCTACAGGCTCCGGACTGACCCTGCACTTCCAGATATCCCCCACGGCTGCGCACCAATGCAGGCTTTCCCACGTGACGAGGCACGCTCACGTGCATTATCTCATTGATCCTCATGGAACAGTCTGGTTCTAAAGTGAGGAACCTAAGGCTAAGCAGGTAAGTGATGGGGTGGAGATTACAGACTTCCCAAACGCTGGGGCTGAGGTCAGCAAATACGATTTGCTATTTCTTCTGTATGGTTACACCTTTTGGGAACTCAAAAATATCAAGAGGTTGTGACGGTCATAAAAAGAATGCTTATCATTGACCCAGCATATTACTGTCCCCCAGGCTTTGCATGGGGCCCTTCTGTGCACTCTCAAGTAATCTTCCTGCTCACTTTATAGATGAGGCATCTCAGGCTCAGAGAGGTGAACCAACAAGCCTGAGGTCACACAGCTCACATCTGGTAGAGAAAAGCCCATGCTCTTCTCTTTTGACTGTGCAACCCATTTGCATGTTCTTGCAAATTTAAATGACGCTGCTACCTTCTGTATCAGTATTTGCATTTTGCAGCATGTCTGGTTATGGAATAAAAGGACTTGTTCCTTATCAGAAAAAAGAAAAAAAATCCAAGCCTCAGGAAATCAGTGGGATGGAGAGTCTAAGGCTCCCTTAGCATCTCAATCACACGTTAGATCGCTGGCGTGCTGGGGCTGCAGCTTCAGCTCCCGGAGGATGAACAGGGTTTTCTGGAAAGTGTGCCAATCTTCCCCACAACAGAGAGATGGTGAGCTCTACAGGCAGAACACCTGAGTGTGAGTGGCCCTGCTCTTTAGGAGCCCTGTGGCCTTGATGCCTTCCTCACCTTCTCGGGGACTCTGTGGAAAACGGGGATTAAACTAGATAATGTGGGGGGGAGGGGAGAGTTGCAAGGAAGCAACTCTCCCTTCTGGTGAGTCAAGGCTCCCTTGGCCGTCTCTGAGCGAGCACTCAGAGCTGCTTTCTCACGGGGCCACCTGAAGGGCTTGTGCTCTGCTGGGGCGTGTCCTTTCCTGCAGGAGTTTCCAAACCTCTTCACCAAGAAGGTACCTTACGTGAAATAGCTGTTGTTCGTGTTAAGAAACAACGCAGCTAATCTCAGGAGCAGCTCCTAGTCTACAGGCCCCAAGGGCACGGAGAAGGAAGGCTGCATGCACATTTTCAGGACCTGAGGGACACGAGGCCAAGCTTCCAAGGTGGGCGGAGTCCAGCTCTGTAGTTTCCCCGCTGGAATAACAGCCAAGGGGGCCTCGCCTCTCTAGGCCTCAGTGTCATTCTTTACATTATGAACTTAACGGTTGGCCACCTTTCAGGACACCTGTAGGAACCACACATAACATAAATGAACTGCCTAACAAAAAGTCCAGAATATAGTAGGTAGTTAGTAAGAGTTGTCTGGAGGCCCCTGGGTGGCTCAGTTGGTTAAGCGTGCAGCTCTTGATTTGGCCTCAGGTCATGATCTCAGGGTTGTGAGGTAGAGCTCCCCATGGCGCTGGGGAGGGCTCCATGTCCGGGGGGGGGGGTCAGCTTAGGATTCTCTTTCCCTTTCCTTCTGTCCCCGCTGCCCCCACCCCTGCGTGGTCTCTTCCTCACGCCCACGTTTAGAGATAGGCAACTCTAAGAGACACAAGAGCCAAAGTGCAGCCAATAAAGAAAGGCTGTGTGAGAGGCTCCTCAATGGGGTCCGTCCACTCCGGAAGAGCTGGCTGGGTTCCCCTGTTCAGATATTCCACCCAGACTGGAGAATTTATGAAGGTGACAAAGGGATTGGCCAAAGACGGCCAAACCTACCTGTATTAATGAGAACAATATTCAGATACCGCTGTGTGGAGACCCCAACTGGATTCTGGCATCAAACTCCTCTTTATCCTCAGGACTGGGGGACTGCCCCAGTGTGTCAGAGGCCAGCAAGAGCCCCTCTCCCCAGCGCTTCTCTGCCACATCCTAGGGACCCTGTCGGGTGCGATGTCAGATTTTCCCTCATTGCCTCTCCTGAAGTGTCTGCTTCCTGCCTCAGAGCTGGTAATGCTGACTTCTTAGCCTTTGTTTACTCAACTGCTGAAAGGGCAATTTTTGAGCCCTGTGTCTTCATCGAACTGATTCCCATAAAAGGCTTTGCTTCCCTTGCCAATGCTGTGTGGACACCGGTTGCCACTGCTCAGGCTGGACAGAGGTGGACCTCATTTGGCCGAACCGTGGCACTTCTTGAGAAACACAGTTTAAATAATTGCTGGGAAGCAGCCTCGTCAGCATCAGTGTTCATCACTTCATACCCAGTTGTCTGTGGTTTCATTATAGAGTCTATGACTTTGGCCTCCAGTTTAAGGAAAAAATGAAACAGGATGCCGCCATGTGCCCCGGATAATGTCTATCATTCAGGAACATAAGGGAGCGAGAGGTATGTCCTGAGCCCTGGTTACACGCAGAGGGCTGGGCTAGGTTGGGGACTGTACGGTGTGGTCCCTGAGCTCAGGAACCTGGGACAGAGTCTGGACGCCAAAGTGACATGCTGAAGTGGAGAAGGCAAACCTGATCAGTGTTCGCAGTGTGCGAACCGAGAGATAAATCGACACACGTGCAGGTTCAGGGACGGTATCTGGAAACTAAGAATTAAGTGAGGGGTATTCAAAGATCCACAGGAATCGAGGAAACCAATGTCAACATGGGGAAGCATTCTGGTTAGAAGAAACAGCTCAAGTGAAGGCATTCGAGTGAGAACCGGCCCGTTGTGTTTAGGGCATGGAGAGTGTGCCTGTGTATTTGCTTCATTTCTCCTAGAATAGTGGGAATCAAGTTGGTAAAGATATATGGGGGTTAGTGAAAGGGAAATTGAGTTCTACGCTGGGGAGTTTGGGTTTATTCCTTTAGGTAGTGAAGTCACTGCAAATTTTCAAGCAGAATGGCATACTCGAAGTAGTGCTTTAGGAAAGTGATTTTGGTGGGGTCCTCAAGGGAGCATGAGAGGAGACTGGAGGTGGAGGAATAATTTGAGGTCTACCGCTAGGAACCAATAAAAAATCATAAGAACCTGAACTGGGATACCAGTGGAGGGAAAGAGGAATAAGGGGCAAATTAAATACAAGTTGGAGGGCAAAAAGATACGGACTTAGAGAGACAACAGGAGAAGCAATGGCATCCTTGTGTGAAGGTGGAAAATCAGAGCTTGTCTGCAGGCAAAGTATCATCCACTTAACCAAGTCTGAGGTCTGGTGACACGACCAGCACGTAAAGGTGAAAATGGCCAGCAAGTTACTGGAGATAAAGAGACAGGGATCGAGAATCAATTCTGGGCTGTAAACATGATTTGAATGGCATTTGCATGGAGTGGATGGTGAAGTTATGTTGGTTTTACTCCAGATTGTGTGTGCCTGTGTGTGATTTAAGGCAGAGGAGAAGACTGAGGAGATACCGACAGCCTTCAGAGAGATCAGGGCAATGAAAGGAGCAGGAAGGAGAAGCTAGGGGGATAGGACGAAGGGAATCAGCCAGAGCATTAACCTTGAAAAGGCGGACTCCACGGCAAGGCAAGCTGGGCCCTTGGCAGCAAGATGGGGTAGGGATGGGAGAGGGGGCAGTAAGCCAGGAAAAGAAAGGCAGATTACAGAACTATTGTGGTTGCAAGGTTGGCCTCCTCAGGAGGGTGGCCCAAGAGTTGTGGCAAAGGGAGGACTAGCTCAGGCTGATGATGGTAGGAGGGTGTCCCAGCAGGTTGGGTGGAGGCAGGAAATGGAATCAGAAGATGGACCGAAAGCATGTAGGCTTCAGAGGGTCCATCCAAGGAAACAGGACCCCAGAGAAAAGTGGGGATATAGACATGATCGGAATGAAGGTCGGAGAAGAGCAGGTGACGGCCCAGGAATCACAAGATGTAAGACTATGGTTTTCTGTTTTTGTTTCCCAAACCCTAACGGTTCAGAGATGCTTCAGGGGCTCCAAGCTCCCCACTCCCATTAGCCCCGAGCAGGTCTTTGTGTTTTATTTATCGAGTTTTATGGTAAGATTTAATTTGAAAAAAGGTTCCACTACTAAAATAAAGTTTGAAAAATCACTGGTGGGGGATCTGGCCTTCCAGAAATAAAAGCAGAGGCATTACTCTTGCTAGAGACAAAAAACTCGAGAAACCTCAAAGTCAATCATTAAAAGAACAATCAAATAGATGGTGGCATAGCTATTGTGCCCAAAACACTGCAGCCATTACACATGATCAGCTAGACCGAAGTCTGTAAGCTGACCTAACATCAGAGCGATGTCCAGGGAATATTCTCAAGGGCTAGAAACAAGTTTCAGAATAAGGCATGCGGTAGGTATGCTTGTAAACAAATAAACAAAAAACAAGCCGGCTTCCCTCTCCAATCCAAAGAAATAGAAACCCATCCGTTTTTGTTTGTGTTGAAAGGAAAGATAAGGAAGCTCTACACAGTACACTTCGGCTTCTTCAGAGACTGGAACTGAAAGGAGGTAGGGAATTATCACACTTTAAGAGATATTTTTATAGTATATAAGCGGTTACTCTGAGCTAGTATTTTTCTTTTTACACTTACTTGAAAATAACTATAGATTCACCAGAAGTTGCAAAAATAGTACAGAGAATCCCGTGTTCCCTTCATCTACTTCCCCCAATAGTAACATCTTACATAATGATAGTACAGTATCAAAGCCAAGAAATTTACTTTGGCACGATCTATAGACAATATCCAGCTCTCACTAGTTTTATATGCACTTGTGTATGCATGTGTGCATGTATATAGTTCTATACAACTTTATCACGTGTAGATTTGGGTAATCACCAGCACAATCAAGATACACCATGGTTCCATCACCACAAAAATCCCTTATGCTACATACCCATTTCTCTAGCCATACCCGTTTCCTGCCTTTCCTCCCACTGCCTGATACCGGGCAACCAGTAATCTGTTCCACAATTTTCTCATCTCAAGAATGTTATATAAATGGAATCACATGGTATATAACCTCTTGAGATTGGCTTTTTGTTGCTGTTGTTTGACATCACATCCTTGGGATTCATTCAAGTTGTTGCATATACCAGCAGTTAATTCCTTGTTATTGCTGAGTAGTCGTCCTCGGCATGAATGAACCACCATTCGCCCACCGAAGGATATATGCGTTGTTTCCAAGGTGGGGCTATTACAAATAAAGTTTTTATGAACATTGTGTTCACATTTTTGTGTGGACATAATTTCTCATTTCTCTGGAGTAAATGCCTAGGTTTGTCATTGCTGGGCTATTAGGTAAGTATAGGTGTAGTTTTATAAAAAATTGTCAAACTATTTTCCAGAGCGACCGCATCATTTGCATTTCTACCAGCAATGTTCAAGTAATGCAGCTGCTAGGCATCCTTGCCGACATTTGATATCACTATTTTTTTCTGTTTAACTGTTCTAATAGGTGTATAGTGATATTTAGTTTGTATTTCCTCAATGGTTAATTATAGTGAACAGATTTTCAAGTTCTTATTTGCCATCTGTATATATTCTTTGGTGAACTATCTGTTCATGTCTTTTGCTCATTTTCTAATTAGATTTTTTGTATTTTTTTAATCCCTCAGTTTTGAAATTATTTATTCGAGATGTAAATCTTTTGTCAGATATGTGGTTTGCAGATATTTCCTTTAGAAGGGATCTTCAGTTTTCATCATTTTAATAGAGTCTTTTGCAGAGTAAAAGTTTTTCATTTTGATAAAGTTTAATTTATTCATTTTTCTTTTATGAATTGTGCTTTTTGGTATCACATCTAAGAACTTCACATCTAGCTCTAGGTCCCAAAGATTTTCTCCTCTTTTCTTCTAAATGTTTTATAGTTTTATGTTTCATATTTAAATTTATGATCTATTTTAAGCTAATTTTCATTTAAAGTATGAGGTTTGGGTCAAGATTTCCTTCTTCCTCATTCCCTTCCTTTCTCCCTCCTTTCCTCCCTTTCTTCTTTTCTTCCTTCCTTCCTACCATCCTTCCTTCCTTCATTCATTCATTTCTACCTGTCTTTCTGGGGCTTTTTTGCTGGTACATGTCTGATTGTTCCAGAACTATTTGTTGAAAAGACTCTCCTTCGTCCATTGGATTGCTTTACATCTTTGTAAAAAATCAGATGAGCCTATGTGTAGGTTTCCTTCTTGATTCTCTGTTCTGTTCCATTGATGTGTTTCTGCCTTTTCACCAACACCACACAGTCTCAATTACTATAGTATGTAATAAGTCTTAAAATTGAGTAGAGTGACTCCCACTTTATTCTCCTGCAAAATTGTTTTGGCTATTCTAATTCTTTTGTTTTTCCACATAAATTTTAGAATAAACTTATCTATATCTACAAAAAATTTCTTGCTGTGATTTTGATAGGAATTGTGTTAATAAATCAGTTTGGGCAGAACATCTTTATTATGTTGAGTCTTCCAATCCATGAACATGATGTGTCTTTCCACTTGTTTAAATATTCTTTGATTTCATTCATTAGTTTTTTATAGTTTTCAGCATACAAGTCCTATACATATTTTATTTTATTTGAAAAATCCAATAAAATAATTTTTAAATCATTGATAAAGATAATAAGTATTGTGACAAAGGGTTTTGAAATGGAACTGGATATCAAAAGCAAATGTTCCATATTTATCTTTTCTCCCCAAGGCAGCAAGAAAGAAGGGAAAGAAGTAAGAGCTGCCAAGGGTGAGGCCCAACAACAAAGGGCTCTGGGCAGCCCCTAGCCCCGCAGGAGTAGGGAGCCCAGAGTGGGGCGAAGGGCCCCTGAGAGGGATGTGGAGGAGTATGGCCTCCACTTATTGCAGAATTTTGTCAAGGAGCACCCACGGCCACCACCAGCTCAGGGCGAGACATGGAGCCCTTTTGCCAAGGAGGCCCTATATGAGATTCCTTAGTTTCCCATCCACTGATAGAAAGGTAGTGTTATGAATTTGAAACGACCCAGTGACAAGTGAGCAGACTCAATCCTAGAGAGTGCACCCATGGCAACCTGCTCGGATGTCAGATCCACTTTTTTTAATGGGCTCCTCTTAACAGCCCAGAGTATTTCTCCTTGTGGCCAAACAGCTGTGGCAGTGAACGAAGATGCCATTACTTACTCTTACCATATCTTAACTGCAAAGTCACCGGGACATGGACTCCAGTTAAGTCTACAGTGGTCCCTTCTACAGGATGGGGGAGCTAGCAAGAGGAAAGCCATTTTCTCTCTTATACTTTTGCAAAGATAAAAGTAAAGCTGAGCTCCAGTATTGAGAGTTTTTGCCTTCAATTCTCTCCCCTTCCATGATAAACAGAGAGAACCAGAACATTAGAATTCAGAAAAACAAAGACAAAAGTGCAATATCCATAAAGAAAATGACAAATCAAACTATATTATATCTGAAAGAAATAAAATTTTGTTTTTAAAGGCAAATATTATCTTTCTCCAGCAGGATATAATTTTTGTCTCTTTTGTCACAAATAAATCACTAAGAAACAATAGCATTTTATTATTGCGCAGAACCACCCCGAAGAGAAGGAGATGATGGGTGTACAGTACTATGTTGGGTTTTTGTTCGGGTTCATGGACTATCTGGAAAATGCCAACAGAGATACCTATCCCAATTCCATTCAGAAACCCACAAATGAATGCAGCAGACCACAAGACCAAAAAGTGGAAAATGGCGCACTCGAACATTGGTCTCCATGAGCATAAATGACAAATTTGAATAGAAAGCTATCTAATATAAACTGTTACACCTACTATTCAAGATTACTTGAGAGGGCTCAGAACACTAAAGAAGAAATGGGCACATCTTCACAATCTGAAGACCAGAACGGTCTTCAGCTGGGCCTTTGGAAGGTGCCCCTAGAGAAACTAGAGTGTAATTTTGTCAAGTAAGAGGAATGAGTGGGGAGCGGACACACTGTCCTATGGGCTTTCTTGAGTCTTGGGGAAGTCACTGTGAAGGAAGGCCACTTCCCAAATGAAAACTGCCAACCCCCTGACAACGCCTTTCTGTACGCAAATGTTATCTAAGTAAGACATGGGGGAAATAACTGGTGATTTGTTCATGTTTGGAGGAAGCACAGGAAGGAGTCAGACAAGAGCACAGGAGCTGGGGCCAGAACAAAGCCCACACTCAGCAGCACGGCCTCGGGCCGGCGCTGTCCCCATGCTGTGCAGCTGTAGCTTGCTAGTTTTCAGGACGACCCTGTGAGCCGAGTGCCATTAGGGCGCCAGTTCACAGATGAAGAAAACGAGGCACAAAGAGGTTCAGAAACTAAGATTATTCAAGTAAGACAGTGGCAGATTGAGGGTCCATGTTGTTACCCAGCACACTAGGAACGTGGGTTAGCAGGATGCTAAATATGAGTCAGAAATAGAAAAATGGTGCCACGTCCTCCCACATTCCATAGCCAGATGTCACAGCCATGTCCCCTGTTTTGGACCCGCGACATGTCCTCCACCGCTGACGGGAGGCTCCTGGGCTGCTACAAAGACTTGAATAAAGAAATGTGGTCTCTGGGGCACTTGGGTGGCTCAGTGGGTTAAAGCCTCTGCCTTCAGCTCAGGTCATGATCTCAGGGTCCTGGGATCGAGCCCCGCATCGGGCTCTCTGCTCAGCAGGGAGCCTGCTTCCCCCCTTTCTCTGCCTGCCTTTCTGCCTACTTGTGATCTCTCTCTCTGTCAAATAAATAAATAAAATTAAAAAAAAAAAAAAAGAAATGTGATCTCTGAGAGAAAGGGCATGGGAGGGGAGACTGGGTTCAGAGACACAGACAAATGCTAAAGAAACACCAGGTTGGGATTCAGGAGGCTGTGGAATAACCGTTCATCCTGTACCAGAGTGAAGTCTGGAATGTTTAATGACAAAGTCCAAAGGGTCTCCCCAGCCCCATGTGAAGTGACCTAATGAGGCAGGTAGCAAACAGAAGAGGCCAAAATGACCAGGCAACAGCCCAATCATTGTTTCCCACTCCTCAGCGCCCACCCAGGACTTCTGGTTCCTCATCTGTTGCTTATTCTGCCTGGAATGTCCTTCTCTAATCCCCTCCTTCCTTAGCAACTGCCTAATTCCCACCCATTTTATAGGAATTACCTTGGTCACCTTCTCCAGGAATTCTACCCTGACTGCCCCAAGGCTATGCCACAAACCATGTATATATATGGCCCCCTATGCCCTGTGCTCACTATAGCATTTATCAAGCTATACTGTAATTTCTTATTTACTTTTCCTTTTCCTCCCAATAGACTATAGTCTCCATGAAGGAAGGGTCTGTGTCTGGATCATGGCTCAACCAGTACTCAGTAGAGTGCACATTCTGGGCCTTGACAGACATTTGCAGGATGAGCTAATGTTGGGATCCAGCAGGTATAGAAAAGTGAAGCCATTATTCCAGGGTAGAGTGGACAAAACACGGTTAATGATGTCAGACAAGCGTGGGTTAGAATCCCAGTTACCAGGATACCACTTACTGAGTGATACTAGAACTCCCTGAACCTCAATTCCCTCATCTACAAAATAACAACCACAGCAATGGAAATAAATCACAATTATTGGTCTTGTTTTTGTTACAGTACCTACCTCAGTTTAAGGGAGATATTCCTAGTGCTTAACAGAATGTAGCACATCCTAAAGTCTTGGCAAATATTAGCAGCAGGTCCTCATCTCCCCTGACACACGCCAGTCCTTTCTCTGCCAGGGGGGGTTTAAAAAAAAAAAAAGTCATTAATATGTTTAGACAACCCTGAAATTTATACTTGAAGAAACCAAAACGGAATTATTTTCCAAAGAGTCCTCTAATCGGTCAGAAACACTTAGTCATCTCTTACAAAGATGAGTAAATATCTATCACACTCTCATCCGGGATGACTCACAGCAGCTGAGGGTCTCATCTCGGAGGATGCAGGACACATTTCCAGGGTTTCTCAAGAGCTGTTTTTTACTCACAAAATTCGCCATTAGGTGGCATCTGAGCCAGGGTCGCTCAGCGAGAAGAGCGGCCTGACCCTTAAAGGCCGGGCTGTCTGCAGAGGCGGAGCTTAGAAGCGAGTCTCTGACTCATCCACAGAGTGTGTTAGCCCAGAAAATGACAAGGGCTTATTTCAACAGCATGTAAAATAGAACGTCTTTGGGCCCAGAGTAGAGCAAGAGACATGGTAAGCCTGAATGTAATCTCCCCGGAAATAAAAAAATTAAGGTGGTTGACAAATGAAGACGTCAGAGCTCACAAACTATCTTGGACTCATGTTGTAAGTCTGATCCCAAGATAATGAAATCATATTGCAAACAGCCTCATCTAGTCCTGCGTCTCTGTTTAAAAGCCTGCAATGATCCCATGGGGTTTCTGAACCACTGGGGCAGGGCCGGGTGAGGGGTGGGGGAGGAACAGATGTCAGGATTTCCAGGGGGGCAGACGTGGTTTGAGAAAGAACATTCAATATGGCTATTCTTTTCATAATGCAAACTCAGGGAGGGAAGCTTGATGAAATCTATCCAGTAGCTGTATGCAGAAGATAGAATTTTTGAAAAAGCATTGAAGGGCATGAATGTTTTAAAAAGCTATCAAACATAAATATAATGACAACAAGCATCTATTAGGTACTTGATGGGCACAGTGTAATCTGCCTTAATGCTTTATTTCATTTAGCTCTTACAAGCACCCCATGAGTTGGGAATGACTAACATTCTCACTTGACAAATAAGAAAACTAAAGCTCAGAGAGTTTACACCATTTGTCTGCACACAGGTGGAATCCAGAGACAGGGTGCCTAGCTCAGCATTTTGGATTCATAAGGTACAAGAAGTCTGAGATGGCTGGTGGGTCTCCTGCATGGTCTGGAGTGTTCTTTCCTGCCTTCTCTCCTCCCAAGTGCACCCAGACCTCTTAGGGAACTACATCTCCTGGGCTGGCTGGACGTTTCAGGATCTGGGGTGTCACTTAAGATTACACTGAAGTGGGGCGCCTGGGTGGCTGGGTGGCTTAAAGCCTCTACCTTCTGCTCAGGTCATGATCTCAGGGTCCTGGGATGAGCCCCACACTGGGCTCTCTGCTCGGCAGGGAGCCTGCTTCCCCCTCTCTCTTTGCCTGCCTCTCTGCCTACTTGTGATCTCTCTGTCAAATAAATAAATAAAATCTTTAAAAAAAAAAATTACACTGAAGTGGGGGAGGACTAAGGGATAAACCACTCCTTCAAACAGGTGTTTGTTGTTGGGTCCTCCAGGGTTGGTGCAAATCAAGGCACCAAGATGGAAGCCTGGTCCAAGATGGAAGCCTCCGAATTTAGAAAGCTCTAGCCCAAACAGTCTTCATCTCCTGGTTGTTAAAATACAGTACTGCTTGCCTTGAAAGCGTTGGGAATCTCTCTTTTCCATCCCTCTTGGTTTAAGGGCAGAACCTGGAGCTCGCTGTGCTCTCAAACACGCCGGGCTTCACACATGCGCCCTCGGGCACTTGTCATTGGCTCAGACTCCGCTTCCTCTGCAGAAGCGCACCTGTCTCCACAGCGTTCCATGCGCCCACCTCTCCGCTCCCGCTGCCGGGAGGTGTCTACCGGTTTGTCTGCCGCCCACACTAGACCACGAGCTCCCGGAGGCCCCAGACTTGGCCTGGCGCAAAAGAGACACTCTCCATTCTGAGTGTTTACGGAATGAATGAATTCTGGAATACCCTGTTGGTTCGCAGGTTAGAGGGCGGGACACCTTAAGCCGGGAAACTGGTTTGTATTTAAAAGCAGGAACAAGCTCTATGCACTCACAGTTCTTGGCTGCAAAATCCGTTCCAAGATAGGACACACTGGATATTGCTGAGGCTTTTATTATTATTATTATTATTATTATTATTATTATTATTATTTTAATTTAAATTCTAGTTAGTTAACGTTTACAGTGCAATATTGGTTTCGGAGGAATTCAGTGATTCATCACTTGCATACAACACCCAGTGCTCATCACAAGTGCCCTCCATAATACCCATCACCCATCTAGCCCATCCCCATCCACCTCACTCCATCACCCCTCAGTTTGTTCCCTATCATTAAGAGTCCCTCATAGTTTGTTTTCCTCTCTCTTTTCCCCCATCTTCCATATATTCATGTTTTGTTTCTTAAATTCTACATATCAACGATATCATATGGTAATTGTCTTTCTTTCACTGATTTATTTTACTTAGTATAATACACTCTAGCTCCGTCCATGTCATTGCAAATGGTCAGATTTCATTCTTTTGATGGGCAGTAATACCACAGCTTCTTTATCCATTTGTCAGTCGATGGACATTTGGGCTCTCTCCACAGTTTGGCTGGTGTTGATAATGCTGCTGTAAACATCAGAGTGCCTGTACCATGTCGAATCTGTATTTTTGTATCCTTTGGGTAAATACCTAGTAGTGCAATTGCTGGGTCATAGGTTGGTTCTATCTTTAACATTTTGAGGAACCTCCATGCTGTTCTCTAGAGTGGCTGCATCAGTTTGCATTCCCACTAACAGTGTACGAGGGTTCCCCTTTCTCCATGTTCTTGCTAACACCTGTTGTTTCTTGTGTTGTTAATTTTAGCCATTCTGACAGGTATGAGGTGGTATCTCACCATGGTTTTGATTTGTATTTCCCTGATGATGAGTGATGTTGAACATCTTTTCATGTGTCCATTAGCTATCTTTTCTTTGGACAAGTGTCTATTCATGTGTTCTGCATATTTCTTAACTGAGTTAATTTGTTTGGGGGATATTGAGTTTGATCAGTTCTTTATAGATTTGGATACCAAGCTTTCATCAGATATGTCATTTGCAATATCTTCCCTCATTCTGTAGGCTGTCTTTTCATTTTGTTGTTTCCTTCCTGTGCAGAAGCTTTTTTCATCAAGATGAAGTCCCAATAGTTCATGTTGCTTTGTTTCCCTTGCCTCCGGCAACATGTCTAGTAGGAAGTTGCTACAGCCGAGGTCAAAGAGGTTGCTGCCTGTGTTCTTTAGGATTTTGATGGTTTCCTGTCTCACGTTTTTGGTCTTGCTAAGGTTGTTTTTTTTTTTTTTTAAAGATTTTATTTATTTATTTATTTAACAGAGAGAAACACAGCGAGAGAGGGAACACAAGCAGAGGGAATGGTAGCAGGAGAAGCAGGCTTCCTGCCGAGCAGGGAACCCGATGCGGGGCTCGATCCCAGAACTCTGGGATCATGACCTGAGCCGAAGGCAGATGCTTAACGACTGAGCCACCCAGGCGCCCCCTTGCTAAGGTTTTTAAAGGGAAATCTGGTACATCACCCATAGGGCTTCCTCAAGAGCCTGTGGGTGCTTGACTAGAGCTCCTTGATTGTAGCAAGGTGTTGGGGTATAGTCCTACTGGCCCCCATCTTGATGCTCTCCCTGATTCTCGGTTATAGCAGGGGGTTCTTTCTGAGGAAAATACAGCTGTAAGCAAGTCTGTTTTATTCACAATTAACTTTCAGGCCATTTGTCTTTCTTTAACCACCTGGTTCTACAGGGCTATAGGTCACTCTCACCATTTTTCTCTTGCAGATACAGATGCAAACATTTTTAAACTATAGAGATGTAGCATTTTAGTTTCAACTCATTGCTCATAGTGTCAATTTAGTGCTTTCCATGGGCACAAAACCTTGTTGCCTTGAAAAAAATACCTTCTGAAATTAACCTCTCCTGAGAGCTCCATCTGAGTTTAGAGCAAGTTTCTAGCATGCCTCCTATAGAAGCAAAATAAAATGCGTATTTTCCAGTCCTATTTGCCCAAGATTTCAAAAATATATTGTGACTATTTTATGCTTACAGTAAAGAAGAAAGAGTAAAATGACAAATATCTGTTCTCTTCCACCCACATTTGTGATGTGTTAACATTTTGCTATATTACTCCCAAATTATTTTTTTAAGATTTACAGATACAGTGGAAGATTCTCATTTGGAGAGGGAGGGCAGCCACAAGCACATTTCCTCTCCTTCTCTCTCTCTACTATCTTGAATTTCAATGTTTATCATCCAATCCTAATATTTTTAAACATTGACTACATATGTATGGATCCATAAATAAGATTTAGTATTGTTTTGAATTATTTTAACAGTATGGCAATGATATACTACTGCACTGATCCTTCCATAAATTGCTTTCTTCACTCAATATTATTTTTGAGATTTTTAAAATATTGATACACATAGGATGAGTTCATTCACGTTTCTAAATACTGAAGTGTAGGAATCAGTGCTTTCTTTATTCTGTGGTTGGTGAACATTTAATTCTTCTCCACTATTTTTTTCTGTAAAAACAGTATCATAGTGAACTGTCTTATACACATCTATTTGTGCAATTTGAGAAACTATCTCAAGAGTAGAATTTATGGGTCATAGGATGAAGTATCTTTAACTTTACTAGATTTTGTCAAATTGTTCTTTAAAAGTGGTTGTATCAATTAACATGGTCAATAACAATGACAAAGTTTCCATTTTTTCATGTCCTTGCCTCCTTTTTAAAATTTTTTATTTTTATTTATTTTTAAAGCTTTTATTCATTTATTTGACAGAAAGAGAGAGATCACAAGTAGGCAGAGAGGCAGGCCGAGAGAGAAGAGGAAGTAGGCTCCCTGCTGAGCAGAGAGCCCCATGTGGGGCTGGATTCCAGAACCCTGAGATCATGACCTAAGCCAAAGGCAGAGCCTTTAACCCACTAAGCCACCCAGGCACCCCACTTTGCCTCCTCTTTATGGGAAAAATTTCAAATTTACAGAAAAGTTGCCAAGATGATACAATGAACACAAGTATGTAGTTTATCTCAGTAGTTACTAACATCTTGCTCTATTTGCCTTTTCTTTCTCTCACTTCAAAATTTCTCCACCTTTTGTTTTCCGTATTTCAACATGTATACATACATATATTGAATATACATATATAGTAGAATGAGGACATGCTCCTCTGTAACATAGTGTAATTATTACAATTAAAAAATCAACCATTGATACAATATTATTATATAGTCCTGATTCAAATTTCCCATTGATGTAATAATACTCTTTAACATTTTTTCCCCAGTCCAAACTCCAATCAGGAATTGAATATTGCATTTAATTGTCATAAATCTTCAGTCTTCTTTAATCCTCTTTAATTTAGAAAATTTTTCCAGCCTTTTTTTAAAATTTCATGCCATTGATATTTTTTTATCTTTGCCAATGTTTGATAATGTCAGACTTTTTCTTCTTTACCAAATTGATGGAGGTGAAACAGTATCTCATTGTGATTTCAATTTGTTTTTCCTTGATTCCTAGTGAAATTGGGGACTTTTTCATATGCATATTGGCAATTTAAACATCTTTTTTTATTTGCTTCTTAATATACTTTACCTGTTTCAGTACTATGTTGTTTACCATTTTTAAAAGATATAGAAAAGTTCTAGATATATTCTGGATACTCAGTGACTCAGTTAAAGGCAATGTTAGCTATGAGGCTGACCTATGTTGTCAAAGGTTTTAAATTTTAATATTTAAATATATATATCTTTCCTTTAATGATTTGTGACTTTACAATAAATCATTCTCTATCCCAATGTCATGAGACATTCTCATAGAGATAATTTTAGATATTTTATCCACTTGAAATCCATTTTTGTTTTAGAGTATGATGCAGATCTGACTTCAGCTTTCTATGTGTAATGTATTAGTGCCATTTATTGAAGAGTCTGTCCTTTCCCCCCTGATCCATAATGACCCCTCATGTATCAGGTTTCTGTATATTGGCATTCCGCTCTTTCCACTCAAGGGTGGAATCGATGAGTCATAGGTTATGGACAACTTTAACTTCACTAGATTTTGCCAAACTGTTCTTTAAAATAGTTGTATTGGTTTATGCAGCCAGTAACAATGATAAAGTTTCCATTTCTTCATTCCTGACCAAGTTTTTTTTTGAAAAAAAATTCCATTTGTTTATTTTTCTACCCATAAATCAATATCACACTATCTTAGATTAAATACAGCTTGGCAATAAGTGTTCTTATCTGCTTAGGAAGTTCTCACCTGCTGGTTGCAAAATGAGAGACACGTGGGACAGAGTCAGATTTTCTCAGGTGTGCCTTAGCTCACCTCCATTCCCCACTCACAGACACACATAGGCTAAGTAACAGTTTATCGGTGAGGGCTACTGAGCAGTTTTGTGGTCGTCGGTCTTGTAGCATTATAAGGACATTGTGAAGATTAAATGAGCAAGTCCCTGGAAGTGCTTGGTACAAAGTAAGCACTTCTATAAATGTAAGCTATTATCACAATTACAGTTAATGGCATTGAATTAGCTGAGTCATTCAAATTGGAGACCTGGGGCTCATCATTGATCCCGATATTGTCCGTCCACACCCAGTCACCAAGTCCACTGATTCTACTCCTGTGATATTTCTCACACCCTTACTACTCCCCTTCCCTGCTGCCCATGCCCTGGTTCAGGGCCTCACAGCAGCTTATCTTGACGACTGACCTCCCTGCATCCACTCTTACTCTTCCAATCCTTTCTCCATGCTACTGCCAGAATGACATTTCTAAAATAAATTTGATCTTGACAGTCCTCACAGTCTCCAGAATAATATACTTACTACCTGTGTGATTTTGAGTAAAGCTACTTAACATCTCATGCCTCTGTTTCCTGATCTGTAAAATGGGGATAATTATGGTACCTCTTGTAGCTGTTGTGAATATAAAATTTAATTTACATGTAGTGCCTGGTGCATGATGAATACTCAGGAAATATTACTATCAGTTATTAGTTTCTCATTTTCGTTATTTGATGATACCTGTAGTGGTTCTGTGTGCTGGTTTTGTCTCCAGTATCCTCATCATTTTCTTTTCTTTTTATCTTAAGTCTCAGCCATGTGGTTTGGGTTGGATCGACTCCATCTCATCTCTAAGGTCAGTCTCAGCTGACTTAAACAATCAGAGTATCCCATTGCCTTAAGCCAAGTCAGGCCAATGAGAACCAAAACATGTTTAATTCTAGGGCTTCAGTTTGCATCATTGAAAAGTGGACTCTCAAGAATATTTGCAGCCCCAGGAGCTACATGCTACCCTTGTAGGACCACCCATGAAGTCAGCTTTATGAAGAAACAACTCTATGAAGGGCAAAATGGAGGCTTGGAAAGAAACATGAGTAAGCTACTGGTTCAAGCCTCACCGGGAGGTAGCCCTACATCTTGACTTTTCATGAATCCATTAATTTGCTCTACTGTTTAGGCCAGTTTTACATGGGTTTTCTGCTATTTGCAATATAAAGTCTAACATATAGTACCTGAAAATGAATTGTTGAATACCTCTTCTTCAAACCATGCTATTCTAAGTGAAGCTGACTCTAAGTTCCTTGCCTACTATAGTAGGTTGAACGGTTCCTTCCCAAAAGATATGTCTATCTGGAACCTGTGAATGTGACTTTATTTGGGAAAAGGGTCTTTGCAGAGGCTATTAGGTTGAAAACCACAAAATGGAATATAGTGAATGAACTGGATGGGCCCCAAATCCTAGGCCCATTGTCCTTATAAGAAACAGAAGAAGATAGGACATAGAAAAGAAGGCCACGTGAAGGCAGAAATAAATGTTGGAGTTATGCATCCATAGCCAAGGAATGCCTGGAGTCAGCAGAAGCTGCAAGAGGCCAGGAAGGATCCTCCCTCACAGTCTTCAACACTAGAGCCTAAGGACACTATAATTTTGGATTTCCAGCCTACAAGACTGTGACAGAATTCACTTCTATTGTTTTAA
Organism: Procyon lotor; assembly: GCA_028646535.1. NCBI lineage: Eukaryota > Metazoa > Chordata > Mammalia > Carnivora > Procyonidae > Procyon > Procyon lotor. Next base: position 116,494,496 of record CM053605.1, on the reverse strand, counting down.
GCCACCAGGTTTGTGGTGGTTTATTATGGCAGCCCTAGGAAATTAATACACCTGTCTTAGGCAGGCAGTTCGTGTATCTAGAACTGCCAGAAGGAGGAGATCTGCATCTCCATGAATTTCCACCTCACCTTGGACAAGTTACCAGAGCGTATTCTTCACAGCCCCTTCTTCACTCCGGTGCTTTCATATGTGTCTATAACACATGGTTATTTTCCATATCCATGTCCTGAAATTCTATCTAGGTCCTTTTATTCTCCTCTTATATCACAATTTAAGCTAAACGAGGATGGCCATATGTGAAAACCAAGCTAGTTTACACTTTCTGTGCCAATGTTATTCTTAATAGCACCCTTTCCCTCTCAGAAGTGTCTCATTTGGTCAGTTAATTCTATGGTCACCCAAGGTTCAAGCCTTGTTAATGAAATCTGTCAGCCTCTGCTAAACTCGTTGTGTTTAAGATACCAGTTGTTTTTTTGTGTGTGTGTTTTTTTTTTTTTCAAAAAAGAAAGAAGTTATTACCTTCCTACTCATACTTCCTGAGAAAAGGTGCCTGTGCCCACAGCTCTAGTCCAGCGCCACATGTGTCCACACCCATGATGGACTGAGGCGGCCACCTGGCTTCAGGGTTTCTCATCCACAGACTGGTCAGAAGCAGGCGAATTTTGCCATCTGCCTCAAAAAAAATGAGCTGGATATGTTAAATTACTCTCTCAAGAATTTGAAATTGGGAAATTGAGAGACTTGAGTGATTAGGAACATCGCTGTAGTGAAAGCATATGAGGCAGCATTCAAAAGTTGAGCAACAATCTGTTGGTCCCCCCTTGAAAGGGATGGGGCGTATCAATTGCTAATAGGGCCACCCTATCGCATGTCTGGAGCTGCACTCTAGGGGGCGCCATTCACACAGAATGCTTAAGGATTGGCGCTCCCTGTAGCTGGGTAGTGAGGAAGCCCCGACTGTTCCACTTCCTGGCACCCTTCTGTCCCACTTCCAGTTGTTACGTATCTCTATTGGTGGTTCGCATACTCTGATGTACATTAGAATTACCTGGAGAGTTGAAAAACATCCTGATTCTCCAAGTCAAATGCCAGGGTGAATAAATGGGAATTTCTGAAGAATCTCTATAGTTTTTAAAACTCCTCAGAGGAAAAAAAATAAAATAAAAAATAAAATTAAAATAAAAAAATTAAAAAACTCCTCAGAGGAGGTGAATATGTAGCCAAATTTGAAAATCACTGATAACTCCCTGGGTCCCCTTTTCTGGGGTCATTTGAGTGGGTCTCTGTTGCAGCCTAAAGACTTGTATACATTACTTCCCCCAGTCTCTCTGAGGGGTTTCAACATTTCCCTGATGTTCTGGAGGGAAGGACAGGGTCTATGACGGTTTTTCTTACTGACCAGCTGTCATCATCCTTATCTGGAAAAATCTCATGCACTTTTCCTGACACTCTGAATAGTGAGGTAGTTAAATTGCCAGCTAATTTCGTGAGCTGTTTGAATAGCTCTTTGCATGAAAATGAGAATTATGTAAAACAGAATCTTGTTTTTTTGTTCATTCCTCTTGGTGCTTCGGTAGACAGGATGAATCATCTCTCGGCTACAACTGGACTGGAATTTCTCTTAAAATACACAGCAAAAGTTGATTGTGCATTTTTTCTTCCGGTGTTTCTTCTTCTTGGTTTCAGCCCGCTCATTTTCTACCATGTTTCTGCCCCCCTGCCTGGATATAAACATTTTTCTCTCAGCAACAGCAGTAGCAGCAGCAGGCAGATGCCTGTGGTTTATAAAAGAGTATAGAGACATAAGAACTATATCTGGGAATGGCCCCTCTTAATAACAAACTGATTGATGTTCTAGAATTTTCTTTATTAAATGGACATGGAGGAACAGACTTTTCTGCCCACAAGATGACTTACCCCTGTTTTTGCCAGAAAAATCATTGGCAATTTCTTGTTATTAACAGCATCCACCCACCCAGCATCTGAGCATGGCTGTTAGGAATGAGGTTAAATGATCTGATTCCAGAAAGAAAAAATCTCTTATGACCGATGGCGATAGGCAGGACCTACTTATACTCAGATACCACCACTGTGATTTGCTTAGTTCTCCCCTTGAAAAGGTAACAGAAAAGTAGAAGCTGAGCATTTTCCAGGTAGACTTATAGGCCTAGGCTCATTTACGTGATAGTCCTTAAGAATTCTTGGTTTCTCTATGGATTGCAGGGCCCAGAGATTTGACATGGATGCCAGCCAAAGGAGAGACTGTGAGACTTCTGGGCACTCTATGCTCGTTTTCTTTGCTTTTGTACCTGTTCTTTTTGGCTGACCGGTGAGCTCCTTCTCATCCTTGAAGACCTAACTCAAGTGTAAAGGTAAAGGTCTGTAAAGGTCTCTTTTGTATTTCCTGTGCTAAGATATGGGGACCCTGGACATGATGTTATTATTGTACTTACTCTCGTGAGTTCATTTAGCCCTGGCCTGCCTTTCTCACTAGTTAAAAAACCCACTGAAGTTGGGACTGTCTCTCTGATGCCTCTCTTTATCTCACAGCCTGTGAAAGCGTCTGCTGGCACGTAAATGGCACTCAGTACAGGGGTGGTGAATTCCGAAGGCTGCGCGAATGACACTAGAAGGGTAGACGGGTGTAAACATTATTTAAGGATGTCCTAGGTACTCAGCCCTTACGCTCTCTCATCAAATCATCTTAACAACCGTATTAAGTAAATACAAATATAAGAATACTAAGGTTCAGAAATATTAAGGATCTTTCGCTGCTAATAAGGGACGAGGATGGAAAATAACCCTGGGACTCCCTGACTGTCACATTCTCTCTCCACTCCATGTGAGCCTGAGTTGCCCTCAAAGCCCCTTTAAAGTGGAACCATGTATTTCTTTTCCTTAAATAGAAGACACTAATGAGCACAATTCACCTTGTTTGAAAACTATCATTCTAAAGATACCAATTTTAGCCCCTCACAGGCAAAACCTTCGAAAAGTAGGTATCCTTGAGGGCACAAGGAAGTAGTCCTTTCAGGAAAAATGTGAGCGGGACTCATACCCATATTTGGTATATTAAATTCAAAGCATCATGTGGTTTCATGAGATAGGAGTTCACAACATGGTGGGTTTCTTTCAAAGAGTGAGTTTAGAAATAGAGCACAGTGTGTTAGCACCTCTCAAAAGCAAACACATTCTGCAGTAATAACAAGTGATCTCCATCCCACAAGGACTGTAATAAAATAACACCGTCTACAGATGAGCTTAGAGAAGCATAGCAGTAGTAGTAAGAGCCACCGGTCATCATCACTTGTGTGTCAGTATTACAGGCTCACCAATACTCTGCAAGCAGAGTCTTGAAGAGATTATTTGTACTCGCATGTTCAGAGCAACATTATTCACAGTCACTAAGACTCGTGGATGAACGGACAAGAAAATGTGGTCTATGCATAAGATGGACTCTTATTCAGCCTTAAAGGGAAGGAAGTGCTGACACATGGCTACCACATGGATGAATCCCGAGGACATTGTGCTGCATGAAATAAGCCAGTCACGGAAAGGCCAAGACTGAATGGATTCCACTTATATGAGATACTTAGAATCATCGGATTCATAGAGGCAGGAAATAGAATGGTGGTGGCTAGGGGCTGTGGGGAGTGGGAGCTGGGTAATTAATGTTCAGTAGGTATGGAGTTTCAGTTGGGGAAGAGGAAAAGAGTCGTATGTGTGGATGGTGGTGACCGCTGCACAACATTATGAACGGACCTAATACCACTGAGTTGTGCACTTAAATGGCGAAGGCAGTACATTTTATATGTATTTTACCACCATTAAAAAAGCTGGAGAAAATAAACCAAAGTAGAATATATGCTTCTAGGTATATTCAGAAAATGGAGGGAAGAGGGAATGGGAGCATACACAGCAATCTGACAAGAGTGGTTCCCTTTGGGGTTGGGGAGAAGGCACCAAGCCTGGGGAGGTGGGCAGGTAGAACTTGAGCCTTATTGGTCATGCCACACAGATGCCTACTTCCTCCCTTCCTCCCCCTCTTCCTCCTGGTTCAGTTCTAAATCCTGTTCCACGTGAGCACATCTGATTGGCAGCCTCTACACCACATCCTGAAGCCTACTACAAGGAAGGTTGGCAAATGTCGCTTGTAGCTTCCGGCCTCCCCAGGCTCTGATGGGAAAGGGCCGGGCCACATATCGAGCTTGTCAGTCAGTACACACAAGAATATCCATGAAGGCTGTGGCCAAATTGCCAAATAAAATCAAGCTACCCTGAAGAGGATGGGAGTGTGAATCACAGGGACTTTTATAGGATTTCTTACTCCACAAGGCCAACTATAGTCTGAAACTGCGACAGTACAGTAAGCACACAAGGGAAAGAAGCTGCACAAAAGGTTGTGACCTCTGTGAACCCCGACATTTCTGTCATCCTCCCAGGGTGCCCCTCCTCCACCCCACCTGCCAGAAGAGCCACTCTTACCTCCTCTTGAGATGCTTTCATTCTGTCACAAAGAAAGGCACCACCAGTACGAAATAATTTAGAGAAGGATTTGAGGCCAAAGATGTTCATCACTGAGTTAATTATCATTGTAAAATTGAAAATATTTTAAATATTCCAAAATAGAAGGCAAGTTTTATTTATGTAGTTACAGAGAAGAAAATCAAAAGCTACCTTTCAAGTTACCTACAATTCTTATGGGTATTTTCTTCATAGTTCTTTTTTGCATTTTCCAAATACTCTGCAGTGAGTTTGTATCATTTTTATCATCAGAAATACAGTATTTGCATTTTTTTAAAAAAAGAAACACACACAACTTCTCTTTCTCACCATCCCCATCCTCCACCACTCTGGCTGCCTGTTGTGGGGAGTTTCATTTCTTCACAACGCTCCTTTTCCAAGGGCTAATCTGCAGCCAGCAAGCATTTCTAATTACCCGGGCAGAGGCTGAGGAAAATGAGAAAAAACATACGCCAACTGTTAAGGGTTTCACCTGAAAAATGGCACAAGTTTTATCTGCTCACAATTCATTGGCCAAAATGAGTCTCATAGTCACACCTGAGTCAAAAAGGACATCAAAGAGCAATCCTAACATCTTCCTGAGAGGAGAGAGAACCAAACATATGAGAACAGCCCTAATCAATGCACATGGTCAGGAAAGGCCTCTCTGATAAAGGTATGCTTAAACAGAAACCTCAAGAAAGTGAGCAAGTAAGGAGTTAGCTGGTAGATCCTCGGGGTGCGAGACATCATCCTTCTGGCTTCTCAGGCCACACAGCTGAGAGCCATCCTTGACTCTTTCCTCTCTTTCTTTCCCAGCCTACATCAGACGGATCAGCAAATCCCATCAGCCTTACCTTCAGAAGACATCTAGATTTGACCACGGCTGAGTGCCTCCTCCTCTGGTTCAAGCCTCGTCATCTCTCTGGATTTTGCGGTAATTCTCACTGCTTCTGCCTGTAGCCCCCACACTCTGTTCTCCCAGCAGCAGCCCTCTGCCCAAAGTCGTCGTCTTTTTTTAAAGATTTATTTATTTATTTATTTATTTATTTGAGAGAGAGAGAGTATGAATGGGGGGGAGGGTAGAAGGAAAGAATCCCAAGGAGGCTCCGTGCTCTCAGCTCCAACTGGGCTCAATGCAGGGCTCAGTTCCATGACCCATGAGATCATGGCCTGAGCAGAAATTAAGAGTTGGATGCTCAACCGACTGAGCCACCCAGGGACAGCTTCTCTGCCCAAAGTCTTCTATGACTTCTTTCTTGGAGTAAAAGCAAAATCCTAACAGGGCCTCACATGCCCAGTCCCCACCCTGGATGCTCTCCACCCTCATCCATGGCTTGTCTGCTCGCTCACTCTGCTCCAACCACACTAGCTAGCCTCTGTGATTTATTCATCCAATTTGGCTGGTGAGAATTAGAGTGCCTTGTCGATGCTAGACACCATTCTCAGTACCATAAATGTAAGGGTGAAAACACTTAAAAACACAGGCCTCCTCTGTATTGTAATGGGTCTGGTTACCTGTCCATCTCTTTGATTACACTATTACCTCTGTTTCTGTGTTACTCTTCTGTGTAGCTTTGTGCCCAACACTGTGCTTGGCAAGCTTTGGTGAATGATCAAAACTTACTTGAGTGGAGGATAGAAAGATGGATGGACAAACAAAAGTAGGTAGATGACAGACAGACACAGACTTGAACTTTATTGGAACTGTGGCATGCACTGGGTGGAATATACCAGCCTCTCACAGCTGAGGTCATCTGCAAGAAAAGCTTGACAGTGGAGGGCCCTATCTGAATTTGATCAGCATTTTTAGGGAGACCATAAAATGAACAGATTTTCTTGTATGAAAAAAACAGGCCCCAGATCTGAAACAATTTAGTCTTGCTAGATGAGTCAACTCTAGGAAAGAGACACAGGTTCAAGTGGTAAACCACAGCCCATTTACATACTTCATGGGTTGACTTGAACTTTGAGGAGAGGGAAAAGATGGCTTGATGAGGTCAGAAATAAAAGTAATTTATTACCCATAATATTGGAGGAGAATATATTAGGGTCCTTCAGGCTCTGTTTCAATTAATACATTTTTTTAAAATCTGAAGCTTGTAGTTAAAATCCTGAAACGTGAACATATAATCTTTCCATTTCTCCCCATGTTATTTTCAGAGAGCTCAAAGTATTAGTGGGTGCCAGCAGCAAGTTTATCCAAACTGCAGGTGGAAACTTTTGTGTTAGAGGGAAGCACTAATATTTAATGTACATGTAGAAATTTAATTTTTCCAGAAGATACCAAAAAAGATTCTTAATGGATTCCCCTACAAGGATGAGTCCTTTTCCTTTTTATTTATTTTTATTTTTTAAATTTTATTTATTTATTTGAGAGAGAGACAGAAATAGTGACAGAGAGCCTGAGTAGGGAGGAGAGGGAGAAGCAGGCTCTCTGCTGAGCAGGCAGCCTGATGTGGGGCTCAGTCCCAGGACCCTGGGATCATGACCTGAGCCAAAGGCAGATGCTAACCGACTGAGCCACCCAGGCACCCCAAGTCCTTTCGTTTGATGAAGGAAGAAAGTGACTCCCCTTGGACCAGAAAAAAGACAACACTGTGGTTTTGCTGCACTCAATGCTGATGAGGTTCTACGGGGTGCTCTCCTCTCCTTGTGTCACCTTCTGCCAAGTGATTGGGAGTCCACTTTCCTAGTGCTGGGTGAAAGGGAGAGTCAGGGCAGTTTGCAGGAATGTGGGGGGACCAGAGGCTGAGTTAGGTAGTCCTGGGCCCCCCAGGCCTGTTAACAGAGAACTTGTGGCTAACGCGTGACAACAACTGTTGTTACCAGTTAGTAAGTAGTTCAAACAACTGAGCCTGTTCTAGATCTTCAAGGATGCAGTCAAGTGAGGAAATTCTGCATCTTTCTCAAAAATTAAAAGGATGTTCCCTTTATATTATGTAACTCCATGCACAATTTATATTCCTCAGAACACATATGGGCATGTTTATATAATTATATCATATTCTATAATAATATGGGTTGTTCCACAACCCAACTAGGTGGTAAGCTCCTAATTAGAAGGGGTCATGTCGGGTTGCCTGGGTGGCTCAGTTAAGCGTCCAACTCTTGATTTGGGCTCAGGTTCACGATCTCAGGGTTGTGAGATCAAGCTCTGTGTCAGACTCCACACTTAGCGTGGAGTCTGCTTGCGATTCTCTCTCCCTCTGTCCTCCTCACTCATGCTCTCTCTCTCAAATAAATAAATAAATAAATCTTAGAGAGAGAGAGAAAGGATCATGTTTAGTTTTAAAACACATTTAATGGTATTTAAGTAAAGGACTGAGTCCTTAACATAGGATGCGCCAATTAAATGAATGAATGACTGAATAGCACCGCCATGGAGAGGTAGCAGTAGGGGTGAAAAGCTGCCAGAATACCTTGATTTCTCCTCGTTAGGGAATGAATACTAGTTCTTGTGCCATAGAAACCTAAAAAATTTCGGTTTTAGGGTAGCAACAACATAAAAAGCCTACATTCATACTTGCTATGCGAAGAGCAAAATAAGAAAAGGAATATTTTGGGTTTCTAAGTATCCGAAGGAGTAATGTAAGCAGTAGGTTCAGGTGGGTGAACCTCAGATGACATGACAATGTAAATTAATTAAGTTCAGGTTGAAAGACTGAGGTGGCCCCTAGAACAGTCATATAGTGGGAGTTGAAAGCAAAAGAGATGATACTGTGGATATGTACAGCATGTAACTGAACAGCCTAGAAGGTTTAGACCCCTTTCCTGCAGTCTCAGAAAAGGGTCCTTTCCGTGAGAAGTTTAGGTTCATGAAAATCTGGTTCCTGTGGTGATCTGTATAACTTGCTAATATCTACTTGGCATTAAGTCCTCCATAAAGAGATGAAAACGTCTCTCACTAGTCAACACAGAACCCCTTTGGACCAGCTTGCCTCTGTGCTTCCCTATTCCACCTTCTGGAAAGAGTGAAATCTCCCACATTACATATGGGCTCGGTGTACACGACAGTCCTGGGGGACTGGTGAATGCTACATTCACATTTCTGTAGCAACTGTGAAGTTGCACGAGATGAGAGGCAAAGACACGGGACCCCCAGCAAGACAACTTAGGAGCTCAAAATAACACATATACAAACAAAGCAAAACAAGCAGAAAGCACAAGATGTAGAAATGTTCCAACCACCTAGAAATGAATTGCACTCCCTTGGGTCTCTCCCACGATCTCCATGGGTGTTTGTGGATGGGGGTGGAAGGCATTAGCTGCCACGAGGGGGTCTGTCCTCTATCTCGTGGCTCCTCTGGGTAAGGTAAAAGGGGCAGAGCGCTCTGCAGTAGGCTGGTCTGGGAGTCTAAAGACCTGAGTTCTGGTTCTTACTAGCTAGTTCAGTGTATCTTCTCTTAACTTTAGGGTTTTGGGATTTTTTTTTTTTTTAATCTCTAACTGGTTAAATTTTTCCCTTAATTTTTTTTAACTCTAAAGATAAAAATGTATGCCCACCCTGTTGAGGGGGAATAAATGAGGACATGTGTGTGAACATACTATGGAAATGTGAGGTGGCTAGTTGCAGAATTTCTGAGTTGAGGAGGAAAGAGATAGCGATCAGAGGGGATCCATTATAACCACTAAGACAGAACCTCATGGTTGGCTGCCACAAAGTTACTGGATCTTATGAGTGTGTCTGGAGGAGATGAGGCTCAGCAGGGAAGGACTTGTGCTAACCAAACTTACAAGGGACCAATGTTTAAATCAGAATGTCACTTATTAAATATACAAGGGGAACTATTCTTTTACAGTGACAAGAATGCTCTTATTCACTACCTAGGGAATCCTCTTGCTTTACTATGGTGGCTGGAAGGACATTTTATTGAGAGTACTGGTTAGGGTTCTCAGATGCAGTAGAAAATGATTATGGTAGTTTTGAGTGAAGAAGTATTTATAAAATTATATGGGATAACATTAGGAATCATGAATGGCTGTAGAATCAAATGTGGGTACACAGCCAAGTGCAAGGCCCCAGGTCATGCCTCATAACAGGTGTGGTAAGGATGATCCACTTCAGCCACTGGATAGTAGGTGCTGCACTTCGCACAGAGAAGCACTAAGGAGTCTGAGCTCCTGTGAGTAGGAGTAACAAATGCCCACAGTCCACCACTTAGACTGTCTTGCATTAACAGTCTTCCTCACCCTGAATGCTCCTGCCTAGCAAAATGAAACCATCCCTCCTGTAGTTATACCATTTCTCACTCCTTTCCTCAAACTCATCAGCTACTGCACCCAGTTCCTGCCCTGGATCTCTGAATGAGGGCTTTCCTCTTTTTATTTATTTTATTCCTCCAAAAGAAATATCTGTATTGATATTCTTTAATATACTTATATTCTATGGACTTGACTGTAAAGGGAGTCCATACCACCAACTCATCCCATACAGAACAATGGGGGGAAGAGAGAGAGAAGAGGAAAAAAGGTTGAAATGTAAACATGATACCGTACAGAAGGCAGTAGAACCCAGAAGGGCCATATGATTTCCCACGGTCCCACCACTGGTCTCTGATAGGGCCTATGAGCAAGCCCTCGGACATTATTCAAAGGTGAATAGCTCCTTTACTTGCTCTAAAACCTTAGGGATCACCTCCTTTGTAATCCCTTTGGGACTTTCTACAGGCTTCATTTGACATCACAATCTGTCGCAAATGCTTTGAGTATTGTTGTTCTGTTACTATAAACTTGACCAGCTGGGGACAATTCTCTTCCTCTGGTTTCCATACAAAGCTGCTTGCCTTTCAATTGGTAGAAGCAGAATACCCCAAAGTGATGTGTGTGTATACACACACACACACACACAATATATATATATATATATTCTTATAGTAAGAATATATAAATATATGTATTTTAAATATTATGTATGTATTTTTTTCTATAAAATCAAAACACTTCCACTGAGCATTTTCTTCTTCCTTAATGGTAGGGGTTGCAAGATGCCACAAGTCTTTGGTTTGTGTGTGTGTGTGTGTGTGTGTATTTATATAAAAAGATATAATTTATATATAAATATATAAAATATATTTATTTTTATAAGTATATATTTATTTATATATTATATATATGCATATATATATAATTTTTTTTTCTATAAAATCCAAGCACTTCCACTGAGCATTTTCTTTTTCCTTTGTGGTAGGGGTTGCAAGATGCCACAACAAGTCTTTGGTTTGCGAGGTTATCCCAATGTGCCTCAGACTACTGGACCCTCAAAAAACTTCCCTGAGGTACCAAGCCTAGTATTTTCATGGTTTTTATCTTCTGACATCTGATGTGCTCAGGACAGAAATGCATATCGAGTTCCAGCATCGCTTTGCTCCCAGGTCTTTATCTCATGAGCATGCTCTTCTGTGAGATGATGAGATAATCAAGGTCCCTGCATACCGTCTTGTGGCACAAGGACAGCAAGATGATGCAAACCTGAGGCAGCATACTGAAGGTATACCACTCTTCCTGCTAGGTGAAAGCAAACTACTTCAGGAATTTTCTGTGTTGGGGGATAGAGATCAACAGCTGCGTGCCAATGCCAAGGGTTGTATGTTATTATTTTGGTATACACAAAAAAACCTAGTGAGGTTAGTCACTTATAAAGACTGCTGCTACTTGTTTATTCTGATTTATATACTGATTTTGATGCCTATAATGATAGCCAAACTTACTTTGCCTCTGTGGTATCCCCACAGAAAATAGGGATTTCATTTCAATTGCAGTATTTCTCATTAGACTTCCAGGCCTTAACAGTTTACAGTCCCCTCAGCACTTTTCAAATGTGCTGACTTTATTTTCACCAATCAATGCATTTCTCAAAGCCTTGGTGAAGGGGGCATTTTCTGGAGCTTCTTTGGGGATATATTGAGAGTGTTTGTGAGCCAGTCACACACGGCAAATCTCCTCCAATGGGCTTATTTCACAAGCCTTTGGCTTCCTTACTCTGTATTATATTGAAGAATTTCTGGCTTCTCCACTTCAATAGATGAAGACCACCATGAAGGTGAAGTTTTAGTCAACCAAAGAAACAAAGCTTTAGGACCACTCCCAGCTGCTTAAACTGACAGATATCCAGAGTCTCTGTTAAGTGATACCTGTAGATCCATTCAGCCTGATCTCATGTTAATGTTCTGTATCCCTTGGTCTGATACCCTCCCCAGCCATTTCCATACATATTCTCAATATTTTCTGATTATAAACTAGCAAAATTTTACAACCATTTAGCAGGGAGAGTCCTCCTTCTGCATTGACTTCGCAATGAAATCCCTGGTGCAGGTCAGATTCTGCCCAAGTTCCCGTAGCAGCAGCGATGACAGCAGTCACCTCTAGTGGAGGGGACCAGCAGGGATGAGGGCATAAGCAGCAGTTCTTGCGTTCTCGCAACCCCAAGTAGCCCGGGGTCAGGGCCGCCCAGGTGAGGCACATGGGCTGTGTGTGGCTCAACTCCAGGCCACCATTCAAGTTGTGCAGGGCAGTGGATTCACCTGGTAGACAGAGCGACGGATGTGGAGGGGTACAGACTGAGGTCCAAGCCCCAAAGCTGGTGCATGCAGCTTGGGTGGACTTAGACATCACGACTCTTTGCCTCAGTTTCTCCATCTGCAAAATGGAGGTCCCATCTACCTCTCGTAAACTTGTGGGAGAATTCAAGTAAGAGAAAGCATGTCCAAGGGCAAGTGCATTCTAAAATGTATAGCACTCTACAGGGCCTCATTATTATTATTTTCATCCTACCCATCTATCAGCAGAGCTCCTGGGTCCACTGAAAGGCTCACATGCATTCTTAACCCCCTCCTTTCTGTACTGACGCTGCTTCTGTGTTCCCAGATCTCGCCAGCCTGTAGGCTCACAAGGAATCACATTAACTGTGTAACTGCCAGTGGGGCCCTCATGTCCCCCGCCCCCTCCAAAATACAGCCTCCCATGTCTTTGGGATTCTTCATGGGTATCTTCTTCATGTCCAGCCAGATGCTCAGGAACATAAAGTACCTCCGTGCTTTTCTACCCTAGCCTGATCGGCAGGGTGTGCTGCCTGCAATGGGGCCCCTTTACCCAATCACAGCTGCTGGGCCCTCGGAGAAAACAGAACACAGTGCCCAGTGGTTCCCACTGCCAACCCCACCCCCCAAATGGGCACTGCCACACTCAGTGGCTGCACTGAGCTTCAGGATAACAGAATTTGGGGCCATGGGTGCCCCTCTTCCCTACTCTTTTGTGCTTTGTCATCTGGACTCTGAGGCAGAAGTGCTTGGGCCCTAAGTCTCCTGAAATTCCTTCCTCTAAGTCTCCTGGTTCTGCCTGAAGACCCTCTTTCAGAGAGTTAAACATGGTCTCTGGTGCAGGCTGGCCTGGGAACTGGACACTGACTCTTCTTTTATGGTCTCTTCTTTCTGTCTTTCTCCAACATCCCTGCGCATACCCTGGCCTCTCCTTTTTTCCTTCATTAAAAAGGTCTCCATCCCTATCAGCTTATGGCTGGCTGGGGGTCCAGGGGAAGGCACTCTGTTTCCCGAGGTCCACCCTCTACATAAGTATAGCCAAGATCACCCTGCTACATTTGATTTAGTAAAGTCATAGATAAAGGATCTGCAGAGACTTTCAATTTTGGAACCATCATGGCCAACAGTGACTTTGAGTATGGGAGGGCGCATGTTTCAATATATCTTGTTACAGTGGTTTGTCATCATGACTCACACTGAGAAAGCCTCCATTTAGCACTGCATCAGCATAATATTTTAATCCAACAAGCAAGTGGACTTTAGTCATTGTCCCAGTGCTACGTAAATAGTTCTCACTAGCTCGGAGATCAGCTTTTCCTGCTGTCATCAATCTTGGGAGTTCATCTTAAGGATGACACCAATGCACACATTCCTCGCCCCATCACTGTCTCCTCCCCTCCAGAAAGTTCTGTTCAGGTGCCTGGCTCCAGAGTCCCATATCCGACTTGATGCAAGGACATGTCTCCTAATTATCCCTGAGAATGAGTCCCAGGCTGGGCCTGAGTCCCTGCAACAACGTCATGACCCACTTCTCCACACTGAACTTCTGCTTCCTTTACAGGACTTAGTAGTCTCTTGAAGGACACTCAGTGGCACTTCGTTAATGAGAGATATGTTCTGACAATGCGCTTTGTGATCAGGAACTTTATTTCCAGAAATAAAGTTGGACACATAAGGGTGTACCCTCGAAATCAGGGTCCCCATAACCTCCTAATATTTGGTGGATGCTTTTAATCCTCCTACCTGATCTCTCTTCTACCCCTGACAGAAGTGAATCAGAGAAGCAGGAGACAATAGTAGAAGTGCACAAACTGGGTTGAAATCCTTGCTTTTGCCTTACTAGTCAGGGGACTTCAGACGGGCCACTTGAGTTCTCTGAGGTTACTTTTCCTTTATCTGTAAAATAAGTAAAGTGATACATGAGGAATTTCTGAGGGAGAGTATAATGCTTGTAAAGTTATTGGAATACATGTCTCTGATAACTGGTGGTTATTAATGCTCCTGTGGACCAATTTTCATTCTTATTTTCTATCCTTGTATATCGTGATAACTCTCTATATCATGGTTCTCCTACCTCATTTTCCTTTCCTCATCCACTCACTCAACAATATTTGTTAAATGTCTACTGAGTGCCGGTCATGAATAACACACAGTCTCTATCATGGAGAAACTCACACTCTAATGGGGGGAGAGAACTACAAATAATTATGACTCAATGACTATAATTGCTATCCTAGACGTTCATCCACAGTGGTCTGGATACAGTGATCTGATGTGCAGACAAGAGCCCAGAAAGGCTTCAGGCTTGAGCTGCCTTGAAGGATAGGTCTAAATTTACCAGGCAAATAAAGAGGGGAAGTATGTCCTGATCAGAAGGAACAGTATTCATAGCATCAGTGAAAATCACCTAGCTAGTAGGAAAATCAAAAGCCTCAAACAGGAAAAAAAAAAAAAAAAAGAAAGAAAATGCTGGACAATACTGTTTATTTTAGTTGTAGACCAGACATGATGTGGTAATTTTTGCTCACAAACTTTTGGATATTTAAGCGGTCTCACACATGTTCAGAGTTATCTGTGAACATCACTTGAGAATGCTGATACAGTCTCAAAATGATGAACAGAGTTGTCCTGGGTCTAGGAGGTACATGGTGTGAAAAATGCTCTACAACTCTAGAATCACAATCCACAGGAGCAAAATGTTGACTCTGGAAGAGGCACATTAAAATTCAGACCAACTGAGGAAAAGCAGGTCCAAATTTCCATCTCAAAACCATCCATCTCAAAAACATTCATTAAGTGGGATGGTCAGAAAGAATCACTGTAGGCTTAAATATAGTTTTTCTTTCTTTCTCTCCTCCTTCCCCTTCTCACCTTCTAGTGGGTGTGATTGATCTTGCTCAAGTTGAATTCAGGTATGATAAGACTTGACCCACTTTGAAACCCTTATATGAGAATTTGCTAATAATTTGCAATGATCTTCCTTTTATAGCCTGGAACATTAGCAATGTAGTCCTATAGTCCATGTTTTTATTACAAAAACTATAGAGAATTCATTAGAGTGTTGTTTAAGAGACTTTTTAAAAAATGACTGAGTTTGATTGGCAAAGAGGTAGTTACATGACATCCTTGTATGTTGTTGATGGTGTTTAAGCTGGTCCCCTTTTGAAAAACCTGGCAACTTATCAAGAGTCAGGCAGTGATAGTGATGATGGTAGTAAGGATATTTATTGACTGTATTAATGTGTATTAGTCACTGTGTAAGTAATTGACATGTGTTAATAGACCCCATTCTCCTCAGTAATAATACTATTATTATCCCTATTTGACAGATGAGGAAACTGGAACACAGAGAGTTTAAGAAACTTGCCCAGGGTCACACAGCTAGTAAATGGCAGAACAGGGATCCAAACGAAAGCACTCTGATGCATACTCCAAAGACTTCTCTGAACAATTCACCATACTGCCTTTATTGTATCAAATGCTAATATCTCTCTCTTTTTTTTTAAGATTTTATTTATTTATTTGACAGAGAGAGAGATCACAAGTAGGCAGAGAGGGAGGCAGAGAGGTGGGGGGAAGCAGGCTCCCTGCTGAGCAGAGAGCCCGATGCGGGGCTTGATCCCAGGACCCTGATTCCATGCCCTCAGCCGAAGGCAGAGGCTTTAACACACTGAGCCACCCAGGCACCCCTCAAATGCTAATATCTCTTAACCCAGTTATTGAATTTCTGGGAATCCATCCAGAGCAAAAAACCCTAATCACAAACAATGTTATATGCAAGAAGATTTGTAGCATAGCATTATATGTCATTGGAAGCAGCCCAAGTGTCCAAACATTGTGGAACAGTTAAGTAGATGATGTATATCCAAACAGTTGACAACTTCACACCATTAAATGGTGGTCATGACTTCCAGGCAAAGAAGATGGATTGGACACATGCATCTACTGTTACTCCTTTCCTAAATGACAGTCAGAGGATCTCTTTAAAAGGCTTAAATCCACAAAGAGTAGAGTAAAAGAAGAGGAGACAATAGCAATTCTATTTGCAAAGCTTGAAAGTAGTAAATTATTCAGTAGTAAATGACTTAGCACATCTGAGAAGGTTGGCTTCGAAACAGGCAATGGAGGAAAGGTATGAATCAATGTAATTGATATCTTTAAAGACTCAGAAATTGGTGGCATCAATTTAAAAGTGGAGTGAAAGAAGGGAGTGCTAGGATAAGGCAAAGTGGTTGCAAGTCTAAGAGGCAATTATCTAAATGTAAGAAGCATTATCTCCTCTCCTGTTCCACACAACCGGGAGACTCTCTCTCCTCCAACCTCAGCAAAAGGCTGGTTTGCTCTTGGAGGTTGTGACACAAGCTCTCTGGACCAGATGATCAAAAGACCTCTGAACCACAGTGCTCTTTCAGCAAGGCTTGACACAAACCACTACTCTCTTGAAACATCACTTCCATTGACTTCCAGATAATTCTCTCTCTTGATTCTCTTTCTTGCTGTCCCCTCCTTCTCATCTCCTTGACCTCTCAATGTGAAGTGCTGCAGGTTCTATCCTTGATCCTCTTCTCAGTCTACAATACTCTCAAGGCAAGCTCACTCAATCTCATGACCTTAAATACCATCTCCTGCATTTATATCTCCAACGTCTCTCCTGAACACCAGACTCATATATCTACCTACTCTGATACATTCCATGGGTGTCTCTAACACGTGCAGAATCAAACTCATGATGTTTCTCCAACCTGCTTCCTCATAATCTCCCCCTTCTCAGTAAATGGCAATTCCATTCTTCCAGGTGTTCAGACCAAGAGCCTCTTGGCTCTCTCACTTCTTTTTCTTTGTCACCTCACAATGAACCCATTAATAAATTCAAAAACATATCCAGAATCTAACCACTTCTCATAACAAGTTGGCCACCACCTTGGTCCAAGACACCACCATGACTTGACTGGGTTGGTACAACAGGCTCCCAACTGTGCTTCCTGCTTCTGCCCTTGACCCCCTACAGTATATTTTCCATATAGCGTTAGCATGGCTATCCTCTCCTTTACTCACTAGCTCACTATGCTACAGCCATAGCTTTTTGCTCTCCTCCAGAGATATCAGGCATTTCTGCCTTAGGGACTATGCCTGTTACCTTTGCCTGAAAAACTCTTCTTCACTAGCTACCCCATATTCTTCAGTTCTCTGCTCAATGGATCTTCTCAGAAAAGTCTTCTCTGACCACTCTATTTAAAGTAGTCCTAAAATAGGCAATTTACCCTTACTCTGTCTTTCTTTCCCCCCATTTTCTTTTTACTTACAGCATTTATCACTCTTTGACAAATTGCATTTTTTAAATTAATTGTCTGCCTTCCTACATGCATTACAGAGGAAGAAATTTTTATGTTTTATTCACAGCTGCTCACCCAGTGCTTAACACACTTACCGGATGCATGGCAGAAACTCAGTAAATAAGGAATGGGAAAAACCAGATGCAGCTGAAGTGAGAGCTGGGGGATACTTTCATGTGAGAAGCTGAGAATCCCTGCTGCATTCCCTCAACCAGAGCCCGAGAATGTTTGCAAGCAGGGCTTTGACCTCTCCATGCAGGAAATGGGAATTGCATTCACTGGGGAATCTGCCAGCTTGAGGGAAAACAGCTAATGGCATTGGACTCTCAGTGAACATTTCCAGTCAGTTCACCCCATAAAGATGGTCCCCACAAGGGGGACCTCAGCCAGAACTGAAGAGTTTCCTGGCACATGGGACTCTCAGTGCTGACACTGGGGCAGTCCCCGGCTAACCAATATAGTTGGTCATGCTACTGTAATCAGTGAGTCTCACCCACATGCTCAGACTTCCCAGTCCCCCAGTTATGATCCAACTTTCTAAAATATTATCTAGATTACCAGACATCTGAGCATTCATTAGCTTGGAAGATTGGGACAAAAATAAATAACAAGTTAAAAAAGTAAACTGGAGAAAATAAAGACTATGCATGGAGAGGGGGAAAAAAATCATTGATATCCTTAGAGAAGAAACTATTCTAAGCATGAAAAGGGACAGTAAATTGGAAATTATTCATAAGAAAATTCAGGAATTGGGGCGCCTGGGTGGCTCAGGCGTTAAAAGTCTGCCTTCGGCTCAGGTCATGTCCCAGAGTTCTGGGATCGAGGCCCGCATCGGGCTCCCTGCTCAGCAGAAAGCCTGCTTCTCCTGCTACCATTCCCTCTGCTTGTGTTCCCTCTCTTGCTGTGTTTCTCTCTGTCAAATAAATAAAATCTTAAAAAAAAAAAAGATACCAAATATCTACTTCACTAGTTTAAAAAAAAAAAAAATTTTTTAAAAGAAAATTCAGGAATTAATCCAGGAGATCTAATAGTAGGATTCTAGTAAGAGAGAAAAGAGAAGAGAGGAATCCTTAACGACATAGTTCAAAGACATTTCCCAGAACATAAAGATCTGAATTTTCAGATTAAAATGGGTCCACTTTGGGGGCACCTGGGTGGCTCAGTCGGTTAAGCATCTGACTCTTGATTTTGGCTTGGATCATGATCTGAGGGTTGTAGGATCAAACCCTGCTTCAGGCTCTGTTGCTGGGCATGGAGTCTGGTTAAGACCCCTTCTCTCTCTCTCTCTCTCTCTCTCTCTCCCTCCCCCTCTCACTATCCTTCTCTAAAAAAAAAAAATTCCACTCTGGGCGCCTGGGTGGCTCAGTGGGTTAAAGCCTCTGCCTTCGGCTCAGGTCATGATCTCAGGGTCCTGGGATCTAGCCCTGCATCCAAGCCCTGCATCAGGCTCTCTGCTCAGCAGGGAGCCTGCTTCCCCCTCTCTCTCTGCCTGACTCTCTGCCTACTTGTGATCATTCTATCTCTGTCAAACAAATAAATAAAATCTTTTTTAAAAAATTCCAGTCTGTGACCAGAATATTAGGTGAAATTACATCCATACATAGCAAGATACAACAATAAGAAATTTCAGATCATTAAGTACAAAGAGAAGCTCCTGCAAAAGAGGGAAAACAGGAAATATACACACACAAAAGGAAGAATGACTGCAGATTTCTGAATATAAACACAGAAAGTTATAAGCCAATGGAACAATGTCTTCAAAATTCTGGAAGAAAATGATCTTAAACACAGACTTCTATACAAAACCAAATCATCAATCAAGTGGGAGAGCAGAAGAAAAACATTTTCATATATGTAAGGCCGTAACATTTTTGTGTCCCACGTACCATTTTCTCAAAAAGCTACTGAAGGATACTTTCAATTAAAACCAAAGATATAAACTTTCAACTAAAAACAAAGAAAAGGAAGGCAACATGGAATACAAGAAGCAGAAGATCAACCCAGAGGATAAGTAAATACCCAGAATAAGTTTGGAGGCATGTTTCAGGATAGGATTGTAAACCAGGTGTAGAGGGCAACTAGTCCAAGGTGGAGCAAATCTTAAGAATCTGGGGGATTTGCTTCAAAATGAAATTGGTATTTTAACAAATAAGTCTGATGGTCTTAAAGGAAGATTTAAGCAACTGGTAGAGCATTAGGGGTTGAAATTCTCTGAATACTAACAAGGAAGCAAAGCAAAGATAACAGAGAAAACAAGAAATGCAGCAAAAGGCAAGTGATCATAATTCATTACATGGCTCAGCTGAAATAGCATTTACACAGAAAATATTATATAAACCTTGAAGATTAATCAAACCAAAATTATAAATCACCCACATTGGAAGGATGTAGATGTGGGAGAGATGTACCAATGCACAAGAAAGGAGAAGAAAAAGAACTATATCCCCATCTTCCACATTGGGAAGTCAATAGATAACACTTAAAACTGAAACGATCAAACTTGTTTAGATCCATGGAGGTCAAAAGCAAAAGAATCAATTAGAAAAAGTTGAAAGAGGTTATCTGTGGGGAAATGAACATTGCAGGGTGAAGAAGTGGGAAGCAAAGAAATGCTATTTTTAAACCTTGTAGAACCATTTGACTCTTTAAAAGATGAGCGTATAAAATTTATTAATTTTTTATTTTTAAATAAACATTTTGTTCAAGTATTACATAAGTAAAGTATACAAATTATCAGTTCAGTGCACTTTTTAACTGGAAGAAAATACATGAAAATAATTATCATCTCCAAGGATAACCAGTATCCTTACTTGGGACATCATAAATCAGTATTTTCTGCTTTTGAAATTTGTATGAATGAAATCATATATATGTCCCTTTTTGTTTCTGGCTTCATTCTCTAGTCTTAGGATTCATCTACATGTCTTGTGTAGCAAGACGTACAACATTGCTATGTAATATTTCATTTAACGAAAACACCAGTTTATTTATCCATTATCCTCTTGATGAACGTTTGGGTTATTTCCAATTTGAACATTCTTATACACGTGTGTGGGTATCATTTTGATGAAAGTAGTAAAAATTATAATGCAACAACATGGAGATGTGGATTTGGTATGAAAAAGTAGGGTATAAAATTGTATGTATACCATGACTGCAACTATTCTTACGTCCCCTCACCCACAACGAAAATTGTTAGCATCTACTATGTGCCAGGGAATGATCTAGGTGCTGAGGTTTTATTGGGGAAGACAAGTAGGGCTTTTGCCTTTCCAGGGACTTAGAGGGAGAGAGAGAGAAAGAGAGGCGGGGGGGGGGGGGAATCCCACAATTGCATGTCTGTTGACTATTTTGAAGTGGAAATTCAATGATTTAATTTAACTTTGTGACCTTTATGTTGCGATCTGAAAGAAGAGAAGAGGTTAAGGGAGTGAAGGAGACACTGGGAGAAAGAGCCTTCCAAGGAGGAAGTACAGGACATACTAGAAGCCCGGGGAGGGAAAGAACACAGTGTGTCCAATAAATGAGTCAAGCCCAGAGTGTCTGGAACAAGAAGAGTGAGGAGGCTCCCCTGTGTTGAGTGTCACCGATGGGCCAAGCAGGCTAAGGACTGAAGAGAATCCATTGGGTTCCTTGGTGACTTTAACAAGAGCAATTTCAGTGGATTTGGAAGGAGTAGAAGGTAAGAGCATGAATACAAAAATAACTGGAAGGAAATATATGAGAAGAAAATGTTGTGTATTAAGTTGGGATGAGATTATGTATGTCTTTTTTCTTTAAGCTTTCTTAGATCTATCATCTATCCTTTTTTTTTTTTTTTAAGGAAAATTGAATGAACATATTCAAATTGAAAGATTTATTTTATTTCTTTTTAAGCATTTTATTTGACGATAGTTGATACTTTTCCATGACTTTCAGGTGGACAACACAGGGATTTGACTTCTCTTTATTATGCTGTGCTCAGCAGCGAAGCTGCTGTCACCACACAACGCGATTACAATGTCATTGGCTATATTCCCTATACTGTGCTTTTATCCCTATGATTTATTCCCTCCATAACTAGAAGCCTCTAACTTCCACTGCCCTTCACCCATTTTGCTTACTCCCCACCCCCTTTCTCTCTGGCAACCTTCAGTTTGTTCTCTGTATTTATTTTTAAATTTAAATTTAAAATTAAAGATTTACATGAAGATCAAAAGTTACTGTTGTTTTTAGGCAGTTATACAGACCAACTGTGTACTTAATCTTTCCGGATTATAGTATTATTCTACACTGTAAAAATGAGGTACTTCAAATATATCAGAAAGACATTATTTTCAAGGTATTGTAAAAACACTGGTAAAAGTAGGAATAATAAAGAATGTAGGGCCTGGGGGGTCTTCACTTTCATTTGCTACACACACACATACACACACGCACACACACACAATTTTAATACAAAACACATGGTGTGGTGAGGTCAGCAATCTAATGCTTCAACTTTGTCCCAGAATCAGAGACAGCTCTGGACTTCAAGTGCCTTCATGCTACAGGACAGAAACAAAATGGAGCTGACTGCCACAGTCCAGGAGACGTTTACATTTATGGAAACGGCTTCCTTCTTTAGGGAATGCATACCTTTGCCAGAAGCACTCTCTACGTATTTATTTATGCTAAAGGCTCTATTGAGAAGGTGAAAGGTTTTATTTCATTTGAAAACCAAGGCGTAAGTCATCCCAGGATCAGCAATATTTAGGGAAAGGTTATTCTCCTCCTCCTGAATTCTGATACTACTTGAACACTATTTCTCTGGGCCCCTTTATGCTTTCTTCATTATATGTATATGTCCTGTCTCCCCTGATTCAGTAACCCATCTCTAATTTCCTTTAGCACCAGACCTTGCACAGAAAAGCAGCCTGGTAAGTTCCACTGCATTTTTTCATCCCTACCTTCATCCAGCATGGCAGTAGATGAGGGGTAGAAACCTTCACCTTTTACAATGGTGTTTGCTTTTCCTCTTCCTACTTGCCTTGATTTTCAACGTCTCCTTTGGCTACTAGGTCATTGCTGTGACTAAATCTACAGAAATCCAACATCCCCTATTTGCATCAAACTTTGGTCGCAAGTCCTCTAAGTAATGAGTAATAGTTTTGTCTACCAGAGTATTGGCCCAAGATTTGAACCAACTGCTCATATTTCATCCCTTTTCTGGGCTAGTTTCATCAACAGCAGCTATGTCTTATAATTAACATTATAATTATAATAACATAAGCCTTTGTAATTAATTTGCTCATGCACCCTCTAGTCCCAAGAAACAGTGGTGACTCATTATCCTTAATTTGCAAAACACACTCTATTTTTTAATTTTATATTTAACATAATGAGATACAAAATTAATTTATTCAGGGTCTTACAAAAACAGAATCGCTGAGACAGGATTAGAACACAATTACCAAGTCTCAGGTCTTAGTGTTGCATCAATCATTCTTCTAATAGTCAAATTCATCCATCCATCCATCCGTTCATCCATTTATTCATTTGGCATAACTCTATCAAACTAGGCATTGTGCTAAATCCAACAGAGACAAAAATAATTGTTACTGCTCTTAAGAAGTTCACAACCTAGTTGACAAATGCACATTAGAAAACAGGCAGTTAAAAAAAGTGGGGGGGGGGGAATAAATACAATGATTAGAAATGTGCCGTGTGTTTTGCAAACAGATCTGTAGCCTTTTGATGTTTGAGCTGATAAAGGTTTCATACTTTCCCAAAAACAGCTAGCGTGCCACCATCAGCTCTCGGGTAGGGATTTTACATGTAGGGATATTAGTTATTTGAGAATAGTATTAGGATTATTAGGTGATGCTAAGTTCTGAAGTTTTTTCTTTTTTCTTTCAAGCCATGGAACTTGTCCTCCAAAGGAAATTTTACTGACTTGTAAACAAATCAAATACAAAAAGGGTCCCTGGATGAAGGCAAAAATAACAGATCAGAGCCCCATCCAATTGGCTTGCTTGAGATTTCCATGAAACCCCAAACATTCCTTGGAACACTGTTGAAAACTAATGAAGAAAAGTCACCATACTTTCAAGTTTGAGTATCAACGTGTCAGTTTAGTCCAATTTTGGTTAATTGTGAAAATTATAAAGGTCCAATACTTGAACCAAACTTGGCTAATCTAAAAGTGGTCAGCTTATACATAAGAATGTTCTACTCTATTAGTAATACTTCCTGAGGCTCTTCAGGTTTATCGTGGCAAATTTTTTCCCTTTACTTGTATAATCTGCTGAGTGCTTTCAGAAATTTTGAATAACATTGCTCTCCTTTTCACAAAAACTGAACAATTACTTTTGAAATGTAACTAGGTATCAGGATTGGAGATGTCATGGTTGGCAAGACAGACTCACCCCTTCCCTAAAAGGAGCCATACATAGAAATAAGTACTTCCAGGGAAGACCTCATGAAGTCTAGGGAAGAATCAGATAATACAGGATGCCTGGGTAGCTCCGTCGGTTAAGCGTCTGACTTCAGCTCAGGTCATGATCCCACAGTCCTGGGATCAAGTCCTGCATTGGTCTCTTTACTCAGCAGGGAGTCTGCTTCTCCCTCTCCCTCTCTCTGCTGCTCCCTCTGCTTGTGCTCTCTCTCTCCCTCTCTGACCAAAAAAAAAAAAAAAAAAAGAGTCAGATAACATAAGTTCATCGTAGCCAGATTATACAACTGTCTTATAATTCAACAAATAATTATTGTTACCTACTAAATGTCATGCACTACATTAGACTGGGGGAGACAAAAGATAAGTGCTACCTTTGTCCCCAGGAAGCTCACAGTACAATGTAGAACAAGGAAAAGACAAATGTACAAATGAAGGCCATTAAATGTTGACGTAGTACCATCATGGTTCCTAAATGGGGTGACATCAGAATGTCCATTACAATCATGTGGGGAAAAGCCTGCACCACAGACTTTTTCTGAACCCATCTGCATGGCTCATAAAATGGTAACTTTCCTTGGGGGAACCAAAAGACTTTCATAAATTCACTTTTCTTTGGGAGGTGGTAAGAGGGAGGAGAAAGAGAGAGGGAGGGAGAGAAAGATCAATATATGATATCTTCACTCGGATGTTTCCCTTGGATTTCGCTTTCTAACCTGTTCCGGTCTTCCCCCTCCTGATAGGTTACCAGTCACCAGCCAACTAATTATCCAGTCGTGTCCTTGACTCCTTGCTCACCTTCACTGATGCCCACACCCTCATCTAATGAATCGCCAGGCCCATTGATCTTAAATATATCCATTTCTGTCTTCCATACTCAGTCACCCTATATTTCTACATAGCAATAATAAACATAATTAACTGTCTGCATTTTAGTGGTTTGCTACTTCAAATGCCTCCACCCACCACAGTCTGTCCATCTCAACTATAAACACCCTGAGACCAGGAGCTACATCTGCAATATTCACTACTATATTCCCAATATCTACAGCAGGCTCACACGGCACACGTGCTCGATGAGGGGAGTGAGGGGGAAATCAATCAATTGAAATTCAGTAATAATCTGATCCTCTATTAAACTCCCTCGTGATTATGTGAAAACAAAATGTAGATAGAAATCTAAGTGTAGGGGACGCCTGGGTGGCTCAGTCGGTTATGCGG
Organism: Procyon lotor; assembly: GCA_028646535.1. NCBI lineage: Eukaryota > Metazoa > Chordata > Mammalia > Carnivora > Procyonidae > Procyon > Procyon lotor. Next base: position 116,469,489 of record CM053605.1, on the reverse strand, counting down.
CTGCCTTTGGCTCAGGTCATGATCCTAGGATCCTGGGATCGAGTCCCGCCTCGGCCTCCTTGCTCAGCAGGGAGCCCGTTTCTCCCTCTGCCTGCCACTCCCCCTGCTTGTGCTCACTCTCTCTCTGACTTAAAAGTAAAATATTAAAAAAGAAAAAAAGAAAGACATCTAGGTTATTGACTCTCAAATAGTATCATTTCACAGAAATAGTCAACTCCCGACAATGTCAAGTATTCAAGCTTACTCTATTTTATAATAAAGATGAAGAAACAATACAATATATGCGTATACGAAATCACCACTATGTACACTTTAATTATCTTACAGTTTGATTTATCAATTACACCTCAATAAAGCCATTTTTTTTTTAAAGAAAAGAAACAGAACCGCGTATCCCGTTAGAAGTTGATACAGTGCAGCACTATAACCCAGTTGTTCACAATGTGAGTCTTTTAATTAATCTGCTGGTCTGTAAATATTGTGTGACTTGTGAAATTGAATTTGCTATGCTCATATGGCAGCCCTGCCAAATCCTCAGCCCCTGACCAAGAGTACATCCTAGACGCGTGTGTGAGTGAATCTACACTTGACATCTGTGATATGCATTACGTCCTTGGTTTATTCTCGTGTTTATCTCATTCACCGGGAAATACAATAGGCTCTTGTGTCCACTGTTGATTTGGGAACATGTCCTCTGCTTGTCAAGGTTGTCTCATAACATAGTCACAAGGACTATGTGACCAGAGCCAACATTTCTCAGATCAACACCCTTTGAAGTAGAACTCATTTTCAACAAGCTTTTTCAAGGAGGGAGGAGCCTCCGTCTCACCTTTCAGAGAGTAGAACGTTTGCTTTGATTTGGTAAACAGTCATGTTTCATCCCGTCTGCCTGCTGCAGGGGCCACGTATCACAAAACCCGAAATGCCACTGGAGGATTCAGCCTCCCGGCTGGATGCTCTTTATCCAGTCCTGCCCAGCAGTTCCCACCCAGCAAAGTCAACCTCATTATGGCCTATTCCATCTGCCTCTAGTCTTGGAAAAGGTTAAAACTTTGCAGAGGCTTAATGAACCATGTCCTGCCTGAGAAACGCAGATTTGTTATTGCTTTGCACAGAAATGAAACAAATGGAATAAAAACAGGAGTGGATCCTCTGAGTCACAGGATGTGGGTGAAGAGCTCTTACAAAATTGAGAACTTAAATACTAATTCATTGAAGTGACAGCAAGGATATTTGAGGTCAAGTATTTGAGGTCTGTTCTGCACCAAGGAGCTATGTGACCTTGAGTAAATTATTGAACTCTTCTGGGCCTCTGTTTCCATACCTCTAAAATCAGAATAACAATTCTTATTCTCACTTCCTTTCAAGACTGATAAAAGGATGAGCCGACAGGTGGGAAAGCACTTTATAACTCGAAAGAAAACCAAAAGGTACTCCAAAATAGAGGCAACCCTCCCTCCAAATCACTCGTATTGAGAACATGAAACAAGTAGATAGATTCCTTTGCAACAATCTGTTCTTCTAGATGAATATTAAACATTTCTTGAGTGTGCTTCTGTGTTTCAAGAGCAAGTTTCTAGAACTGGAAAAAAACAGTGAAGGAAAGACAGCTCATGATTCAAATTTTCCAACAAACGCTCCAGAAAAGCAGATAATCGGGTTTGTTCATGCATACACTCATGCATTCATTCTAGAAGCAGCCATTCAATTCCACAACTGTTTATCAAACACCTACTATGCTCTAAGTACTGTGCCAGCCACTGTAGACACAATAAGAATAAAAGTTGTCCTGATCCCTGTCCCTGTGGATCTTACATCAAAGCATTTTTGAAATGCAAGAATGAATCAGACATGATTTCCACCCTGAAGCAGTTATAAACTAGTAGAAAGGAAAGTGGCCATAAAACAAAATTGAATCATTCTCAGAGGACTCTGCTTTTAGGGACAAGAGGAGATGAATGGGTCACATCAAGTCTCTCTTTTTCCTGGATAAGCAGACAGCATTAATACCAGCAGACAGACAAGGTTTAGTAGCTTCAGTCTTAAACCCTCCCTTGACCACACTCCCTTTTCACAGCACAATGTCTTAGAAGACTTGCCTATGGTCAGAGTCCCCTTTTCTTTCTTTTCTTTACTTGTTCTTCTTGAACCAGTTCATTGGGGATTTTTCTCCCCACCACTCTATTGAGACCACTCTTGCCAAGACCACCAATGACCTCCAACTTGCCAAATTAGGGAGTCACTGAATTCAGTGGTCGATATATTGCACTGAGATTTTTTTTACATTTCCTTCCAGATTTTGAAGTCTATAACTGAATCTTAAAAACATCTCTTTTTTCTCATGGAGAGTCAATCTCACTCAATTTATTGAGCATTATCTCCAGTACGGTATGGAGAATGTCCGCAGTAAGAGAGGGGCAGGAACACTGTCTGCAAGGGGGGGTGGGGAGGAGGGTGGAGAATAATTTGGAGATGAAACAACACAGGGAAATGCTGCCTTCTGTACAAGTGAGGGATGGGCACATACTGTTCTCAGTTCTCTCCAGTAAAATGGTTCTGTGAATCATAAATGGGATGATGGGGAGGTGGGTGGCAATTTTAGATCTTGTTTTGTTCATTTTATTCAAAGCCATGGGGAACGGTGATCCCGAACCTGTCCTCCAAGCTGGAGGGTGTGGAGCGGCACCGTTTGCTGTCCCCACCATTTCCACGTCCTGGACCCCAGCCACCCACCCACCGGGACACCATTTAAAGGTAGACCTCGCTTCCCAGGGAGCCAGTGGGAGAGCACTCTGACGAAAGACAAAATAGCAGTGTTCTCTGCCTTCTAGAACTGCCCAGAGATGCTGTTGTGGTGGGAGGGGAGATCTCAGGGTGGTACTAAAAGAGTCGCCTGCATCATTTAGGGCCACGAGGCCCCTGTCAGTCTGATGCAGCTATTATGGAAAAACACATCGGCTCCTGCCCAGAACGCCCCAGTCCCAGCCTTGGCTTTCCCCATCTGTAGGGACCAAAGCTAGCTTGCATTCTCGGCAGCAATGTGTTTATAACGGAAATATTAAGTAAGCCGAGAGGATAAGAGACTTTTACCCACTTTTCCAGAAACACACTGGGAAATAGGCTACAGGAACAATTCTTGCTCGTGAGGGACTGATACCGACAAATCTCAGAGGCTGTGACGTGGGAAGGACATCCTTCCCCGTGGAAGGAAAGCTCATGAGATTCAGCGGATGATCTGGCTTGCAAATGGAGACTACTCTGCCACCATAGAACCCCCCTCTCGCTCTTTATCATAGGCCGCACTCAGCCCAGAGTGATTAGACCAAAGAACACGTTCAGCATCAGGATCCCTGGATTTCGATCGCGTCAACTGATGGCAAGGCCTTTAAGAGTTAGTGGGAGTGTTGCGGGCCAGCGAGGTAGCCACACACGAGAACACGCACTGTATTTCTGCTCGTAGTTCTCACGGCTCTGAGCAGGGAGGTCTATCATTTTTCTGAGGGTTGCATTCACCAGCTTGACCTAAGAATGTAAAAATGAAAAGCTAAATGGGAAAACCCTGTACGGGCATTGATTTTTCACAAACAGCCGTGACCCTGGACTTAAAAAATATTTTTCAAATCACGAAGCCATAGATCTGGTAGGAACGTGGAGTAAAGGTTATCTATCCTACAGAGAATGCACAGCCTGATCTATGTTTCCTTCACTGTAAGAGGTTCTATGCCAGCCTTCAGAGCATATTCTAGGACTTAACAGCTTCTCAATCAAAAGGCACAAAATCCTAATTTCCCACACACAGTCAAAACCTACTGGCTCGGATTCATATAAAGGAAATGCAAAAGGGCTGCTTGCTGTCCTCCATAGAAATGTATCTTACCTATTAGAAGACATTTATTTTCTTTTACTTTTTTTTAAGATTTTTTTTTAAGATTTTACTTATTTATTTGACAGAGAGAGACATAGCGAGAGAGGGAACACAAGCAGGGGGCAGTGGGAGAAGGAGAAGCAAGCTCCCCGCTGAGCAGAGAGCCTGATGCGGGGCTCGATACCAGGACCCTAGAATCATGACCTGATTGGAAGGCAGATGCTTAACGACTGAGCCACCCAGGCGCCCCTTATTTCTCGTTTATGATTTGTAGCTCCCACTTATGAATATGATTAAGGTGTTTGCAGAAAATTAGTAACCATACTTTCTCTCCTTCCTTTTCAGTAATTCTTCTATGGTTTTACAGGGACAAATGGGTTCTGAGCTGCCTGTCCTGACTTGTGGGGCCCAACACCGCTTGGCTTCAGCGTACCTGTGCAAACCCACCCTCTGCCGCTCCCAATCTTCCCCCTCCTACCAGCTCAGCAGCAGACTAGCTTCAGCTCCCCTTTTACTCCTGTTAAGGGTCTCATCTGTAATGCACTCATTTTCCCAGCCAATGTCCTGGGGCACTTCCCGCCTCAGCCCTTACCCGTGTCTGTTGCTCTGGCCTCCTCGGGGTGCCCAGGGTGCACCCCACAACTCACATCACCCCATCACCAACCGCCAGTGCTCCCCTTGTGATTCCGCCCCCTCCCCCATGCCCCATTTTTAAAATAAACTTTTTACTTTAGAACAATATCAGGGGCACCTGGGTGGCTCAGTGGGTTAAGCCTCTGCCTTCAGCTCAGGTCATGATCTCAGGGTCCTGGGATTGAGCCCCACATTGGGCTCTCTGCTCAGCGGGGAGCTTGCTTCGTCCTCTCTCTCTCTGCCTGCCTCTCTGCCTACTTATGATCTCTCTCTGTCAAATAAATAAATAAAATCTTAAAAAAAAAAAAAGAACAATATCAGATTTGCAAGAAAGTTACAAAAACAGTACTGGGAGTTCCCATGTACCCCTCACCTATTTCTTTTCCCCTGATGATACCAGCAAACACTATGGTAGTACCTAGATGGGTCCAAATTAAGAAATCACCGCTGATACATTGCTATTCACTGAACTCTAGATCTTATTTGAATTTTACCACGTTTTCTTTTCTTTTTTTTTTAGTTTTATTATTATTATTTTCTAATACCAGGTTTTCCTTAAAGTTCTTTCCCTGGTCCAGGATCCAGACCGGAACAACGTTGCATTTAGTTGCCATATTTCCTTAGTATCTTCTTGTCTTCCAGTGAGAGTGTCTGTTTCTCCTTGTTTTTCATCACCTTGATCTTAACAGTTTGGAGAAATACTGGTCAGGTATTTTGTAGCATTTCCCACAATCTGGGTTGGTCTGTTGCTTTTCTTATGACAAAACTGTGCTTATAGGTTTTTGGAAAGAATGCCACAGAGGTGAAGTACCTTTTTCATTACCTCATAACTGGGAGTACGTGACAGCGACAGGACCCCACTGGGAATGTTAGCCTTGGTCATCTGGTTAAGGTGATGTTTGCGTGTTTTCTTCTCTATAAAGTTTCAATTTTTCCCTTTCCATACTCTGTTCTCTGGAAACATGTCTAGCTCAGATTCAAAGCACCCTCGCACTCTTTTTTAACCCCCTAATCATTTTGGCTGCCATTTGGGGGTAACTTTCTGAATTCTCCGTATGTCTTCCTAGAGTTCATCCCTAAAAGGAATATCATATTTTAACATGAATTCAATCAACAGGATAAACATTTTTATAACTTCTGCACATTACACACTGGTCGTTTTTATTCTTGCTACAATGCTTTACCCCGTTCTTTTGGAGCTATTAGAAATTCACATAGTAAAGATTTCTCTAATCTGTCTCTTTCAAAGTATATCCAAAAATAGAAAGGAAATGATCTTAGATCCCTTAAGAAACAGTTTCAGGAAAAAAAAAAAATACAACAGCCGGGCGTGAAAGACAAAGCTTATCAATGGAATATTTTCAGCAACACTGCAGCTGTGGAAAAATAAAAATGGAATTTAGAGTTTCAAGTGAGTGGGTTGGGGCAGGAGAACAAATACACCGCAGTCTCAGGGAAGGTGGTGGAAGCGCTACAAGGGAGACAAATTCAAACCTGGGGCTGCTTCCAGAAGCTGTGCCCACCACCCCCACCCATAGTAGTGCGAATGGAGAAGAAAGATATTCTTATTGATTGGAACAACACTTGGGTAGAAGGTCGGGACTGAATGACCAATAAAATCAATTAAATCTTTAATAGTTTTACAACTCCATAGGATTAAAATTATTTAGAAAAAAAAATTTTAAGATTTTATTTATTTATTTGAGAGAGAAAGTGAGAGAGAGCACAAGCCAGGGGAGCAGCAGACAGAGGGAGAGGGAGAAGCAGGCTTCCTACTGAGCAGAGAGCCCGATGTGGGGCTTGATCCCAGCACCCTGAGATCATGACTTGAGCTGAAGGCAAATGCTTAACTCACTGAGCCACCCAGGTACCCCCAAATTATTTGGAAAATTGCGAGACTTTTTGGTTTTGTTCATACCGTGTTGATCCAGCCCAGGTCAGTGTTTCCTAGTACTTGTGCTGTAGGGTTCTAATGCCAGGAGAGTGTCCTCTACCAAAGGGTCCTGGGATCAGCATAGTTTGGATACTTTGCATAATATAGGTTAGGGATTGGCAAACCTCTTCCGTAGAGGGCCAGATAATAAAATATTAGGATTTATTTATAAAAAATTTAGGATTTGTGCACCCCATTGGGTCCCAGTTACTCCTCTTCCTCACCTTCCTCCCCCTCCATCTCCTTCTGCTTTCCTCCTTCTTCTTCACAACCCTCTAAAAATGTAAGGAACATTCTTAGCTTGCAGGCTGCACTGAAAGAGGCTTTGGGCCACATTTGGTCCATGGACTCCTCTGGACCCTTCCTAAGGATTCAAAATGTATATTAGCCCACTGAAGACTCTGTAGGATGGAAATATGTTTATTATTGTTTAACCAGATTTATCCCAAGTTTATTTAACCATGGAACTCTCTTTTTTTTTTCCTGTTACCCACTTAATGTCTCACATAATTTCTAATCTTCTATGGAAAATGCTTTAGGAAATTCTGGCCTATTTCACATATGGAGAATAATAAAGCTTATCCTTAAACCCCACCCCCCATACACAAAGAAACACTCCAGATGGCTTAAAAACATAAATAGAAAAAGTGTCAGAGACTGCATCTGTGACCTTGGAGTACAAGTAGATTTGCAGGCGAGACTTCAAAAATACTAAGAATAAGGTAAAAATTATGCATTTGACTACATCAAAATTAAGGATTTCTGCTCAACAAATAGCAAGTAGAAGACCTTAACAATTGAGTAAAACATTGGGTGAAAATATTTGTGATGTCAGAGACCACAAGACTAGTATTCCAAGAAACTCTTACCAATTAATAAGAAAAAGATTGGGATCCCAATAGAAAAAAAAAATGGGCAAATCATATGAATGAGCAGTGTATAACAGGGAACATGAGAATGGTTAACCCATATATGAATAAGATATTCAGCCTCAATAGTAATTAGAGGAATGCAAATTGAAAGACTAAAATACTCCTTTATCCTATGCATAGTTTGCCAAAAATTTAAAAATTGGGTAATAGTCAACGTTGATAAGAATGTGGGGAAATAGATTTTCTCACACATCGCTGGGGGAGGCATCAGACCACTGCAGCCATTCTGGAGAAAAAATTGGCAGAACTTAACAAATTCAGTATGTGCATACTTACCGCTGGATGTAAAACCAGAGAAAAGTATCCATGGGTCCTAGGGTGACAAAAACAAAGAAGCTCATCACAGCATTTTATTTTGTGGTAGGGAGCAAAGGAGGGAGCAAAAGCTGCCCATCCCTAGGGAAATGGATAAATAAGATATGGTAGAAGCTCATTCTGGAATGCCGTAGAGGAGTCAGAACCAATAAGCTGGAGGTACATAATACAACATGGATAGAGCTTTTTAAAAATAGCATTAAATTAAAAAAGTAAATAGAGCAAGAGTTATAGCATAATGTCAATCATATGAACTTAAATATATATATATATATTTAATATATATATATTTATATATATATATATATGAATATATATATATATATATATATGAAGATGCTTATCAAAGTACATATACCAAACACAGAGGTGGGGTACCAAGGCTGAAGGGAAAAAGAATAATAAAAGAAAACTAGAGAGACCTTTGCACAGATAAATGATGCTATTGTATCATAAATGGAAAAGTGCAATCCACTCAACTCTTGGCAACTAACATTAAACTAGAAGACTTAGTTTCAGAGATGTAAATGCCCATTACCATTCTGTTTTCCCCATGATTCATCCTCTATCAGAGAGAAAAATTAAACTGATCTTAGGTTCTTTTTCCCCACACTGATCTGTGGATTGATATTCAGTAGAAAACAACCTGGTTTGAGCGTATTAAGAAGATTAGATTTTTTACAGGGTAAAATGTGCCATTTTAATCGTTTTTAAGTGTACATTTCAGGGGCATTAAGTACATTCACATTCTTGTGCAGGCATCGCCGCCATACATAACTCTTTTTTTATCTTCACAACCCGCAACTCCATCCTCATTAAACAGGTAACTCCCCATTCTTTCCCACTCACGCCCCCTTCCCACTACACGGGCTCCTGGCAACTACCATTCTGTTTTCTGTCTCTATGAATTCACTGCGCTAGGTATCTCGTATAAGTAGAATCATGCAATATTCATCCTTTTGTGACTGGCTTATTTCACTTAAAATAATGTCTTCAACTTTCATCCATGTTGTGGCACATGTCAGAATTTCCTTCCTTCTAATCTTCCACTGTATGTACATGTCACATTTTGTTAATCCATTCATCCACTGAGGGACCCTTGGATCATTTCCACCTTTCACCATTCTGAACAATCCTGCTATGAACTTTGGTGTACAAATACCGCTATGAGTCTCTGCTTTCCATACTTTTGAGTGTATACCCAAAAGTGGAACTGATGGATCATCATTTCTACGTTTAAGTTTTTGAGGAGTTACCCATAGTGGCTGTACCATTTTACATTCCTACCAGCAATGTACACGGGTTCCAATTTCACCACATCCTCCCCAACATTTATTCTCTGTTTCATTTTGTTTTTTTATAACAAGGATGCTTAGAATTGGCAGCCAGTTAATCAGCAATCCCAATCACTTTTTTGGAGCACGTATTCATGCTTATCCAATGTTTTGACCAGGGTAGGTTAACTGCAGAAAGGACCCCAAAGTCTTAGTGGCTTAATACAATAGACGTTTTCATTGTTCACATCACACCCAGTGAGTGTTAGCAGGAAGCTCTGTTCCACACAATGACTCAGGCTCCCAGGCTCTTTCAAGCTAGTGTTTACATCTCAGAAGAGCCCTGGAGTCGACCACTAGATCTTCTACGATCCCTCTGCTGTTGAAGAAAAGAGGGTATACAGCAAAGACACCCCAAATCTCCTTTTTTTTAAGTGAACCCTCTCTCTGACACGGAGCTTGAACTCACAACCCTGAGATTAAGAGTCAAATGCTCTACCAAAAAGGTACCCCAACTCTTAACTCCTCATCTGGGGGCGACAGCCATTACTTCCTCTTAATTGCCACGAGTCATATGACCCCATCCAGATACAAAGGGACGAGGAAACGTAGCTAAGGAAGAAGGGAATGTGAGTTTTATTGAAAAGTTACCCAGTCTTTGCCAAGGCTAATAACAAGAGAGTTAGAGGAAAATTTTAGGTTTGAGAAGAATTTTTTAAAATACAGATTTCCTTTACTGTCTGCAAATTATTTTTAAGGTTGCAAATTATTTACTGGTTGAAATTCTTAAATTTCATATTGAAAGTATATGGCTTTCCCAAAGAATACATTATCTTAATTACTTGGAGTGATGATTTTGTTAGTGTGGCTCTTGAACTATTCAAGTCTCATAGGAAAACACAAAAACTCTTTTTGAAAATGCAGTTCATTTTCAGATGTACTATAATATATGTGAGAGTATCTCGAGTGTGTGGAAATAATGTGGTTTAATTTTCCCAGATGGAGAAAGGATGAAGCAAATGCACCTAAGACCTAATCATTCATTCTCCATTTGCATATTTTCTATCAATTTCAAGTGAGATAGCAAACTACAACCCGCCTATCACAGGACCCTAAAGTCACAGTAAATTCTCTACCGCACAATAATCAAGGCAAAATGAGATAAGACAAAGGCACACATGAGGAACTAGGCAAAATAGGCCGAATTAGAGCTTTTCAGCACACACTCTGAAAAACATAAACACAAAGCGATTGCAGACAGGCAACAAATTGTCCTGAGTTCCACAATGGAGTGATAAGACAGGTGACCTGGAAAATGGGGTTGGCGGGCCTGTCTGAGATTGATTAGTTCGCTGCCCTAATGCTCAGGTAATAGGATGCCTTTCAGCTCCATTTTGCCCATTTTAGTCCAGATTCATTTTCCCTGCTACGTCAAAAATGAGAAAAGAGATCCTGTCACTTCAGCCCTGCCCTCCTGTGGAAACCGGCTCCCCTAGCCATCTTCCAAAATACACAAACGTAATCCTTGTTTGCTCTGCAACACAAAATGCAGTTTGTGTTCACCTAATGTCATCAACACACAATCTCAGAAAGTACTTCCCAAGAGACGGATTCCAAAACAAAGCAAAATGCCGGGAATTGGACAGAAGGGAGGAGAGGAGGGCAGACAATCTCATAAATACAAAGAGGTCAGCCACGAGCAAACTATAGGACTGAAGAAATAGATGCAAAAGGGAATCCATCTCTGTACTGCAGTCTTCATGGGAAACCTGAAATGCGAACAGTCATTCCAAACCCACAGAGTGGAGGCACTTTGTGGAGACCTCCCAAGGTCTGGGAGAGGAAGTGGTGTTGGGGGATTTTCTGCACCAAGTTTGGAAGTAGCTCGAAAACCAGTGAAATAAATCGTTTGGAGAGATAGGTCTGGAACAACTTGGTGGGGGGGAGGGGGGGTGTGACAATGCTAAGGATGAAGGACGAGCTCAGCAGTAGATCTGTGATTTGCAGCGTGTCAAAAATCTCCAACATGAAAAGTTACCCGTTAGGCAGCCTTCTCTGAACCTCCATCTATGTAATCCTAGCTAAATTGCTTTCTGCTGGGGAGAACTCCAGCCTAATCCAGCCTGGAGCTTTCACACAGGGGTCTGTCAGGATTCTGCCTCTGAGGGGGAGAGTTGTGCACAGAAAATACTATTTATAGTTATCAAGTCTAAAATTAAACTGGCTGATCCAATAACAAATTTGAAATATTGCTTACTACAAGGCTTGAGGTTTCACTTAAAAACTTTACCAGGCTATTTATAAATCTGATAAATTTTATACAATAAAAACAAGGAGGCCTTTGATTGCTACTTGATCTGCTTATATCGAACACACCATGCGTCTATAACACTGAAACCCGGGCACCTGGGTGGCTCAGTTGGTTGAGCGACTGCCTTCAGTTCAGGCTATGATCCTGGAGTCCCTGGATCGAGCCTCACTCTCTATCCAGCAATCTGGTCCTTCCTCTGACCTTCCCCTTCTCATGCTCTCTCTGTCAAATAAATTAAAAACAAAAAAACCCCACCAAATCTCATTTACAAACTTAATCAGGTCCTTTTTTAAACTTTTAAACTTCATTAATAAAATTAACAAAATTAATTTTATTAATTAAATAAACCACCAGTCCTAGCCTCTGCAGTGCAGAAATTTATTATTAATAAATTTTATTAATAAAATTAATTTTTATTAATAAAATAATGTTTTCAGGTTCTTTCTAAGCCCTCCAAATGCCAAAGTGGGCAGGCTTACAACCAGAAGAAGTAATAGTTCCTTCAGGAACTTAGGTACTTTGGTATATCTAATGAATTAAAATTTTAAGTTCTTCTGAACAGTGTAATATAGTTTACAGTCTAAGTCCATTTTTCTTATGCTCTGCTTACATGACAAGCCTAAAATCAATGACACATTTTAACGTGCATGCATGAGACTAATCTGTCAGTTTCTCTAACATACTAAATTCTCTAAGACACGACGTACACCTTTAACTATCAAGCGTCCATGAAATATTCGTATACTCAACGCACATGCATTAAACCCGTGACTTTGTTATCCTTCATCATCTCCATATTCAACTCTTCTTACTTATAGTTTCCTATCTTAGGTGAGTTGAGGTTATTGCCTTGACAGGGACCACAATAGGATCATTCTCTCAGGCAGCCCGCGATTGCTTATTGATCAGAGATCTGAGGCTAGCATGCAGGCCTAGGGGATGAATACATTTGAAGGGATTCTTTCTGAGTCATTAAAGGACATTCTGAGCCTTTTGGAGATAATCTCTATGACCATAAAGAATACCAAATCCCACATCCTTCAGATAGGGTGAGTCGCTCCTGGTTTTAAGTTATGCTTTATGTAATTCTTTCATCTTACAATCTCGAGTTTTCAACCCTTTATCCAGGCTAGGCTATTTATTTTGGACCTCACTGAATTCTAAATTCTTTTGTTATCCTTCGGGGCTGTAGACCACCACACTTTCTTGCTTTTTGGTGAAATCTGCTTGGATTCTGCCTTCCTCTCACACCTTTTCCATGCTGTGTCTCGACAGCTCCCAGCTCAGCTAGAGACAAGAGGGAAGGCAGCAAAGGGTGTGGGCTTGCACGTGGATCCTGTCACTGATGCTGGATGGGATGACTCTGGTCACAGGCACCAATGGGGATGTTTTCTCTGTAATACCTCCCTCTGCAAATCCCATTCAAATTGCCTTCTCTTCTGTGATGCCGATCCCACAACGTGGCACACATGCAAGGGGCAACGCATCCTGATTCACTAGGAGAAAATAGGATAGGATCGCGGGGCACAAGGTGTACATTACCTGCCCATTCCCAGTTCCACACGTCACCTGGCAGTTTGACTCAACTCCACCTGTTTCCATGCAGTGGGCTGAATAATGGCTCCTGAAGATGTTCACGTCCTAATCTCCAGGCCCTGTGAAAGTGTTGCCTTATATGGCAAGAGGGACTGGGCAGATGGGATTACATTAAGGGTTTTAAGATGGAGAGATTATCCTGGATTATCCAGATGGGCTCACTGTCATTACAACGAGTCTCTCTAACAGGGAGGCAGAAGTTAAGAGAGGGAGGAGACGTGATCATGGAAGCAAGAGGCTGAAGCGATTCGAGGATGGGGCCACAAGCCAAGGAATGCGGGTGGCTTCTAGAAGCTGAAAAGAATAAGAAAATGGGTTCTCCCTCGAAGCCTCCAGAACAGACCAGCCCTCATGACATCCTTGCCTTTCACCCAGTGAAACTAATTTTAGACTTCTGACCCCCAGAACTGGACTGCTGTTTTCAGACAATACACGTGTGATAATTTGTTACAGCAGCATTAGGACCTAGTAGAACTGGCATCCTCCACATGGCTCTGGTTATGTTCATGCCATTTGATGCCTCCTCAGATCTGACCTTCGACTATCACAGTGTCTCTCCTGGCTAGGCTGCCCCATCTCTGCTCAGCGGTGTCATTACCTTTTTGCTCTTATATGCATGCCTCTGCAAGCTGCATTTTCCAGATTCCCACCACCTGGTTTCCAGTGGGGTCCAGCTGGTAGGTGGAGACTGGAGGGCAGGAGGGATGGAGAAGCCAGTGTATGTCTTACCCTCTCTCTGTGCCATGGAGTCCATACCTCCAGGAATTACTGTGTCTCCTCTGATTCCTGCTCCCACCAGTCCTAGCCTCTGCAGTGCAGAAACCCCCTCCCCAAATACCACTGTCTCTCTACCACCCCCTCCCTCCATCTGTCCAGCCAGGGGTGAGAGGTAGTGCTTTCTGTGTTGGCTTCTCTCCGTGGTGCCTCAACTTCCCTTGCTTGCTTTTTCTTCTAAACAAAATGTATCTCATCTTTCATATTAAATTTCCACTATGAAAACGCCTAAGCCATTTCTGAATCGCAGCCAGGGTGGTGTTCCTTTTCTCAGTGTCCTTCATCGTTGAAGTAGGGGGAGGTAATGATTCTGGTGCCCGGGTCTACCTCAGAATCCGGAAAGTCCCACACCTCACATTTCTCTCAGCCTCCCGGAATCCTGCCCCAGAGACATCCTCTGACTCTGGCCCAGGATTTCCCAAGCCCTGCCTTTTCCTGAGGGTATGCCTTTGACTGCTTTTTAATTTCATACCATCTCGGCAGTCTTCTTCATATCAATTTACCATTTGTATGTTAGTCACCAACTCTGGCTATCTTAAACCAAAGGCATTTGCTGGAAGGACATGAGGGCTCAGAGAATACACTGGGGGCTGGAGGCGTGCAACCATTAAAACCCACAGGAACCAAGGGAACCCAGAAGACCGGATACAGTAACAACCACAGCCACACGGCGAGGTGGGTTGGTCAGCCAGTGCTAATGGCCCAATGGCCCACTTCTCAAGTTCATTTAGTACTTTCCCAGGACTCCGGTTCCTGACCCAATGAGTCTGATTGGTTGAGCCCACATCATGTGCTATCCCCCAGGGAGACGGAGGATGGATTCCTTTCGGTCTCCTTAGAGGAAGGCAGGTGCTCCCTGTGCCATCAGGATGACACATGTGGGGAAAGGACAAGTCCCTCCAAGGAAATCAGGATGCTATGAAAGGGCTCAAGGTAGGACAGCCAAAAGCAACAAATGATGATTTTCTATTTATTATCTTATGTCTCAAAATCCACAAATGATCCTTTTAGATGAAAATTCTCGCACTTCCACATTTCTATTGTATCTCACAAACCCCCCTGCTTACCTTGGTCTACTTTTTAATCTATCTCTTTTGAAAGGGCATTAATCCTGGGCTGAATCCTTGTGGATTTGGGATTTTTTTTTAAGTGTTTTTTTAAGTAGGCTCCACACCCAGCATGGGGTTTGAACACACAACAGATTGGGGATTTTTTTTTAAGCTTTTTAAAGTGAATTTTACCATCTGAAAAATATTTAATGAATGGGAAGTGTAAAGACACATTCTATTACCATGCCCTGTAAAGCAAGTCCAAACGAGACATTCCTTGTCCAGGCACTGAATAGGCTCCCCAGTTTAGGTCATTGGGTTTCCAGTGGACATCTGGGATAAATAAAAGTGTTTTTTCTTCTTAAGCTTCTGGTTTAACAGTCGACAAAACAACAGCATGTTCTCCACAAAAATGTTCTTAAGATGCATAATATTTTTCCAGTGAGGCACACATACCATACAACAACCATCAAATATTTATAAAGCAAGTCCTTATTTCACTGTTGCTCCATTGCCCATCAGGAAAGGCCTCCAGGCTGAGCCTTCATGCCTGGCTCTTCTGCACCAGCCGGACCTCCCTCCCAGGAGCCCTTCCCGAGGTCCCTCTGCACACTGCCTGCTGGGACAGACAAAACCCTGTTGTTGCACATGGCACACATCCGTGATTTGGTGTTCAGACCAAAGTTAACATTTGGTAAACAAGCCTGCTGCCCAATTCCCCTTTAATCACTTTTCCTGTTGCACAACCATTCGGTAAATGAAATGCAGTCCGCAGAGCAAAGTGATGAAATCAGGGACATCTCTCTCAACCAGCATCAGTCTACAGAATAGAAGTGGGACTCCCACTTCTTCTATTTTCTGCTACAGGCCTGCAGAGGCTGACCCTCCCCAGGACCCTGCTGGAGCGTGGCTTCGCTCCCTCTCTCCTGGAGACAGAAACTGACACCAGCTCGCGCGGGCTGCATGCGATGTATTATGTAATGCTGACTCGGAACTACCTGGGGTGAGTCACCAGGTCCGATTGCACTTGTCTAGAACAGAGGAATCCTTCAAAATGCACAAAGTAGCTAAAGGAAGAGGAAGCCGTCGATATGCTTCCATAATTCGGAGCTACATCACTAACTTGTTTTCTGTGTTATTTTTTGGAAGTGGTTTATTCCTTGCATGTTGGTCTCTAGTTACTTATTTTTAACATGTTTCATAAAGAAAGTGAAAAAGATCAGCCCCTCTTTGTTATGCCTTATTTTTCTTCCTAGAAATCACAGCCCAGCATTCACATACCATATACCGTGGGACTATTAAAATACATAAAGACAGACAACAGTACTCTCCGCCTCCTACAAATTCAATAAATACTATTGACAAGCTGGCCAGCCCCATCCAAAAAAAGACAAAATGTCAGTTATACAATGATTCCTCTTTGTAACAAATACAAGGGCTTTCCTAAATTTGTTCATTACATTTGTCCAGCACCAACTACCATCAAGCGCCAGGCTAGGCACAGGGGAAACAATGATAAGCAAAATAAGGCATTGTCCTGGGTCTCATGGGACACAGAGTGTAATCAAATATTTACACAGACTTGAAACTGCAATGATGACCCATGTTAGGAAGAAATACAAAATGCTATAAAAACCTACACTAATGGGAATTTATTCCCTAGACAGGTCAGGAACGTCTTCTCTTTCTTCTTTTTTCTTTCACGAAGAAATCATGCTCGAGCTGCAATCAGGGAGATGAGTAAAATTACTAGGCTGAGAAGATGAGAGGAGAGTATCTCAGGCTAAGAGAACCGCTTTGGGGCAGGAGGGAGTAATGGTGGCAAATATGAAGAGCTAGCAAGTCATTGTGTCTGGACAGAGAGAGTGAGGAGAAGCCGAGCAGGACGGGGGCCATGCTAACGAGTTTGTCTTATTTTAAGAACTATGGAAAGTCACCGTAAGAGAAGCCAGGAACAGGAAGACCAGGATCTGGCTTGAGGACGGGGAAAATGAAACCCGTGGGTGCCAATCAGTTATGTTCACGGGCTTTTTGAAGCATCAAAGTGATTATAAGAACAGCATGGGCGAAAGATACCTCTCAGGTCCTCATGTTTCTCAAGGTGTCAGTTGTGAACAGGAGCTGGTCGGAGTGGCTTGTCCCCTAAATGTGAAAGGTCTGGACCATGGGATTTCCAGTATTTATTTAACCACCATTGTAAGGCAACAATTCTGCCTACTCAGCCAACCACATTACACAGGCCTAAAATCCCAGCTCTGAGTGATGAAATTCTTCTGGACTGCCTTTAATAATTTTCTGTATCTTTTTTTTTTTTTTTTTGCAGAACCTGGGAAATTTCTGTTTATGTCTGTTTAGGGGCTTTCCATTGGCAAAGGCCTGGCTCTTGTTGACCACAGGGGTTTCGAAAGAGGATTAGTAATATAGAGATTTTTGTTCTGAAATTTTGTTCAGGGTGTGGAACGGTCACAGGGGGCCCTCAGTGGGGGACAGTGGAAGAGGTGGGAGGTGACAGTGGCTTGGGCCAGCCTGGAGACCACAGAGGAGATTAAGTGAACAGAGTCATGGGATATTTAGGAGATAAATGTCAACAAGGCTCGGTAGTTGATGTAGGAATGAGATCCTAGGTTTATGAGTCACACAACTAGATGGACTCTCAAACTCATTAAAAACTCATAACAAGAGGACTTTGTGTTTCAAGTTCTGCATGTAAAGAGCTTGGAAGTCACCACTCAGTTCTAATAAAGAAAGCTGAACAGACTGAAAAATCAAAACTCTCCTTGGATCCATAAGAAAGGGGAAGACACAGGGCAAACTGTGCAGAATACAGAGAAATTCAAATTATGGGAGCAGAGATTCATGAGCAGAAACCACCATTGGAGCCAAGGCCAGAGTAGGAAAACCTGGACCCTAATCAGGGACAATCCTGAGAGTTAAAAATGCCGGGGGGACCCAGTCATGAGCAATCTCATCATTACATCAATCACCATGGGACAGCAAATATTGTGAGATTTACGTCCGGGAGCTTAACCAGGTACCCACAGTACATACTAGAGGGGGAAAAAATCCCCTTGTGTTTCAGGCAGGGGGAGGGGGAAAAAAAACCATTTTGAACTCTTTTTAACTAGGCCTGCTTTCATGGGGTACTAGTTAACCAGAGCCTCTCCTATTAGGGTATTTGCAGAGCCTGACTGACCAGAGGAAAGGAAACAATCAACTCCAGTTCACTCTGGCCATCCCGTGCCACCTAAGATGGAACAAAAAAACCCTGAGAAACACTTGGAAAGCTCCCAGTCCAGAGGTGTAGGCTCGCTGAAAGACGGAGACCTGATCCCAGGCTGTAGAACGCCCCCTCCCCCACACCGCACGACCGCGTTACTCATGGCCTATTCACAGCCGTTCCTTTTACCCGGTACATCATGTCTACCCACCAAGGAGAAATTACAAGGCGTGCTAAAAAGCAAAAAAAAACACACAGTTTGAACAGACAGAGCAAGTTTCAGAACCAGACCTGCCAGGGATGTTGGAATTATTTGGAATTACCGGATAGGAAGTTTGGAACAACTACGATTATTATCTTATAAGATGTTACAATATCTTACAATGGGCTGATGGATAAAGTAGACAGCCCATAAGAACAGAAAGGCAATGTGAGCAGAGGGACGGAAAGCCTCAGAAAGAACCAAAAAGAAATGCTAGAGATAAAAACACTGTAACAGAAATGAAGAATGCCTCTGATGGGCTTATTGGAAGACTGGACTATGGCTCAAGAAATCATCTGTGAGCTAAAAGCTCCTCATAGTGCCATCAGCTAAGATAGGGAACATGAAAAGAGGACCAGATTTGATATGTACATCATCAAAAGAAAAACTTCTCAAGATAAAATGTTTTTCTCGGTGCTAAGAAGGTACTGTGGTGGGGCGCCTGGGTGGCTCAGTCGTTAAGCGTCTGCCTTTGGCTCAGGTCATGATCCCAGGGTCGTGGGATCGAGCCCTGCATCGGGCTCCCTGCTTGGCTTCTCCCTCTACCATTCCCTCTGCTTGTGTTCCCTCTCTCGCTGTGTTTCACTCTGTCAAAATAAATAAAATCTTTAAAAAAAAAAAGAAGGTACTGTGGTGGTTTTCTCCATGAGAAAGTATGTAGGAACTGTGTGGGTAAGCAAGTTGGGGGAAAGCTGGGACAATGAGGAAAGACACAGCTCCAATGGAAAGTGCAGGGAGCGGTTATTTTCCACACAATTTTATTAAGACTACAGAAAGAAGTGCATAAAGAAGCTTTGCAGATAAACATGGGAGAGGTCCTGCGGTGCCTAGGTGGCTCAGTTGGTTGAGCGTCTCCCTTTGGTTCAGGTCATGATCTCAGGGTCCTGGGATCGAGCCCCGCATTGGGCTCTCCACTCAGAGGGAGTCTGCTTCTCCCTCTCCCTCTGCCTTTTTCCTCAGCTTGTGCGTTCCTGCTCTCTCTCTCTCTCTCAAATAAATAAAATCTTTAAAAAAAATAAAATAAAATAAATTTAAAAAGAAACATGGAAGAGGTGCTAAGATGGAAAGGACTTTTCAAGTGTTCATCATTGGTCAATGAAAAATTTTCTTTTCTGAAGCCAAGTCAGGCTGAGAAGCTAGAAGACTCTTATGGGATGTTAGCTGGCATTCAGAGGTCAGGCTCTGTGGAACGTCAGCTCTGCTCCAGGCATGGTTGATTAAGTTCTTATTCTGCAGGAACGTACCAAATCCCTGCAGTATCTCTGGGGTTTAGTCCATCCTTAAACTTTGGTGAAGCTGAATATGCTCCAAACCAGACTCAAAACACGGGCCATCATGTCTTTGATGGTTTGGTATGGCTTTTGATCTAGCAAGTGTGTATCACGTCTTCCTGTTTAAAGCCACAGGCTTAAGTTGACATAGAATTCTAACGCTGGGTGCATCCAGCTGGAAATTTCCTAATAAGCCTGGGAATTCAGGAGCTAATGATGGAGCCCAAGGGTGGGAGAAGCCAGGGACGCTGCAGAAGCATGGAACACAGCAGGTCTACTGAACACTGCCATTATGTTTGGCAGCAGAAACATACAGAAATTTGGAGTGCTAATTTCAGCTATATCTAGCAAGTATTATCAGCCCCCTCTTTTCTACTGGAATCAATCAGAGTTGAACTATTTTTATTCAATAACTGTATCCCGATCCTAAATAGTTACTAGAAGCTAAAACTTGGCTTTTAGTTTCACAGTGATGTTGCATTGTTAATTTTTAATTAGCCTCCTACATTAGTGTATCCATTTACGGATGACAGATAATTAAAACAGTAACACATTTGTTTATATGTTCCTATCTGCAGATGTATATCTACAAATGAGAAGGAACAAAGGGAACCCATTCACTGAGAAGCAGAAGAGCTGGGCCTTTTTCCATTTAGAGAGAAGCAGTACAATCCTGTGGGTGGACAAGGTTTTGACACCTGCTGCAAGACAGAGAAGACAGATATCGGGCTAAGTGCAGTTCCGGGCATGTTAGTGCTAACCGCCATTTTTGCTTTATTCATTGCAATGCACTGATGTGAGGGGCAACCCTAAATGTTACTTGCACCATAGGGAACCATAACCGTGCTGTTAGGCAGACTCTAGGTTCATTTTAGCAGAAAATATATATATGAGGTGTTTTATTCCTTAACACCGGTATCAAAATATGAAATCACACTGAACTAAAGCCATAGCTGGTATGGTGCTCAAAAATATGGATCAGTGGACATTGACAGGAGCAAGCAAGAAAGTGGATGACAAACCAAAAACGAAAGGATCTTGGCAAACTGGAAAGATAGATTATATCTATCAAGCTGATGTTGAATAAGGATAAGTATAAATAATTCCCCTTGTATCCAGAAACCAATTCTACAAGGATAGGTTGGAGGATATGCAGTTTAGCAACAACACAGGAAAACAGTTTATGGTTTTAGCTTATTTTAATCAATGTGATTAATTATATTTAATCAAAGTGACTCCACAAGAATACTTTGTGTTCAATTCCACTCATAAAATACGATAGTCTCTGACAAAAGAGAGTTAAGTGTTCTGCTCTAGTGAAACCACAGCACAACTTGACCACTGGACCCATTTCTCAGGAACACTTGGAAAGGAGCTGTTCTCATCAGTGTAAGCCCAGGCTTCCAATACAATGGGCCCATTGAAACAGTGGCTTAAGAAACAAAGAAGCTTGCTTCTCTTGTATGGAACAGCCCCAGCTGAATGTTCTGGGATGTTACATGGCTCTGTTCCATGTGGTCATACAAGGAACCAGGTTCCTTCATCTTCCACAGAGGCATTATCATCTACCACAGGGTTGAAAGGGTCACCACTCTGACCGGGTTGCAGTTGAAGGGATAGAGGAAGGGCATGTGGAAGACATATGGACTATCCTAAGGTGCTGGCCAAGAATTGGTGCTCACCATTTCTGCTCACACCTAACTGCACGAAAGCCTGGGAAAGGTAGTTCCTCTAGACATCCCACTTGCCCCACTATAATTTGGTAGTAGCAAAGGACAGGCAGAATGGATTTTGGTGGCTAGACCCCTGTCTCTGCTACAAACTCTTGGAGAAACAGCCATCTGAATAATGAAGAAAAGTCGCATATCATGTTAGGAAGAAAACAAGTACTGTGTTTCCTGTGGGAATCATTAGACTAGTTTATCCCCATGTGCCTCTAGTGGCTCCATCTAAGATAAATAGGTAAAGGACTTCCTAAAATATTTATCAGAAGATTAGAGGACTTCCTTCTAGAGGCGGAAAGTCCCTCTTACTGGAGGTGTTTAAGCCTAAACTGGAATAAGACTTTTGGACTCCTTTAAAGGGGGTGAAATTTCTTCACACATTCTGAGTGGCCAAGTGAGATCATTAATGCTTCTTTCCAGTGTGAGAATTCTAGGCTTCTATCTAAACTTGTGTTTCTAGGGCATTGGATAAAGGAACCGAATTCCAGAATTTCTCAGGGGTTTGCTACGTGTGTGTCCTCACAACAACCTTGTAAGGTAGGTGTTGTTCACAGATTACAGGTGTTCACAAAGGTTAAGGACCCAGAGCTATTAGGTGGTATTACCGGGATTGTGATTAGCACCCATCTGATTGCTAAACCCGTGATATTTCCATTATGCAGATGCCTTCCAGAATGACCGTCAAAACTAAATCGTGTTCCTCGTGTCTCCCCCCAGCCCCAACCCAGATCCTTTACCTTATCAGGGTCGACTGTGTGGGTGGGACTGGCTGTCCTACAGGATTTAGCACAAGATAGTGGCCCTTGAACATCCAGTCCTTTCTCCCGGCTCATCTTACTGGGCCAAATGATTGGTTTGTCACCCACGCTTTTCCTCAGCCCAGAGGCAAGCTGAGCTTCCTCTTCATTCAGAAGCTTCAGCCTCCCTCCTTCCTTCCCTAAGAAGACTGCAGGGATTCTCCTGTAACCCCAGACCAAGCCACAGTGAATCATTTTCTGCTTTCACCTGCCAGTGTTGTGGAAAAAGCAAGGTTTAATTTGAAGTTAATTCTTCAGCCCTTGTACATTGAAATGGATGTCAAAAGTGAATTAATCACCACTGCAGCTTCCACCATAGAAAATTTACCCAGATTCCCTCCAAAGAGAGGCTGACTCATGCGAGCACCTGTTTTGTCTCCTTAGTAACTGGTCTTAGATTTCCCTCTTGCATTTGCATGCAGGCAAGCACAGCAAATTGGAGGAAGCGAAGAGGTTCGCAGCATACAGAGTGTGCTCTGGGCAGAATGTCACCTGTAATACTGTTTGCAGATCATCTTGAGCTTTATGTGTTCACTTCGTGTCTCTGTTATAACCCAGCATTGATTCAACCTCAGACTCAGTGTAGACACAAGTCTGGAAAATTACTAATGGCCACAAGGAAGGTTTGGTGACACACAATGAAATTGGGACTGGCACAATCTCTGTATCGGGAAATGGATTCATCTCCGTATTAGAAATGCACTTTTCTTGCCTTTAACCTTTGCTGTAATTAGAATTAGGCACATAACCCTCTCAAGAAAGAGGTGGGGTGGGGGAAGGGAGAGGTTCAATCAAACCACTTTTCTGGCTTAACCACAAGAAATAATATCTCAGAATTGGTTTTATGTAGTTCTCCGTGGTTTCGCCTCTCTCTTTCACAAAGCCCTCTCTCGCTGGCACTGTGGTAAAATAAAAAGAACATTTGGATCAAGAGCTGGACACCAGTGTCCCAGTATGTTTTCAGCCACCAATGAGCTGGTCTCTGTTACAAATCACTTGGCTTCTCTGGATTACCTCTTTGGACACTGAGGAATCCAGCGAGACACCATTATCCCTTCTAATTCTAAAATTTGAACTCCATTTCCTGGAATCTTATTGAGTCTCAGAGTTAAAACTAAGTAGTTTAACACTTAAATTTTGGGGACCAGAGATCATCCGAAGTTGAAGATTACCAATCCTATCTATTTATTTCACCTATCATGTCCAGAGAGGTTAAGTTACTTGTCCAGGATCGCATAAAATTCGAATCTTTTCATAGTTTGACTTTTTAGTTTCTATGCTTATCATATTTCAACATGATTATTTTTACAGTCCAATGGTTCCCCAAAACTTGTTGTAAAACACAATCGTCCTCTCGCCTTTCTTTCCCTACTCCCCAAAGGCAGTTACTTTGAAAATGTTTTTAACTCCTGGGGCAAATAATACATTATATGTTAATTTAAAAAATGTTTTTAACAGTCGCTTTTGGTTATTTACTTCAATATCTCTAAATATTATGTTTCAGCTTTAGATATTGCTTCAATCACAAGACACGAATTTCTCATCCCTCACTTCTCCCTGTGTAATTATATCATAATTTTGTTCAGATCAGTGATCAGCATTGATTTGATGACATAAACATTATTCTCAGTTGAGCTTGATGCATGTTATAATTACTTTTCCTTTCTGTTTTCTTTTCCCTAAATTTAATAATGATCATGTTTTTGTTTTGCTTAATTTTCTATGAGTAATCTCACATTCAATCCAAACTCCCTATAGTTGTATCAAGCTTATATTTTAAAAGTCATTTAGGCGTTATACAAACTTCGTGTTCTTGAAGACATATGCCCCCGAACTTTCAGATCTGCTTCAGTTTGGACCAGTCGCTCTCAAGCCCGACCGCACAGTGCTCTCAACGTGTGCTCTCCATTGGCCATCTTGTGCAAATACTCTTTACCTCCCTCTTGTGTGAGATCTTCAGTTTTTGGGATTCTATGTCTTCCTCTTTTGGGCTTTACCTTCTGATTTTAGCAGAGCATTTCCTCTAGGAAATTCCCAAGGAAAGTTACATGGGAGGTAAATTTTTTGAGACCCTGCCTGTTGAAAATATTTTTATTCTACCCTCACAGATGATTGATAGTTTTTCTGGGTATGGAATCCTAGAGAGAAAATTACTTCTGCCTACAGAATTTTGAAGGCATTTGTGCACGTTAATATGACCTGGTGTTACTATTGAGATGGGTAGGGCTCTTTATTTGTGAAGGAATGCTCTCTGATTTTCATGCAGAAGTTATAGGATCTCTGAGAGATCAATAGGCTTTCTGCATTTGTCACCCTGACTCATCTCCATCTTTTTTTGTACCTGCCACTAACTACTTGTTTGCTATAGGGCTTGGTCCATAAATCTTTTTTTCCCCTTCAACTTCATTTACAATGAAAACGTGACTGACACATGGACTTAATACTTTCATAGCAATATGAGTTTGGATGAAATAACAAGCATGCCCTGTGAAAGTATTTGCTTGATAAATAGTACCTATCTGGATGCCCAAAAAAATCTCATAGGAATTTTCTCTTTCTCTAATGTCCACTAGTTTTCTAGACATAAGCGTTAATAATAAAATAGTAAATAATCAAATGGTAACTCTTTCCGAAGAGAGTTTTTATCGAGGGTATAATAATAGTGCTAAACTACTATTGGTTTGTAGCCTTTTACATTGTTTTAAAATATGTAAATAGGAGATACCCCCCAAAAAGATGTTTATTGAGGGAATATTGGATTAAAAAAAGGGAAATGTCTATATTCCTTTCTTCCCCAAATCTCTTGAAATGGCAAAAAATACTTTTAGGGGAATAAAAGAGGAATAAATTTATAATGTCACTGGAAGACAGGAAAGGGGAATACAATGAATGGCTCAGAGTATTGAGGAACTTTTGGAGGAGAAAAATCAGATGGAAATTTCAGCTATAATAACAACTTTAAAAGCCTTAAGAGGTTACTATAATTAATTTTATGCCAATAAAGTTGAAAGTATAAATAATCTTTAAGAAACATATAAATTAAAAAAAATTTAAAAATTAAAAAAGAAGAAACATATAAATTGTCAAAATTTATAGAAGAAGAAATACTAAGCCTGAATAAATCAGCCATTTTAAAGAAATATCATCTTTAGTGAGTTCTAAATAATAACAATAGTTAACAATAATTCCCCCTAACTCTTCTATTTCTGACTTTTTTTTTGCTTGATGTTATGTTTATAAGACTTATCCATGTTGCCCATAGGAGTAAATTGCTATTTTCATTGCTGTGCAATATTTGTTTCATAAATATACCAAAAGTTCTTTGTCCATTACATTATTGAGAGCATTGGGGTTGTCCCCAGCTTGGGACTACTGTAAATATCTTTGAATGAACAATTTTGTACCAATATCCAACATCTTAAAGGGCATATGTATGCATTTCTGTTAGATAACTAGCCAGTAGTGGGATTGCTAATGCCAGTACTGAAATTAAAGTATACGTATGTTTAATTTTAGTAGAGATAACTTAACGCTTTTCTAAAGTGGTATACCAAGTTATATTTTTACTAGCAGTGTATGTGAATCCATTGCTCCACATCTGTATCAGCACTTGGTATTATCAGTTGTTAAAATTCTAAGCCATTCTAATGAGTACATAGTGCCATCTTACCATGATTTTACTTTGCATTTATCTCATAACTAGTGATGTTGAACACAATTTCATATACCTACTGACCATTTCCATGTCCTCTTTGGTGAAATGTCTGCTCAAAAATTTGCCTATTTTTTGGGAAGGAAGGGTGAGTAATATCTATTTTTTCTTGCCTGGTTTATAAGAGTTACTGTATATACATATATATCCGATACCTGGATATATCAGATGCATGTAATCCACATACCCTTATCTTCACTCGCATCTCTTTTGATAAAGAAAAATTCTTAATTTTAATCAAGTCCAATTTTTCAATTTTTTCTTTATGTTTAATGCTTTTGGTATGCCATGAAAGATATCTTTGCAAATTTCAATGTTACATTTCTATGTTATCTTCATACTTAAGTGCACAACTAATTTGAAATTGATTTTAACAAATGGCACAAAGTAGAAATCAATATATATATATATAATTTTTTTGTATGGATATCCAACTGACAAAATCACTTATCAAAAGACTATGCTTTTCCACTGCTTTGCAGGTGTAATCTTTGTCATGAATCAAATGACATCACATGTGTTGGTCTATTTCTGAATTCTATTTTTCTCCATTGATCTATTTGTCTCTTTCTGCACAATATCACACTGTCTTTATTACTGTGGCATTGTATAAGTCTGATATCTGGCAGAGTGAGTCTCCAAATTTGTTTTTCAAGATTGTCTTATTCTTGGCCCTTAGTTGTTCCATATAAAATTTAGAAGCAGGCTGTCAATTTAAACATATGCATGCACATGCATACACACACAAACGTGCATATGCATGTGCACACACACACATACACACATACAAACTCTGTGGGATTTTAATTGGAAATGCATTCAATTTATAAATCAATTTGGGGGAAGTTGACAACTTTTCAGTACTGAGTCTTCCAATCCATAATTATGGTGTATTATTCCATTATTTAAGATTTTGTTAATTTCTCTCCATAATGTTTTGTTGTTTTCAGTGTAGAGGTCTACACGTATTTTAATAAGTAACTATTTAATGTCTTATGTTTTATGCTAATGTAAATAGTGTCGTTATAAAAATTTCAGTTGTTTGTTTCTAGTATATAAATATACAGCTGAGTTTTGTGTATTGACTTTGTATCCAGAGACCCTGTGAAATTCACCTTTTAATTTTAATAGTTTATGGGTTTTCCATGCATTCAATCATATGGTCCACAAATTATGATGGTTTTATGTTTTCATTTCCAATTTTTATGACATTGTTTTGTGGTTCTTTTTTTTTTTCTTATTTATTGCCTGGGACCTCCAATACAATGTCTTATTACTGCTCTCAGGAGAAAAGCTTTTAATATTTCCCATTAAGTACAATGTTTGCTGTAAGTTTTTCCAAAAATATTTTTAATTTTAAATTAAAGAAGTCCCCTTCTACTTTTAGCTTTCTACAAGTCCATAAGGTACCAAAATTTATCAAGTAATTATCCTATATCTATTGAGATGATCATATAATTTTTCCCTGTCATTCTTTAAGGTAGAAAATTGCACTGATTGGAATTGCTAATGCTAAATAACCACGTATTCCTGGAATAAACTCAGTTTGGTCATGATGACTTATTCATTTTACATGTAATACTGAATTCCATTTGTAAATATCTCACATGTAATTTCTGCAACTATGCTAAGACAAGTGACTAGCCTATAATATTCCTTTCTTGTTCTATTCTTATTAGGTTATTATATCAAGGGCTATCTCTGGAATCTTGGCCCCAAAAGTTTTGGCTGTCTTGGTTGTTATATGAGATCTTCAAATAACTGCATGCTTTAAAAAATACTATTCAGCTTTCATAATGGTTCTCAGGGGAGGGTTTGTCTGATACAAGCTACTCATGGATAGCCACAAACACAAGTTTTGCCTTTTACAAATGAGGGAAACCAATAAAACTTCAAACAAATTTCTAACCTTTCGTTAACCTTTTGACCTGTTTCAGTTCCTGAAAAATTCTTTGTTTCCCCAAAGTGTAGTTTTGACTTACAGTGTCATTTAGTGCCCTCATCTGTTAAAACAGAGTTGTAGGAAAATAAATGAAATTTAAGTATAGTCATAATATTTTGCTCCATCGAGGAGGAAAAAAAAACCAATTTAATTGGAAAATGTTAATGTGGCTAACTGTGATATTTTTCTATAGCACTGAGGTGCTATAACACCCTCAGTGATGGAACTCACCAATTTCATGGACAAAGAGATGGAAACCTTCATGTTTCATATTCTGTAACAACTATTAACAAGAGAAAGCCATTATCTGGGCAGCAAGGTATACAAATTAGATCCTTCCATTTTAAATGGATGTTAAATAGATTTCTTGGATCTGGGTAAGGAATATGGCATGCATCCTATAGCAATGAAATAGTCTGAAATAGATGTAAACATTTAAAAAGGGGTGGGTGAGGGGAGAGTGGAGATGTGAAGATAACTCTACCATCACTTGAACTCCTACTATGTGCTAGGTGTTTTGCTAGCGAGGCATTATCTCGCTTAATCCCTGCAAACATTAATGACAGATTTTGATCTCTATTTTATCAAAAAGGAAATTGAAACTCAGAATAAATAACTTTCCAAAAGTCATACAGATAGTAAGTGGGATTCAAATCTAGATCTCTTTGGATCTGGTGCCGTACTCTTTCTACTAAAATAGGCTGAGATTGTACAGGAGAGAAACCAGGTTTCCTTATCAGTAAAGTGTAGATTGTCTGTTAGTAAACCCTATAAATGGCACTGCAAAGGAAGAATTTAATTACTTGTTTATGGCTTGTTGGGCGAAGATTTTATTTTGGGTGTGTATTTCCTTTGTCTCTGGAGTTCTTGGTATATTCTCAAATAAAAACATTTCCTGTTTATTACAGACTGGGCTAACATCCAATAATCAAGCAATATAAACAAATTCCAACATTTTTCTATCCTATGTGGAGCTGCATCCTGTGTATCCATGGTTGATTGGTTCAGTGGTCTAGGAAATGATGCCAACTGAGTCCAGGTCATGGGTTAAATCTACATTTCCTAAATGTGTTTTATAGAACATACCAGTTCTACATGATGTTGACAGATATTATTCAGGGAAAAAAGTAAACGTCTAGGAATGGTTCATGGCCATTAATAAAGTCTGGATTAAGCCAAGTTAAACAAATTTATTTCAGACTTTTCTAAACCTTAAAATATTAATATATAC
>CM053605.1:116399097-116431580 GCA_028646535.1 Procyon lotor | reverse complement strand
ATCTTAAATAAAATAAAATCCACACAAAGGCCAATGCTTTTCCAGCCAGTTCCCATGCTTTGGGAATCCTTACTCCAAGGATCCACAGTTCCTGGAATTTCTCCTTTGTGTCTGATGAAACCAGAACCCCCACAGTGCATTTTGTCCATTACCAGGTGCTGCATAAACGTCATGACCAGCGGTACGACCCGGGCTGGCGTGGGAATGTGAATCAGCCGCAAGCAGGCACCGGGGAACTTTGCGGGGTGACGGAGTGCTCCACATCTGGATTATGGTGATGGGTGCACAACTGTAGACATTTACTAAAAATAACCAAACTGTTCATTTGTGGTGAGTGAATTTTATGTATGTAAATTGTACTTCAATGATGTCGATCTTTTTTTTTTTTTTAATGTCATGATCTGATTGGAAATTCCTTAAGCTGGAGTCACTCTAAAAAGTCACTCAATAAAGATTTTTTTAAAATGTCCAAGAATGAATAGTGTCTTGCTACAGTTACCTCATTCCATGGGATCTAGAAATGTAAAGGTCTCGGCAAACTTCGTGGGCCCCGGACACCTGCGCTTGTCCCACAGAGTCCTGTCCCCCGGTGGATGCCACCCCAGGGTTAATGATAAGCAGATGCCATTCCAGCTTGAGACACTGAATGACTTTATCTTTGAACTTGTGTTTTGTACATGGAGGGGATAAAGTGGCATGCGTGTGAGCAGAGAAGAGGCGTGTACCGTGTGTGTCCAGAGTTCCTTGCCCCCCATTGGCTTATAGCATGTCGCACATCCATGAGCATAGAGTTCCAGAGTGTGAGAATTCACTGCCGTACGTGGGAGCTCAGCAAGGCTCCAAGGAAGCATGAGGCAAACCTGTTACTTGAACAAGGAATGGGTGGAGAGGAAGGAAATGGCCGCCCCCAAGAGGCCTGTTGAAACAGAACTTACTTCCAGTGCAGAAAGAAGGCAATCGCATTATAAGAAGTGGGAACAACCAAGAAACCCTGTCATATCCTTTCGGACTTGTCTTAGTTCCTTCCCTGTGTGAGCTAAGCACTTCTGCTGGAGAGAAGGAAAGAGAGCGATCCTTAGGACCTCTTCCTTGCAATCCTTTCTCACCCAGCAGGAACTGAAGGTAAGGAGTATGGACAGAATGTATGCGTACCAGCAAGTGGAGCGAAAACAGTGGGGTTAGTCCTGTGTGGTGTTTCCACTAATCTAAGGAAATACATACGCTCCTAAGAGCTACAAAATGCTAGTTGTGTTTTAGTGATTCCCCGCAAGGTAAACGCTCTTACATTTACACTTAGAGCTGGCGTTGCAAAATATAAAGATAAATGGTAAAATTCATACTGACAACTTCCCATTTTAATGTTTCTCTACTTAGAAGGGCATTAAATTAAGTGGCAAATGAAAAACCATGATGACAAGCTGAAACACTGTGGAGGGAAGAAACACCTATGATGTTACAGCACTCTTCTCCCGCTTTTTTGGAACAAGGGGTCCCCATTTTCATTTCACCCAAGGCCTCACAAATTCTGAAGCCAGCCATATGAAAAATAACTGTTCGACCTCACCATTTCAGGTATGGAAAAGCTGAGACTGGAAGAGATTGTGTGACTGGGCCAAGGTCACAGTTAGAGCAGACCTGGTTCTATACAGCCCAGGGCCGTGACTTCCAGGCCAGCGTGCTTTCTGTCATTCTTGCAGCTGTCAGGGGAAAAAAAATTGGCTTAAAACTGAGGATTTCTATACAGTATTTCAACCCAGCAAGTTCAAAGAATGCCCAAATTAGACACATTTGCTTCGAATGGATCTCAGAGGCTTTGAAGATGGCATTGTGGCATTTTGTTTAAAGCAAGGAAGCATATTTTCTGAGCCTTGAATTTCTCCCTGTCACTAAAGAGCTTAGATAGATTATAAGTACAGCATAGAGAGTATTCGTGGCAAACCATTAAGGCTAAATGTCTATTTGTAAAGCCGGCTGGTTCCCAGTTAAAAGTTTTTTAGAAGAGAAAAATGCCTAGGCTGCATTTAAATGTGGACAAAGGAGGGCCTAGGCCCTGCCCCCTGGAGTATTTGAAGGTGGGTACCCACCGGGAAAACAAAGATCAGATGACCACCCTGGACAGCAAGAGACAGACTTGCTTCTCCTTTGATATGAGTCAGAGACAGAGAAGGAAATAGGAACTGCCCTCTACTTTTTGGGTTCAAAAGTAGTAATTATAGGAAGCAAGTTCTTAACCATCTTCAGACTAACCTTTATTTAGAATCACTAGATGTGATATGCAAAAATAAAGAAAATAAAAACCCAAGTCCATCTACCTAGTTTGACTTAAAAAGACTCTCCTTGGTTCAAGGTGTGCTGCTGATCACATCTCCATGTAGCCTTTAACACGTTGAGTCCCATCCCAATGTGGTTTGTTCATTCCTCATCCTCTAGTTTCCCTTC
The DNA here is from genome assembly GCA_028646535.1 of Procyon lotor. Classification (NCBI taxonomy): domain Eukaryota; kingdom Metazoa; phylum Chordata; class Mammalia; order Carnivora; family Procyonidae; genus Procyon; species Procyon lotor. The sequence continues at coordinate 116,429,141 of CM053605.1, read as the reverse complement.
TTCCTCTCTCCCCTTTCCCTCATTTTTAGCTCCTACAAAGTGGCAGGGAAAGTAAACACTGAGGGTCACAGTCTGGGACTGGAAGAGGGAAGTGACGACGGTCACCATGACCATAGCTAATATTTACTGAGGGCCTCCTATTTGCTGGGGCACTGCACCAAGAGCTCTACCATAATTATCTCAGTGAATCTGCACAACAGTTCTATGGGTTGGGATTATATAATTTTAAGATGAGGATACAAAACCACAGGGAGATAAGTAACTTGCCCTCTAGGTCACACCAAATCTGTACTCCAAAGCCAAGTTGACATCAGTTAAAATACTGAGATGTCTGTGTATTTATTTTCCCCTGGGCCCCCAGTTTCCATCTTCTTTTTGTTTCCCCCAACACTGCCTATCATGATAGCTGTTCATCCAGGTGCACAAGTACGGATAGCGATATGCGGAAAACAATTTACCCAGGGTCACTCGAGGCCAGGGTCTTTGTGGGCATTAGAAAAGAGGCACCCTCCTCTGAGCTGACACAGAATGGGCTGAATTGACTCTTGTTTTGCCGGACCTCCTTAGTCAGGGCACGGCTTCCACAGTGTACACGGAGCTTGCTCCCATCGTTCTGAAGGGTGGTCATTTGAATGTCCGGTCATTTTGAAGGACAGGGACATGATTACACTTCATGTGATTACACATGGACTCTCCTATGTTCCAGGGAGGACAAACACACTCTTAAAAGGAAATAGAAGGTTATTCAACAAATTAGTAGGCTTCTCTCTGCAGTCTTTTCTCTGAGCTCTAACTCCCAGGAGATTTTCTGAATAAAGACTGGGGAGTTGGGTGCTGTTGAAAAGACTCATTAAACTCAATAGCACTTAATAGGCAGACATGCAGGGGAAAGCTCCATGTGTCTTCTGCACTAGAGCTCCTGAGAGGGCACAGAACACGGCCATTAGGGAAATAAATCAAATCAATAACAGTTTGCCTGAACACAACTCAAGCCAGTGGGTAAAGATAAGAACTGGGTCTCCTTTCAAAACAATGGTCTCGTGATGACTTTCCTTCCACATTTCCATCCATTACCTTTGTGGTAGGAGATGTCCTCATTACTGAGTCTCTAGAAACTACAGCAGGGAATCAAACCTTCTGTTTCATTGATAGAACAACAACAACAACAAAGAACCTAGTCATTTGATATGGCTCAGAATTCTGACATTTCCAAACGGGTACAATACACATTTTCATTTCAAAGGCAGATTCTCAAGTGTCATTATATTAAATTATATTAGAATCTCGACTTTTCAAGAAATATTAAATCAAGGTAGGTTATCATGCCATGAAAATTTGGCTGTAAAATCAGCGCTCCAGATCCACCATGGGCTTTAGAAAGTTTCCTACCAGAATTATCTTTATCAAACCAGCTCCAGGAGGCTGAGTTTTAGGGGCCCACCTGATAACAATGGCTGCCATTTTGAATGACATGAGCTTGAACTGTGGGCCTCAAATCAGAAAAGACTCCAGTGAATTCTGTCTTGCTAGCCTTCAATAACAGGATACTAGAGCTATAATTTAGTTTGAAGTGTGTATGGGGAGAATCCACGGCGGGAATCCGACCCTCAGAGAAGGCAAAGTCAACCCTGCTACTAAAAAAGGAAGTCACCTCAGTGGCAGCAGATCCCCTGAAGTAGCAAGTTTCTTTGAGGAGATACTAGGCTAAGATTAGAGAAAAAAAAAAAAAGGTTTGTAAGAAAAGGAAGCAAATGTCAAACAGATAGCAGATTTATTTTCAGGATTATGTAAAGCACAAAAATGAAAGGACTTCCACTGTGCAGTGTTGTCATGGTTACCTGATCTCTTATCAGAAGGAAGAATCGAGCAGAAAAGGAAACCTAGAAGGGGCAGTAACCAGAGAGGCCTGGGCAGCCACAAGCTCTTTTCATCCAGTTGAGCTTGTTTATGAGGGTATAAAATAGGGGATGACATTTTGCTGCTCTAGATAATTTTTAAAGGGTCTTATTTTGCTATGCAAAAGAAGGTCTGCGTTGTGCTGTGCTTTTACAAACATGAAAACACGAGAGTTAAAACATCACCGTTCACGAGGATTTCTAAATGAACAGGGGGAAAATAACCACGTATCTTTAAAATTTCCTCTCAATGCACCTCCCCCCAAAGAATCCTTTCCCAAACTGCAATGTGAGAGTGTAGGTTGAGTCATTTTGTCGAGAGAGCTGCCTTCTCCTCCAAAATATTTTAGAGGATTTTATTTAGAGGTCATCAGTTTAAATAAGAAACAGGCAAATTATTTTTAGAGATTAAAAAGAAAATCCCTTTGGTGTCTGCTTCATAGTTAGCATAGAATGCTAATAGTATAAATAGCATAGAGGGCTACAACAATTTCCCACCAGTTCCACCTGCTTCTGTAAATGCCTAATCCTCCTAAACCCTCGTCCTGGAAAAACAGAGACGGCAGATTGCTTTCCAAATCACAGTCCAGTCTTCGACACACCTAGCAACAGCTTGCAAAGTGCCCTTACCTGCAATGCCAGGTAGTTGGAATGTGCATAAAGCCACGAGGCTGAAGAGACTCGGCTGAGAAGAACAAGAAATTTTTTTTTTTTTTTTAAGAACAAGAAATTTGACCTGTATTTATTCCATCTACTTGAAGAAGGCACGCAAAGCCGTACAAGTCAGCGTTTCTTTAACAGCTCGATCTTTGAACTACTCCCATTTGTCTCTTCCCCCAGTAGAAAGACACTAAGCCCAATGGACTGAATCTTGCACAGGGGGCAAAGAAATCTTGGACCCGTGGTCACTTTGATTTCTCTGGCAAAGAAATGACAGGAATCAACCTCCATCGAGGTCCTAATGTGAGCTGGTTTTGTACCAGGGACTACATTTGTAATACAGTATGAAATGCAAAGAGCATTCCTGTGGAATAGCGTCCTCCTTTAAATGAGGGCCTAAGGCTCAGCAGAAATAGGGACCTTGCTGTAAGTCACAGAGAGCTTACTTCTAAACTCTCTTATTACATCATCCAACACCAGACAGGGCAGGACACAAGAGCTTCTCCCCCAGATTAGTTCCACTTCTTGTGAAATGTTTTGGAAATTTGTGCCATTTATTTTGCACTCTAGCCATTTACATATGGGCATGCAGATTGTTTTAAGTTATATTATTTATATTTCTCTTTTATATTATAGTTTGGATCTCATATTTGTTTTTTACTCTGTGAGTAGTCAGGTTACACTCTCTGAAAATTTCATTTCACAATAGTAAAGAAGTATCTCAAGATATGTGTTCTATGAAGGGAGGCTTTGAGTCTGAGAAGCCTGGAAAGTACAGCCCTACCTCCTCACGCCCAGGTTAATGGAGAGTCAAGTTTCATTTTTCTCTCAAATTTGGGACACAAGCATTTCTTGAGTCTAAAGCAAAGTTATTCTTATTGAAGCACAACTGTGAAGTTTCTTAAAACGAACTAAATGTATTTCTAAACAGTCGGTGACGGGGAGAGAAAAGGAAAATCCAAATTCATTTGTAAGGATAAGTTTCCTTTTCACTGGAAAGTCCGTTGTTTTTACACTAACTGCTCACACTTCAGATGCTTCTTTGGGATCAGGCAACAAGCAGAGGAGTGAGAGGGCAGACTGCTCAGGGAAGTGGCCATTACAGCGCTGGTGCTATGCCTGAGAAGGAGAGAGAGGACTTCTTACTTATTTTACAATTGGAAGTTTGTACCTCTTCAGCCCCTTTATCTGTTTTACTCACCCTCCCCATCCCACATCCCTGCTGGTAACCACAAGTTTGTTCTCTATATTTAAGGATCTGTTTGTTTGTTTTGTATTTAGATTCCATATATAAGTGAAACCATATAGTATTTGTTTTTCTCTGTCTGACTTATTTCACTTAGCATCATACCTTCTAGGTCTTTCCATGTCGTGGCAAATGGTAAGATTTCATTCTTTTTCAATGGCTGAGTAATAGTCCATCATACACACACACACACACACACACACACACACACACACCCATATACCACCTCTTCTTTATCATGGATATGGAAAGCACAGCATTGGGAATATAGTCAGTATTTTTGTAATAATGTTGTGTGGTGACTTATCGTGATGGGCATTGAGCAATGTATGGGATTATCCAATCACTATGTTGTACAGCTGGAACTAATATATTATTCTATGTCAACTATACTTCAGTAATTAAAAAAGAGAGCGATCCGTAAGGCTTCATAGTCACTGGAAAAATGGGACAAGAGGCAGCTGCTCATTCTTGTTTCCAAGTTTTATGTGACTGAAGCCATGAGAAGGCAATTTCCAGGTTATTTTACTTGAAAAGTCTCCAGAATTCTAGCATATTCTCTGGGATACACCTCCTCCAGGAAAATGCAGACTTTGGGCTACTTTCAAGGAGCAAGTGGGGCAGTTGGCTCAGTCGATTAAGCATCTGACTCTTGGTTTCAGTTCAGGTCATGATCTCCCCGTCAAGAGATGGGGCCCCACATCAGGCTCCACGCTCAACTCGGAGTCTGCTTCAGATTCTCCCCCTCTCTCTCCCTCTGCGTCTCCCTTCACTCGTGGTCATTCTCTCTCTCTACAATAAATAAAAAATAAAATCTTAAAAAAATAAAGGAGCAAGTATGTCCAACTAACGCACCTATTTGATACTGCCCCTGCCTCCCACTCTTGCAAAGAAGAGTGAAGAGAATACCAGAAATAATAAATTCTTTTCTGTTTTTCTTCGGTCTTTTTGCATCTAATACCTTTCAACATGTATACAATATAAAAAGAAACTGCAGGATTTCTCTAGAACCAATTGACTTCTCAAAGTTTATTTCTTTTGATAAGAAACCATGTTTTAATGGAGAGAAAAAACTTCATGGTAGGAAGCGGAGGTTTCAAATTTTATTCAGGCTGCATTTTTACTAAAAACATTTTTTTCTTTATAGAATACTAAAAGATTAAATTTCATATTTCAAATCCTATGAAGACTCTAAGATCCAAGTCAAACATTAAATGTGTGTTTGACCCCATATCCTCCTTACAGTAATAATACAGCTTATACATTAATATGAGGACACCAAGAACAGCGACATAGAGGCACCCACCAGCAGTGGGAATGCGTGGAACTTACAGCTACATGCTGCCAAACGAAGTCTAGTATTTTGAGCACGTATAAATAAGAAGGAATATTAGAAATAAAACATGGACCACAATTAGTCATACAAATGACATTAATCTTCAGTATGTCTCCATTTTATATAATTACAGATGCCAAACCATTTTTCTGGGTTCTATCCTTACAGAGTAAAATCTAAGTCCTTAAAACTGAAATACACAAGTTGTATAACCCTTTATACTGAGGAGTTTTTAAAATAAACTTCTCATTTTCCATAAGAGAAGCAATAAGAAAAGGTAGGTTACATAAAAACCCTGACCTGCTACATTTTTAAGGGATTTAATTAAGATAGCCACATTTTACTGTCAGTAGAAAAATCTTCTTAGGTCCCCCAGGCAGATTTTGGATAAGTAAGTAGCAATTGTAGGGTGCTCCGATGACATTATTGGAATCTAAAGAAGGTCTGCATAACCAAAGTTGTCTTATCTAAATGAGCCTTAAGAAGGCACTTCTTCTACTAAGAATTCTCTTCTCTGAAAGTGAGAGGCCTAAAGGTCAAAATCTATTTGGCCTCAAAAACTACTACAGTGGAACCCAAACCAGGTCTATGAAAAAGTCCTTTAATATAGATCCCTGTGGTACATGAATAAAGTACAATGAAGACTGTAGAACTTTGATGTTGCATAATTCAGTTCTCTCCAACCTAAACCCGGGTACCTATCAGTATCTCCTGTTTTATTCTACCACTATTCCTTCTCACATCCATATTATCCTTATGTGTTACTCCCATGTTCAAACAAACTGGGGCATAAAGTGGTCAAAATGATCTACCCTAAATGACAAAACAAGTCATTCACTGCAGAACCCGCTAAATAGCAACTTACTGATTAGTTAAGGAGGCTCCCTTGAACTTCATGAATCCCTTGAACTTTATGAATTCACAACCATGAAAAACCATGCTTGTCTTTGCTTTCCTGCAAATGTTCCCTCTATTTTCTGGTTGCCAAAACTATGCAGATTCAAGAATGTGAAGATTGAGGTATAAAATAATGAAACTAAGTATCATGTGGCTCATAGACACTTAGTTCTTATAGAAGGTTCCTGTTATGCTTCAATAAAATTCAATAAACAAGACTAATCTGACAACCAGCATTATGACCTGTACCGCTGCCCCCGAGTACCACCAAGCATCCCCACATTCTTACCTACTCCCCTCAGTATCCAGTCTCCTTCACGATCTCTTCTTCCATCCTTGCCACAACCCACCTCTGCACTTGTCCTTGAGCAGTTAATGAAATTGCCCACTTCACCACAGGTTAAGCATTAAGGACGTAAAGCTGGGGAAAATCTGTGAATTGGGGTCTGAGATTATTTGCTGGGATGATCAGTAGAATTTTCACGGTGAAGAGGAAGAAAAGGACCTCAAGGAAGAAGAGTTCAGCAACATTGGCTTTGGATACTTAGGGTATGAAGAGTGTTGCGTCCAAGGCATGGAGGAAGGCACAACGGGACCAGCATCACAACCAAGCAAGTCAATACTACTACTGCTACTGCTACTATTACAGCTACTAATAAAATTATTGATGTTATTAATTTGGTTTGATGCTTCAGAAATCATATGCCTTTAAGAGTAAAGCATAATCATCTCAGGTATAAGACAATTTCAAGGTCAAGAAAGGTTTCTGTGCTTTCTGAGTAAAATCCACCAATGTTCTTGATATCACAGGCAATTCCTTTAACACAGAGACAAAGTTATTTTCCCCCACCATTATTAGAGATAAAAGCCTTGAAAATGTAAATGTGTAGGAAAGGTGACATGTTGGTATTGATTTGCCTCAGTCAACATGCAAATGATGGTATCAGCAGCTTTCTTGGTTCCCTACTCTGCCCTGCTTCCTAAAATAAGAGTTTAGTGTTTTTTGCATCTGTCCTTCCACATGCTCCCTTCCAAACCTTGATCCATCAATAACCCCTCTGCTTTCTGGTATTGTCAACCTTATTCATCCAACGTCCTAAGTGCCAAGCACTGTCCTAGACACTGGGATATCAGTGGATAAAACAGTGGATAAAACAGACAAAAGTCCTTGCAAGAGAAAGACAGCACAGAATCAGAAGTGATGCATCAAGCAGAAAATGCTGCAATTTTATATAGAATGGTTGGTGTCACCTTTAGAAAGTGACATTTAAACAGAAACTTGAAGGAGACAGGGGATGAGCATTCCAGGCAGAAAAGGCAAGTGCAAAGGCCCTGAGGTGTGACATGCCTGGAACAGCATGTGTGTGCTCAAGTTGTATCAAGGAGCCTATGAAAGGAGATCAGTGAGGTCTTATAAGTCATGGCAACGGGCTTTTATTCTGAGTGCGCTGGGAAGCCATGGGGGATTTTGACCAGAGGAGTGATGTGATCTGGATTACATCCAGCATCTCGGCTGCTGTTCTGAGAATAGATTAAGGGCACAAGGGTAAAAGCAGAGAGTTGTTAGAAGGCTGATGGTAGCGAATCCAGGTAAAAGATGATTGTGGTCTGGAAAGGCCATGGTCTCTAGGGAGTTAGCAGTGGAGGGAGTAGGAAGTAACCAGACTCTGGGTCTATTTTGAAGGTGGAGCCAACAGCTGTTGCTAAGAAATCAAATGTAGGGTAAGAGAACAAGAGAAGAGTTAAGGATAATTCTGAAGCAATGGGCCTTGGCAACTATAAACATGGGGTTGTTTTTTGTTGGGATGAGGAAGAATTTTTGGAAAGATCAGGTACTGGCGTGGAATATTAGGAGCTTGGTTTTGAATGCTAACTAGACATCCAAGCAGAGATGTTGAATGTGCAGTTGGATATACAGCCTGTAGTTCTGGGGAGAGGTCCACGTCATGGGATAGGGTGCAAGCTATACATAAAAAAGACAAGAGGACTGATGACTGGAGGTCAAGTGAGGAAAGTACGTCAAGAGATAGGGATGATCACATGTGTCAAATGCTGCATTTATGTCACAGAAAATGAGGACTGTTCATTGACCTTAGTTTAGGCCTTTGAGAACTTTGACAGGGAACTTTGAATAGAACAAGTGAGCATAACCCTCCATCCCTCCACTCCTCACAGGAATTAATCAAGGAGAAAAATGAGATATGAGAAATTAGAAACCACTGATATGGAAACCTCTTTCAAGGTGTTTTGTTGAGCAAGCATTCAGGCAATGGCTTGAATGGGGGCAAATGAGTTCAAAAGATTTTGTCTGGTTAGTATTTTGTCTGTTTTCAAGATGCGAGAAATCTTAGTGGGTTTGTGTGCTGACAGAAAAGACCCAGTAGAAAGGAAAAACTAATCAGATTAGAGAGAAAGAGAAAATTACTAGAGCAATGTCCTTGAGGAGACAGTGACAGGATTGAATGGAAGTAAAGGAATTAACTTTAGCCAGGAGTATGGACAACAGCCCACATTTTCCACTGGCTCCTTCCCCTCAGCCTCCTTTAGCATCTACCGGCTCCCCAGTTAGAAAACTAAACAAACTCTGGGGCACCAGGGTGGCTCAGTGGGCTAAGCCTCTGCCTTCGGCTCAGGTCGTGATCTCAGGGTCCTGGGATCGAGCCCTACATCAGGCTCTCTGCTCAGCAAGGAGCCTGCTTCTCCCTCTCTCTCTCTGCCTGCCTCTCTGCCTACTTGTGATCTCTCTCCGTCAAATAAATAAAATCTTAAAAAAAAAAAAAAAGAAAACTAAACAAACTCCCACTGCATCTAGCTGTGCCCTCCATCTCTCGTTCCTTCCCTTAACAGTCTAGTATCTTTAAAACATTGTCTACACTTGCTCTCTTCCCTTAGCTCCCTCTCACTTAGCCTGATACAGGCTGACTCTGCCATCAGTGGCTCCTGAATTGCCTATTTCAATAGACTATTTTCTATTTTACTGAACCCCTCTTGCCATCAACTTTTAAAAGATGCTTCGCTTTTAAAAATCCTTACTCTCTACTGTATGGTGTACCTCTATCCTTTGCCTACCATGCGGGCCCTCTCCCCAGGCTCCCGTTCCTCTAGTGGACACTTCAAGTGCTAGTGTTCTATTGGGTTTTCTTGGCCATCTACTCATTTGAGAAGGGACTATCACTTATCCAAATTCAGAATTTCTACACAAGGAGAGCTAGGAGATTTGTCTTGAAGCTGAGTAGGCTAGCTATTTTTATTTGTTGTCTCTATTTAGAACGGCTTGTTGAGTGCAGACGTAGGTTCTCAGAGGGCTCCCACCTCTAGCCATCCCTTGCTCTACTGGGGTCAGGGCTTCAATTGCTTCAATTGCCCGAGAGATATTCTACCCAACAAGTACTAAAGTTCACTATTTTTTCAAAGGTCGAAGAAATATTTGAGAAGGAAAAGAAAGGAGGCAGAAAAAGAATAAGAAAGAAAGGGAAACTGAACAAGGAAATGTTTGATCAACTGCCTGCAAATCATGCCAGATAGTCATCTGCAATTTAACTCATACGATTATCTATGTAATAATATATTGCACATAAAATATTTTGATATATTTTTATATGACGTGGAGAGGAACCCCTAAAAGTAAGAGTGTTTAGAGATTACCAAACAGAATTATTTACTGAAAATCCAACCCAAAACTTCCTGATAATTGCCTACTACACACAGTCACCTCGGTGACCATAGGAATCTCAAATACAACGCATCCCAAAATAAAATCCTCTTTCTTCCCAAATGTGCAGTAGAAACAGCATGGGTTTGGGTATCAGCCAATTTTCTAGGTTCAAATTTCAACTCTGAGTTAGTCATGTTGTGGAAAATAAGAATTTAAAATAGGACTTTGTCATCTACTAAGAATTGCGTTGCAGGAAGGCAAAGGAAAGAGTGCTCACCAGCCAGAAGTGTAAGCACATGAGTGCAACAAAGTCTGGGAAGGAGCTGGGGTGGAATGATGTCAGCATACAGTGAAGAACCAGGAAAGGAGAGGTCAGGGTTGCCTTTGGTGAGGGAACAGGAGAGAATTCTCAGAAAGGATTAACATTGGAGCTGTGTCTAGAGCAGGAGATGCTGTGCATCCCAGGGCATGGCTAGGACAGGGCAAGGGAGAGAGGATTAGCGGGAACTAACAGGGTCACCTGGGGCCTCCAGCAGATTTCTGGGCACAACAGAGGCGGTAAGGAGAGGAACTCGCTTTGGATCAAGGATCCTTGTTTACCAGGAGCTACTGTTGCACTTTTGTGCTGAGGACGATGGAAAGTCACAGAGGGAATTTAAGCCGGGGACAAATATGACCCAATTTGCATTTGAGAAGAATAACTTTGGGAGACATAAGGGGGATAAATTAGAACCAGATTGGAATGGAGAGAATTCTAATAGAGGATGGCAAACATGCAGGCCCGAGATGATGACGTCGAATTAAGGCAAAGCAGCGTGAAGGAAAGGGAGGGGGAATTAGGAAGGTGTGAAAGGGGGAAGTCACGATCACCAGTGGATGCTGGGCAACAGGGGTGTGGGGAATGTCCCCGGCATTGTCAGGGACGGGGACCTCTCCCTTAGAGGCTCATTTGATTACTGAGAGGACTAAACTAAATCATGTATGCGTGGCACATAGTAGAAGTGCAAGAAATCCATTTTCCCCTCATTTTTCTCCCTTGTTACTGGCACCATCACCTACCCAGTGGCTGAAGCCAGAAATATGAGAATAATTCTAGTTTCCTCTGTCCTTTGCCCTTCACAACCAGTCACCCAAAGCAGACGACACCGAGGGAGGAAAGGGGAAGGTCAAAAGATCCAAAGTCAGGAAGCAATCCTCACAGAGTTTACAGTTTGCCTCTGACCTGGATTTACTTTTGGGAAGAGCAGGCAAACAGAAGCCCTGGTGAAAGGTGTTTTAGGATTCACACACCTTCAGGGCTTGCAGCCAGATGAGGGCTTCTTAAAGCAATCCCCACTCTTCCCACCACCCACCTAACTGGCCATCTTGCCTGGTTCTCCTTCCTCTTTCCCCAGCTCACATTCACTGGCTTCCCTATTATCAAGTGCTTGACTGGCTGCCAAGACTGGAAATGAGTCTGAAAGTTTATACATGCCCTCCCCAAGGAAAATGGTTCATTAACTCCATTGCAGAGTTCAATACAGTTTGGGGTCATTTTTTTGAGGAGAGGGTCTTTTTTTATTATTTTTGTAAATAATAAGAGCTGGAAAAGGCAAAAAACAATTCGATGGTCGCCAGAGCCTGGGGTTGGAGGGTAAAGGCCTATGTGTGTTTGGTAAGTGTGATGTCATACTTTTCAGTGTGACAGAAATGTTCTATAGCTTGATTGCGACATTGGTTATGTGACCACCATGTTTTTTCCAAAGGCATGGAACCGTACACTGAAAAGCATAAATTTGACCATATGTAAAGTATACCTCAATAAATAAACCCAACTTTAAATGAACAGACAAATGAATAAACAAACAAATAAATATGTAGGCAGTAAGGGCTCAGTAAATGCTTGCCACAGTGATAGTAAGGGATGGTGGTGGTAAAGTATTAGCTGAAAAATGCTGCAGATATTACTTCTTCCTTGAATGTTTGCATTTTTTTTTTAAAGATTTTATTTATTTGACAGAGAGAAACACAGCAAGAGAGGGAACACAAGCAGAGGGAATGGTAGCAGGAGAAGCAGGCTTCCCGCCAAGCAAGGCAAGGACCCCAATGCAGGGCTGGATCTCAGGACTCTGGGATCATGACCCAGCAGAACGCAGAGAAGGCAGACGCTCAACGACTGAGCCACCCAGGCGCCCCGAATGTTTGCATTTGCATTTTAATAGAGGACTCTAAAGCAAAAAAAAAAAAGAAGAAGAAGAAGAAGAAGAAAATAAAAAAGAATGGCCTTCACAGCCCAAAGAAGTTAGTCTCTGGTAGGACACACCTTTTTCAAATGCACAGTATTTTATTACAATCTGGAGAGTTCTAGATGAAAGGAAGAGTCAGTAGGAGAGCCAGGAGGTGGGACACCTGGGTGGCTCAGTGGGTTAAACCTCTGCCTTTGGCTCAGGTCACGATCTCAGGGTCCTGGGATCGAGGCCCACATCGGGCTCTCTGCTCGGCGGGGAGCCTGCTTCCCCCTCTCTCTCTGCCTGCCTCTCTGCCTACTTGTGATCTCTCTCCCTCCGTCAAATAAATAAATAAAATCTTAAAAAAAAAAAAAAAAAAAGGAAAGCCAGGAGGCAGGAATGAGGAGACTATGACTGTCTCAAAATTTCCAGACCACAGAAAGGTGATATTTTCTCTAAGTAAAGGCACCCTCCCTTCTCTACCATTTATCCATAATTTCCATCAGAGGCCTGGTGATTATCCAGACCCCAGGATGTCTGATTCTTACTGAAAAAACAATTCATATTGACCAGAAGTAGCAAGATACTACATCTAAGAAAAAAAAAAAATACTACATCTAAATGCAGACTGGACAGTGAGCATCAATCCCTGGCAACTGCAAGAGAAGCCTTCGGCCCAGGCTGCCCCACCCCTCCAGGGCCAAGCCAAATGGCGACTTTGAACTAACCAACTGTCTCCTCTCAGGTGAGCTGCCAGTCAGGTGGTGGAGGATTGGAGCTGATTTTAGCCTCATTCTGCCACTCAAGTCTTCTGAGAACCAAGGGAACCACCCCAAGGTCTTTGAAAGGGAAATTCTGTGTTTCTCTAGGAATCACTCACCAATCTGGTAATACCAAAGCACCTTGCTTTTCTCTTTAATTCAAATTTCCTCACCTGCCAGGGCAAGGATCCTCTCTTACAAACCATTCACAGAACGAACTTTTTTCTAAGTAATTCGAAGCCCCAAATGTCAAATTCTTGATTTTTCTGCCACCTGGATAGTTCTCCCTGCCTCATTTTCCCTGAGTACACGTGAGCCCCTGTTTGAACCAATGCAACAGTTTCTGTCACCCTTGGCAGCCAAAAATGGAGGAGTCAGAAGAGGGAGAAGTCTCACTTTCCACTGGTTGCCCCTGACACTCCACCCTGGTGACTGGAGGGGAAGGTGGAGACTGATAGTTCATCATAGTGGTTCTTGAGTTGTTCATTGATGTGTCCGGAACTATGTATTCTTCATCCTCCCTGGGTTGCAGGTTCAAGGGACGGAGGTAGTTGACCACTGTGCTGGAAGGGAGGTGACAGTGACAGGAGTCATGACGGCCTCTCCTTGTCCTTTGGGCTGGTGTCTGGAGGTCCAGGAGCAAGAGCAGCTCTCACATACCCCAATCGGCCGCTCCGGAGACAGTTATCAGCCAGGTCACTCCACTCCTGTCCCCAGCCTGCACCCTTAGATCTGCTGCCCCCAACTCTGTTTTCCTGATACAGTCCTTTTGGGGTTTTTCGAATCCTCCCCTCCTCCCCACGTCCAACTACAAAACACAAGACTCAGCCTGTTAATTGTTTCCTTCCTGCCAAGAAGGCAGCCAGTTGACTATACCTGCTGAGATTGTTCAAACTTATGCCTGCAGAGTTGATGAAAGTGTTCTACTTTGTTTGAAGTTCAGTGAGAGCTAATTTTTACTGAGTGCTAACTACGGGGCCAGGCATCGTGCTAACCCCAGTAATGTCAGTTAATCCATATAAGGGAGCTAGCCGTTACGGATAGACCTAGCTGGGATCAAAATCCATTACCTACTCATAACCATAACCACATTAGACTTTGCACTAAATGGGGTCATCAGTTCTGTCTGCCCACCCCCACACCCACAACCCCAGCCTGTTCCATTTGTGATTAAGCAGGACCAGTGAAGGAGAACATCAAAAATACTTTATAGTCTGAAGGATTTCAGAAACTCTTCCAGAAAGTTCTGTCGTCTGCCCCGTCAAATGGACCTACAAAATCAAGGAAATAAACATGTGTGGGAAGGTTAAAGGCAGGTTAAAGACTATTGAGCTCTGCAGCCCAAGTTCTTTATTTTTTTATTCTTTGAAGTCATTAGAAATATAATGCTTTCAATGTTTGATCATAATGTAAAAATTTGGCAGAGTAATAACTGTAAATGTTGTGTTAGGCATATTTAAAGTAATACTTTTTCTGAATATAAAATTTAAATGTCCTCATTGTAGAACCTTTGGAAAATACAAAAGAATTAAAATAAAAATGAGGGGGCGCCTGGGTGGCTCAGTGGGTTAAAGCCTCTGCCTTTGGCTCAGGTCATGATCTCAGGGTCCTGGAACTGAGCCCCACATCGGGCTCTCTGCTCAGCGGGGAGCCTGCTTCTCCCTCACCCCTCTGCCTGCCTCTCTGCCTACTTGTGATCTCTCTCTCTCTCTCTCTGTGAAATAAATAAATAAATAAATAAATAAATAAAATCTTTAAAAAATAAAAATGAATCTTACATATATATATATACATATATTTCCATCACTTACAGGTAACCTGATTAATATATTGGTGGGTTTCCTCTCTATATAAATATGAATATATTTATATTATATATATATTATATGAATATATTTTCCGGGATATTAAAATATGTACACCGGAGTGTTCACTGAATATTATGCTAGCCAGCATTTTTCCATATGTTTTTCAAATTACTGTCTTTAATGGCTGCAAATTATTCAATAAGTAATAATTTATTTAACCAACTCCCTAAAGTTGGAACTTTGAGTTTTTCCCAGTTTTCACTAATATAAGAAATGCTGTCTCTCACATTGCTTTCCCAAGATTGTTTACTGGAAATGGAATTACTGGTGAAGAGAACTTTTTAAAGCTCTTAAAACATTTACTCCTATATACAATTTAATGATTCTAAGTAGTTCTTTATATAGTTGGTTGAAAGAAAATGTTGAAATGAAATTATATGAAATATGTCTTTATTAGCGTTGTATGGCTAAAACCCTTTTGGTAAAATTGTCACCTTGTCTTGAATGAATGAATAAATCTTTAAAAAAGAAGAAGAAGAAGAAAAGAAAACAGCTGGAAATCACATTTACTTTTGTGGAGTAGTAGATGTTTAAAGGCTTCTGAAAGTCTTGGGAGAATTTGTTGACTAAAGATAAAGTATATAGGAATTAAAAAAAGATCTTTCTCTAAAATTAGGAATTTGATAATAAGAAGAAATAAAAGCAAGAGAATGTTGAATTTGAAGTGTGTGTTAAATTTGAAGAGATTCTTGAATCTTTGATTCACTAATTTCTAAAAGCTCTTTAAGATGTCAGCTTTGTGAGGTCTTCATGTTCTCTGCCACATAGAGCAAACCAGGTTAAATGTGGATGATAAAGACCCTTGGGAAGAACACTGTGCTTTGATGAGTCACCGTACTTAACCTTCAATAGCTAGGGAGCCAATTATCTACAACCTGAGCTGTGTAGACCCTTACTTTCCTTCCTCTTCCTAATAGTCACCCAGATTTATGTTCATTTAACATCTCCTTAGGACCTGGAGCAAACGTGGGCCGAAGACATGAAAGAATATAAACCTCAAATCCATCAATTTTGCTACAGTCAACTCTAAATGAAGCAGATTATCTTTTCGACATGGGCAATACTGATTAGTAGCACCTTCTACCCTGAAGGAACACTGCCGGGTGCTGGGGAGACAAATGAGCTAAGGCAACTGTCAACCAGCCCAGGATGCTGCAAGGCTGAATCAGAGCTTACAGCAGAAATAGGAGAGATACTCACAACATACCTCTCCGAGGCAGTGAGTTTTATAAATTTCAAAGGCTCTTCACATGCCTGTGGTCATTTAGACCTTCTAACACTATAAAGAAATAATCACCTGTATTCCAGAAATGGGACACAGACCCGCAGAGAGGTTAAGTGCCTTGCCCAGTATCACAAAGTCTTTAGGCAACAAGATTAAATATCAAAGCCAGATGTTCTGATTGCAACACTTATAAACTCCCACACTGCCTTCTTACAACAAAATTTTATTGACTACTCCTGGGTGCCAGATCTCCTACTAGATAATAAAGATTTTTAAGAATGTAGGTCTTTCCTTCGAGGAGCTTAAGACATTCAGAAGGGACAGACACAAACTGAAGCTATAATACTGAACTGACGTAAGTCATAACTGAGATTCAAGGTAGGAAAGTTCTCTAAATTTCCAGTGTAGTCAAACTGTCTCATGAGGAAGCAACCACTAATGCAATGATGAGAAAGGACTTCAGACGTAGCGCATGTCTCCTGCCTTCCAGCTTTTGCCTTAAACTCCAAAACTCTAGACCAATTCTTTTGATGATACATAGTGGATGAAGAACTTGGACTTTGGGTCAGACAGGCCTGGGTTTAAAACTTGGCTCTGACACTTACTGGCTCTTGAGCAAGTTGGCCTTGAAAAAACCGTGGACTATTCTAAGCCTTACTTAGGATTACTGAGTATCCTCCTCAGTCCAGCAATGATAGCAGTGGGATCTGCTATTCAAGGTGGTTGTGGGAGCCAAATAAGATGATGCATTAGAAGTTCTTAATACCTTGCCAGGTGTACAGCAAGACCTTAATAAATATTAGGATGTTGATGGTGGTGGTGATGATGATGATGATGATTAGATATTTGGATTGGAGAGGAGGAAGGAGATTGGAAAAGAAGAAGGACGATGGGGGATTAAGAGAACTTTTATCTAATTCATGACTCCAGCTAGAAGTCAAGGAATCTGCGATAGGCTGGGGAGCCACAGGTTGGGAGAAGAGGGTGGAGCTCCAGTGTTCCTTAGTAGACAGTGAAGCTGTATCCCTGAAGTGTCTTGTCCCAAGACAAGCTGATGTCTCCTCACTGGGCAGTAATGACATTACCAAGCTGCCCAGTCACCCCTGACTGTCCCTGGGAACAGACCAACATTCTCTGAGCTCCTCTCAGACACATTAACCTTTCTCTGACTCACCAATGGTCCCTTAGGGAGTCCTGCCCCAGACCCAAGTCCTCACTTGAGTCTCAGGCCATGTCTCCTTCCCCAGAGCACCCAATCGGCAACGTGAATTTCTGACTCTTGAACTCTAATTTTACTCCTAGCATTCTGCTGTAGTATAATATATGGTATTAAAGAAGGCTGTCCCAAGTTCAAATTCTGGCTTTGTCACTGACTAGTATTTAACCATGGGCAAGTTTACCCTCTGTATGTCAGTTGCCCCATCTGTAAAATGGGGACAAAAATATTATCGGTAACATAGGGTTTTGTGAAGATTAACTAGGAGCTTACAACTGTGGCTGGCACAGAATTTAAGTGTTCAAAAAATATTAACTGTTGGGGCGCCTGGGTGGCTCAGTCGTTAAGCATCTGTCTCGGCTCAGGTCATGATCCCAGGGGCCTGGGATCGAGCCCCACATCGGGCTCTCTGCTCAGGGGGAGCCTGCTTCTCCTGCTACCATTCCCTCTGCTTGTGTTCCCTCTCTCGCTGTGTTTCTCTGTCAAATAAATAAAATCTTTAAAAAAAAAATATTAACTGTTATTAAGATTTTTCCCCTTTGAAATGACAGTTCTGGTAAATGTTAAGTGGGGGAAGTATGTTACAACTATCATATGAATTGTGAAATTATTTGTATATTTCAATTTGCAGTTTTCATTCCACATTCTCTCAAGCACGGGATAATTGAGAGCTCAGCTTGGGAATTTTTGTTTGTTTGGATTGGTTCCCAAAGATGAATCAAATGATGCCAGAATACCCATTAATAAAGAAAGGACACAATACCTATTAATGACATTTTAAATCTTATTGTCAGCCATCCTAAACATCTCCAAAAGCCTAAAAACTACAATTTTCAGGATGAGGTGTATGTGTGTGCCCACGCACACCCTTCATATCTGACAGAGTTTCATATATGAGCATCTAGAAGAAATAAACATAGAGCGGGTTTTCCCTAAAGAAGTAGAACTGAAATTACTGAGATTTAAACCAAGGAATTCCTGCTGTATGTGCTCTTGCCCAAACAGCCTCGTGAGTAATTGCTTATGTACAATAGAAATCTAAAGCTACTGTCCGCTATTGTGTTTTTTAAAGCACCTTCCATATTGCTTATAATTATAAAAATAACCTTTGCTCATGGTAAGAAATGGAAAAACTAAAAATATGGTCAAAGAAAAAATAATCATGTACAGTTAGGACTCCCGCAGCAAACCAGGTTTAACATATTTTTTAATCATCTAGCCTTTTTTGTTCCCTGTCCTTTAAACATATGAGAACTTTTCAGAAAAAAAAACATGATGGCAAGAAGCAATTCTAGAGTCACAGAGGATTATTTTATAGTTATCAAGGGGTCAGTCCACCAGCAAGGCAACACAATTCCAAATCTGTTTGCACTCAATGACATAGCTTCAAAATACAGAAAGTAGAAATCAACAAAATTGCAAGAGAGACTTTAAAATACCTGTATCTGCGGCTAGATAGCTTTTTAAGACAAAAATTAGTAAGGGTGTAGAAGATAAACAACACAGTTAAAAATGTTGGCCTAATTACCATACATAGGACACCCACCCAACAGAGACAGAATACACATTCGTCCCAAGCAAACAGAGTATGTCAAAACTTGGTCACAAAAAACGTCAACAAGTTTCAAAGGATTGGAATAATGAAGCATATAGTCTCTGACTAACATCAAATTAAGATGAAAATTAATAACAATAAAAATTAATAACAAAAAATAATAACAAAATGAACTAGACAATCTCAATTGTTTGGGAAGTAAGCCATACACTCCCAAAGAAGAGTAAACAAGAAATCCCATAAATTAGAATCCTAAAAATTGGAAAGTATTTTCACTGAAGGATAACTTGTATGACATTCTGAACATGTCAGAACTTGTAAGAAGTAACTAAAGCAGTGGTAGAGGGAAATATATTGCCATATTTAATATGTTTCACACATGCATCAGAAAAGAAGAAAGACGTAAAGTTGGTGTTCCTGTTTCTGTCTCAAAGAGCTAGAAAAACACACTAATCAAATGCAAACAAATGAGAAGGCAGGAAATAAAATAATAATGATAAGAACAGAAATCAGTGAAATAGAAACAAATGTGCAATAGAGAAAATCAGCCAGCAAAATTAGTTCTTTGAAAAGATTAATATAGTAAATGAACCTCCAGCAAACTGACGGGGGGAAAAGAGTAAAAATACAAATTACTAAAATCAGGAATGAAAAAGGGTCCATCATTATAGACTTGATAGATGTCAAAAGGCATTAAAAATACATTATATATATGAAACACTTAATGTCAATTAATTGGACATTTTGGGGACATACAGAAAAATCCTTTAAAAACACGTTACCAAAACTGACAAAAGAACTAGAAAACCTTAACTAAGTCTCTAAATACCTTCTGATAACAATAAAAAAAAGAATTCTAGGCCTCAATGACTTTGACTTCTTCTAAGCATTTTAGGAAGAAATAACACCAATTCTGCACTAACTTTTCTAGAAAATAGAAAAGGAGATTTTTATGAGGCCAGCATAACTTGACTCTAAAACCTGATGAATCGTTGAACACTACAACAAAAACTTGTGAGGTACTGTATGCTAGCCAACTGAACATAATAAACAAACAAACAAGCAAATAAATAAATTCAAAAAATCTGACAGGACTGAAAAACAACTCACTCTCATGAATACAGATCTAAAAATCCTAAACAAAATATTAACTAAGAGAATCCAGTGATACATAAAACGTACTATATCACAAACAGAATTTATTCCTAGAATGCCAAGGTTGTTTAATATTTTAAAATTAATGTAGTTTATAATATTTACAGATTAAAACAAACAAAATTATGATCATCTTGATAGATGTGGAAAAGGCATTTGATACAATCAATGCCTATTTGGGATGAAAGTGTTAACAAACTAGGAATAAAATAAACTTTCTTTAATCTGATAAAGAATATCTCTGAAAATCCTACATCAACCATAAAATTAAACAATAGATTATAGAAAGTTTTCCTCCTCTATTTGGGAATGAAAGAAAGGTGATTCAAAATTTTTCTTGAGGTCCTAGCCAGTAAAATACAAAAAAGTAAATAAAAGGCAAAAGTTCTGTAGAGATAGAAACACAACATTACTGTTAGATGACATGAGTGTGCACAGATAAAATCCAAGAGAATCTACAAACTATTAGAAACAACACATTAATTTAACAAAGTTACATATTAAAAGTTAATATGTAAAAATCAATTGTATTTCTATATATCATCAAAAAAAGGAAAAATGTTATTAAAACAAAACTTTTTATAGTAACATCAAATATATCAAATACTTGGAATCAGTCTAAAGGTGTATGTAATATATATGACTGAAAACTAAAAAACGTTATTTAGAGAAATTTTTTAAAATTCTAAGTCAAAATGGTAAGATATCTCATTGAAATATAATATATTAAGTTGAATTCAATTCAATTCAATTATGAATTGAAATTGTTACTATGCCAACTCTCCCCAAAATTTATCTATATATTTAAGATAATCCCAATCTCAATTTCTGTAGGGTCTGTGTGTGTGTGTGTGTGGGTATGTGTTGCAAGAGAGACTTTAAAATACCTGTATGTGCACATGTAAATTAACAAGCTGATTCTAAAATTGATATGGAAATGAGAACAGGGGTAATCTTGAAAATGAAGAACAAAAGCTAGAGGATTTATACTAACAAATATCAAGACTTTTTTTTTTTAAGATTTTTTTATTTATTTGACAGAGAGAAACACAGCAAGAGAGGGAACACAAGCAGAGGGAACGGTAGTGGGAGAAGCAGGCTTCCCGCCAAGCAGGTCGCCGGATGCGGGGCTCGATCCCAGGACTCTGGGATCATGACCTGAGCTGAAGGCAGATGCTTAACGACTGAGCCACCCAGGTGCCCTCACGACTTATTTTTAAAGTTTAGTAATTGAAACCATGAAATATTGGTCCAAGGATAGGCAAATAGACCAATGGAAGAACAGAATCTAGAAACATAGGTTACCTAATAAAGATGATTCTGTATTGCAGTGTAAAAAAGGACATTTCATTTTTTTAAAAAATGGTACTAGGACAGTTGGATATCCATATGGAGAAAAAAATGAATCTTGACTACTCTCTACTATGTTGTATCATACAATACAAAAAAATCAATTCCAGATGGGCTCTAGATCTAAGTGTCAAACAATTTAGCTTTTATAAGAAAATATAGAAAGATCTTGTCTTGATAGGCAAAATGTTCTCAAGTAGGACACAAGAAGCATTAGCCATAAATGGAAAAATATTGAAAAGTTGGGGTAGTCGCAAACACTGTATGACTTCACTCATATGTGGAATTTAAGAAAAAAACAAATGAGCAAAGAAAAAAAGAAACAAGCATGTTCTTAAATACAGAGAAGAAACTGGTGGTTACCAGAGCAGAGGTAGGTAGGGGCATGGGTGAAATATGTGAAGGAGATTAAGAGTACCCTTGTCGTGATGAGCACTGAGTAATGCAGAGAATTGTTGAATCAGTATATTGTACACCTGAAACTAATATAACACTGTACAATAATTATACAGGCATTTAAAAAATAAATAAGTAAATTTAAAAAATAAAATACAAATTTTAACATTAAGAAAACAAAGTTGGAGTAGTTACAAGAAAAATGGGCCTTTGAGATTTGGCGTATTGGATCAGAGTGAGAAAATTTGTGGCTTGATCAGTGGGAGATTCACCAGGAAGCTCAACTTTAGGACCTCTCCTTTGCACAGACCCCTTGCAAAGCCCTGGCAACCTGTTTGTGTGGTCCTATGTTTTCATAACTCATGGAGTTCTGTCCTACCAAGCCCAGACCCAGACTGTTTGCTCAGAGCTGCTGGTAGCCACTGCTCGTCAAGCAGAGAAGGTACCTCTGAAATCAATCTACCATCCTTGAGATTCCTTTTGCCTGGAGTTGGGATTGATGCAGGGACTGGGGACTGTCAGCAGGTATAGGGTAAGTGGCTTAGAGAGAAGACACCTGGGAGAGGGGAGAGATGATGGGGTAGAGGAGGTAACAAAGAGGATCTTCTTCACCAAATTTGGTCGGGTTCCCCAGACCCTCATCTCAGTTGGGCCCCAACCGTTGGACTTCTGTGTCTATCTGTGCAAAAATCCTGCTAGGTCCATTTAGCAATATCTGGTCAAATTCCTCATCACGTATCCTCAGTATCTAATCACCCTGGCCTGCCTTCAGCAAGAATCTTATCAAGTGCATCTAGACAGAATGAGGCTTCCTCCTAGTGATTTTCCATTCTGACCCCTGACCCCAGCCCGCCCCTTGGCTGTAAATCCCCACTTGTCCCCACCGTACTCAGCACTGAGCTCAGTTCTATATTGAAGGATTTTTTTCTCCCATTGCAACGGTTCCTTCCCCCCACCCCCAAATAAAATTTTATCTGCACTGTTTAATGAGTGCCCAGCTCTAGTTCTCTTTGACAGGGGTCCAAGGACCTGACAACCACCAGAATTCTAGAAATGTTTGCTTTGACAGTGACAAAACAGACCCCGTACGGGACTGAGCACCATTCACGACAATTACAGTCATACATTGTTTTTAAACAGGTGTCCAATGAAGACAACCCCAAACTCGGCTGAGGTATAAGCCCTCTTCATAGGCTTTGCTCTCTCAGGTGGATGATCCAATTGTAACCCGGAGAACTCAGAGGATGTGGCTGTCAAGCTACAGTCATGTAAGCTGTGTTACTGTAGCGTCGCAGTCCCCGAGCAGAGCTGGAAGTGACTCATCTTCTCCTTAATTTGTGCTATATATACATCAGAAAAATGAGCTGGCATTTCTAAGAATTCCTGATAGAAAAGAACAGAAGCTTTTCTTTCCCTTCCTGTCATCTGAGACTCTGAAATCATAGACAGTGCCGTGTGTAGGGAGCTCAAATACGCACTCCTCAGAAGGAGCGAGTACCAGCAGGCTTTATCCCCTCCCCACCCCCGGGATCAAACAGTTTCCCCTACTCTTGAGAGATTTTCTTTATAAGTATATAACAGTGGTTAGACATCCTTCATCATGCCAACCAACAAAGAACGATTAAATACCTAAAACAAACATGGCTCATTTCTTCTTTTCCCCAAGCTTGTTTTTCAACCCTGTGATGTATGGAAAACCTGGGCCAGATTAAAAGGAAGCAGAGAACTACAAGTTATCACCCACAAAACATTTCATTTTCGCACCTCACAGCTCGAGACGCAGCTGGGGAAGATGAAGAAGAACAGATGAAAGTATATTTGCAGAATCCATTCTTTGAAGTAATCCAAGAGGAATAAAAAGAGTCACCATTGGGGAAATGCAATTAGCATCTGCAAGTGGTCCCTGTTTGGAAATCGGGATTATGGAAGAATCAATAGTAAGAGCTGTTGGAGGTGAGGTTGGTTGACTTAAGTCTGGCGTGCAGCTAGGTTACTGCGGTGAAAATGATCTATTGAGCAGGTGAGAACAGTATTACTTGCTTCAGCTTCTCAGGACACTTCTTTCTAGAATAGAGGCAAAAAAACAGGGAGTAAGGAGGAAACATCGAAACAACAAAAATAGATTTCACAAAATATATTGACTTAAGCCCGTTAACATACACAAAAGAAATACAACCCCAGTCATTGCAAGGCTCTCTTAGAAGTTTGTGTTTTAAACTGGATACATTTGACATGTAACACTGTAAATTTAAGGGGTACATCTTGTTACTTTCCTATGTGTATATATTGTAATATGGTTGCCATCGTAACCATATTTATCATAATACATACTTACAGAGCAATATTGTCTGTGTGCAAAAACTGTACATTAATAGACGTTTATCGTTAATATATTCAGGCAAGCTGGAAGACTGTCTTCTCAGCCCAAAGGAGATTAGAACAAGATTAGACCCCGAGAGGGTCAGGATGGGAGAAACACAGAGGCATGCTAGCTATGTAGAAGGGAGGCCCCAATAACCCAACATAGAAGCAGTAGAAACACCAACACAAATTTAAAAAAGAAAAGAAAAAGACAGACAAGCTCAAACCTATAATCGTTCAGGTCATTTGGGTGTGGGGGAAAAGGACCCACCTACATCAATAGCTTCTCAACTGTATCAAAGCAGAAGACAATCACTGACGATAATAGTCACCCTGGATCCACAGGATATCAATGCATGTGGTTAAAACAAAGTGCTCTAAAGTAAAGAGTGTGAAAAATACTGAATCAAATTAAAATAGTTTTTTAACAACTTTTCATACCCCTTAGGATGTTATGGTTTTCTAAAACATACCACGGTTTTGAAACTTTCTGACTGCAAAACTTTTTTTTTTTTAAAGATTTTATTTATTTATTTGTCAGAGAGAGAGAGAGAGAGAGAGCATGCACAAGCAGGGAGAGCAGCAGGCAGAGGGAGAAGCATGCACCCTGCTGAGCAAGAAGCCTGATTCGAGACTCGATCCTAGGGCCCTGGGGTCATGACCTGAGCCGAAGGCAGACCCTTAACTGACTGAGCTTCCCAGGTGCCCCATGTTTATTTTTGTTTTAAGAGCACCTCACAGATTTAGGTTAACTGGGAATCAGCCCTAGGAGACATTGCACTAAATTTTCAAGCAAAGATTATCTCAGGAACAGGAATCACAAATTTTAAGATTTCCATTTGTATCAACATAGCTGTCTGTATACTGAACATCCATGCTCTTCTTTTCCAGTGTGCAAACTTGTCACTGACAAGTGACCGTCCAGCTAAAGACTATATTTCTGACCACTTTTGCAGTTAGATGCAGCCAGGTAATTAAATCCTTAGCCAAAGGAAGGCGAGTGGAAGTAATGTTCACCAACTTGAGATTCCCAGTCACAATCCTTCATGGTCTTCACTCCTCTGCTACTTGAATGTTGACATTCAGGGTGACCTTGGAAAGCCAGCATTGAAGATGACAGAGCCTCTGTCCAAATGAGTACCTCCTGCCTCCTGCTCCCAGCACGCGTGCACGCGCACCCACACACACACACACACAATCACCCCCTCCTCCTGACCTACAAGTGCACTGTAGGTCATACAGTGGAATAAAGTATGGAATAAAGTAAAAATGGAATAAAGTAAATTTCCATTATATTTGGCCCTGAAAGGGCTAAAGTAAAATGAGACTAATGTTTTAAATGGTATGTTCCAGTTAGACTCATCCCTCAGGCAGAACAATGGACGCAGCTGTCCCAGCCTCCATGATGTTGCTGCAACTCGCTTCTATTTTGGAACACGATTAAAATTCAATTTTAAAATTTCCTTCTTGAATAAAGATAACCCAAGGGGCCTCTGAAAGATGCTGACAGTGTCTCCTTTCAAGTGTGATTGATTATCTTAGGAACCCACACTGACTGGGTGCCCAGGGCTTGTCACCCTGTAGAAAGGCCTGGGTTTAGTTATTTAATAAACCCATCTCATTATCTGGAGGAGCCAGACAAATTAACTTTTCGGTAGATAAGCCTATTAACTTCATATTTGTGCAGATTCCTTTATCTCTGGGAATTCTGTTTGAGCAACACTTCATTCAACAAATGTTGACTGATCACCCACTATGTGGGCAGCTAAGAGAGGTTTTGCTCCAGAACTGTGATGATCAAACACTACATGAGACACGAGACTGGAAAGCCACTTTGCCAGGCTAAGCCAGGAAATGGGCCACATTCGTCATTAGCACTAGTCCCGATGCATAGCACCATTATCCTGCCCCACAGCTAGCTCTTCACTCACAAAACTGTGGCCTTTCAAAACAGTGCCCAGTGCCCCAGATCCGTGGTTCTCAAAGTGTCATCCCCAAGCCAGCAGCATCAACGTCACCTGGGACCTAGTTAGAAATGAAAGTTCTTAGGCTTACTGAATCAGAAGCTTCAGGGCAGGGGGGAGGGGGAGGTTGTCCAGTAACCTGTGTTTTCCCAAGGTGTGCCAAACACCGAGCTAAATGCACTAAGTTACTCAGTCTACTATGGGACTCTTCCCCCTACTATAATATATAAAACCTTCCTGGCATACTATTCAGCATGGGTAATTCTGGCTGCCACAGGTAAATAGAGTAGTAGATGGGAAATAGAGCAGAGGGAAGCTTAGGACAAACTTCTCAGACCTACGTCCCAGGGCACACCAACCTATGGTTTCCTAACTTTTGCAAGGCTTGAAGTTACCTACACACAGAGACCCACTTACCATATGCCTAAATATTTTTAAATTATAAGTCAAACTAGTAAACTATTAAAGTATCCTCCTACTTTGGCAAATATACATTCTTAACAACTTGGAAGGTCAGGTTCACATTTAAGATTCTTAGACTCCACAGCATTCTGCAAGGGAACTTTATCCTAGAGGGTGAAAGTGGTCCCATCATTGCCCCTCTCTTTCCATCCTTGGCTCCAGACCACACCAAGGAAGGCCTCATGTGTGGATACAGTAGTCCACACGTCGAAAGCTGCCACTTGGCCATCCCCAGGCTTGGGTATAAGGGGAGTCCACTTGCAGGAGGCTAAGCCAGAATGGAAAGTCATGCAGGCCCAGAGCATGGTGTGTAGGGATGAACTGTGATTCTAGGTGCAAAGAGCCCCATGTCCCTGCAGGAAGGTGCACAGCCAGAGGAGGGCTATCCTGGGGTCTTCAAAGCATAGAGCCAGGGCAGGGGCCTTTCTTGTCTCATCTAAGGACAATTCTTCCCACACCCTCTGCCAGATACCCTGGGGAAAAAATAATCCCTATTCTAATAAGTTTGAAAAACACTAAATATCGCATATTCCTCTTAGAAACTTATAGCGAACATTAGTATCATATATAGTGTCTTCGGTCAGTTTGCCATAACAAAACACCATAGACTGCATGGCTTAAACAACAGTACATTATTTCTCAGAATTCTAGAAGCTGGGAAGTCCAAGATCAAAGTACAGCTAATTCAGTTCCCTTGTTAGGGCTCTCTTACTGGTCTACCAGATGGGCAGACAGCTCCCTTTTCACTGTGTCCACACATGGCAGAAAGAAAGAGCTCCAGTACTCCTTCCTTCACTTACAGGAAACTGATCTCCTCTGGGGTCCCCATGTTTATGGTCTCATCTAAACCTAATTACCTCCCAAAGGTCTCACCTACAAAGACCATCATATTGAGAGTTAAGGCTTCAGCTTATGTATTTGGGGAGGGGAGCCCAAACATTCTGTAACACATAGTAAAGACCCTGAGAAGGTCTGATGCAAAGAAATCTGTGTGACTTTAACTTAGTATTACCTGTACATGTTTGTGAAAAAAAATTTACAGCTTGATGATTGATTACCCCAGGGAAAAACCCAATATTTGCTTTAAATTCCAAGTACCTTAAAATATGCACCACGTTTGGCTCTACTCCCTTTCCCCAAGATAGCACCTCAACTTCAGTCTTATATCTGCATGTAATGAACAGGTCAAGAAACTTTGTTTTAAAGATAGATAGATGGATAGATAGATAGATAGATAGATAGATAGATAGATAGATAAGAAACCTTGTCTTTAAATAAGATAAATTAGATAAATAAGAAACCTGCCCTCCTTTAAATTGTCTTAACAATTCAAATAACTCCTAGAGAAGCCAAGCATATTTGACTCACATTTACTAGAGGAATACTAACATCACCGTCCCCCTACAACGAGGCAGGTAATGTGACTGACTTCTAAATGCAATCAATAAGCAAGTGGTTAAGAGTCTGACCTCATTTCTAGAGTTCTGACATGGTGACTGCAGTTGATAAATATACTATTGTATACTTAAAATTTGCTGAGAGTAGATCTTTCCTGTTCCTACCACGCACACAAAAATGGTGACTATGTGAAGTGGTGGATATATTGATTAGCTTGATTGTGGCAATCGCTTCACAATGTATACATGTATCAAAACACCACACCATACAACTGAAATACAGTTTTCATTTGCTAATTTTACCTCAAGAAAGCTACCAGGAAAAAAAAAAGGTTATTTTCTCTTGAGTCAAATAATAACTAGATTATGATTTACTTCACACATATTAAAATTTTTTAACATCGTTTATTGTCATAGAATTCTGCATTAACCACTCTCTTTTTTTTTAAAGATTTTTTTTTATTTATTTGACAGAGAGAAACACAGCGAGAGAGGGAACACAAGCAGAGAGAATGGTAGTGGGAGAAGCAGGCTTCCCACAGAGCAGGGAGCCCGATGAGGGGCTTGATCCCAGGTCCCTGGGATCATGACTTGAGCCGAAGGCAGATGCTTAACGACTGAGCCAATCAGGTGCCCCTGCATTAACCACTCTCAGACCACTTCACAATCCTATCTTGTTTATCCGCCTTTATTTAGGTAATGGGCCATTGTGGAAAGCTATAAATACATGGCTGAATTGTGTGCTGAACATTCTCCACAGGGTTTTTTCCAAGTCTTTGGTTCCTAACATGAACTTACCATATTGACTTTTGTGTTGGTATATTCATAGTATGAGAAATAATAATAATAAAAAAAAGACTCACCTTATAATCAATGAAAACGACTCAGGTGCACTATTCTTTTCCCCTTAGCATCTTACTTTGCCTTTCTTTCAATCTGGAGAGAAGTTCAGCCTGGTAGATAGATAATAAAAGAAAAATTCAGAATGCGGAAATGAAAATTACATAAAACCTATGTTTTTCTGCAGTCTAAAATAACTTCTTCACATTTTTCCTCTTTTTCCCACTCTTTATTTTATTTTTTAAAGATTTTGTTTTTTAGGTAATCTCTATACCCATCATGGGGGCTCGAACTCACAACCCAGGATCAAGAGTCACTCACTCCACTGACTGAGTCAGCCAGGTGCCCCTCCCACTCTTTAAACTGGGGGCTAGTATGAAGATTTACTCAGCATTTATAAAATCCAGAAGAGGAAAAAGAGTGTAAGTACAGCATAAGAGTCAAGAGAAGTGTTTCACATTGAAGAACAATCACAGTGTATGTTTACTAGGAAAAACGTAAAGGAGTCCCAGCAGGCTAATCCTAAAAGTTAGTCACTATTAATTCCAAATGAAGCCGTCCTCACAGCTGCCCTTACTCCTCAGCTGAAAGCTCCCAAGGGTTCCAGCCACACCGTTGCTGTGGTGACTGTTGCAATCGCTTGCTCATTTCAGCTGAAAAACATATTCCTAGTGTCAGCCTGCACCACTAGATGATTTTGGCTCTGAGCATTAAGGTCACTGACATTGCTTTCTCAGAGCATGTTATCGGTCCAACATACTGCAGTAAGAGAAAGCTAAGACAGCTGTTGTCTAGGCTGGGAGCCACTCAGGGTCTCAGAGGATGACAGTGCCCTTGGTCATCACATTGAGAGTGTAGTCCTCGACTTTATGGCTAGAGGGTGGGTTCTGTTGCTATGTCTAGAGACAGTTTCACTCTAGGATGCTGATCAACATCCATCAAATTTACAAGATAGTAATATATAAACTGGAATGTGTATTACTTATCACTGAGAAATACAATCATCAAGAACACCAGAATTCCTTATGCCCCTTGGTCGGAAAATTCTGTGTGATATCTAGAAAACCAAAGTCAAGTGAAGAGTGCTCTGTTATCTGAGAATCAAAGCCAGGAAAACAAACAGGAAGACACTACAGAGTAAAGATTTTGTTCAACTTTGATATTTGATCCCTGGCATGAGCTTTTATTTATTTTTTTTTTAATTCCCATATCTTCATGTTCTGAAAGATGAAAGTCACCATTTGTGGTAGGCAGAATTCTAAGACAGTCCCCCAAATCCCTCCCCCCTGGCATAGGGGTGTATATTATCCCCTCCCTTTGGGCATGGGCAGGAGCAATGAGTATGTTGGGATAGCACTACTGTGACTAGGTCCTAATCAGTTGGCACTGAGTTAATTAAAAGAGAAAATATCCTTGTTTTTTTTTGTTTTGTTTTTTAAGATTTTATTTATTTGACAGAGAGAAACACAGCTAGAGAGGGAATGCTAGTGGGAGAAGCAGGCTCCCTGCTGAGCAAAGAGCCTGATGCAGGGCTTGATCCCAGGACCCTGGGATCATGACCTGAGCAGGGGGCAGACGCTTAACGACTGAGCCATCCA
>CM053605.1:116378005-116398997 GCA_028646535.1 Procyon lotor | reverse complement strand
TTTTTTAAAAATTTTTATTTATTTATTTATTTGACAGAGAGAGAGAGAGAGAGATCACAAGCAGGGTGAGTGGCAGGGGGAGAGGGATAAGCAGGCTCCCTGCTAAGCAGGGAGCCAGATGTGAGACTCAATCCCAGGATCCTGGGATCATGACCTGAGCTGAAGGCAGACGCTTAACCGACGGAGCCACCCAGGTGCCCCTCTTTGCAAGCCTTTTACGAGAAGGTGAAGTAGCACATAGATATTCTTCCGGCTTGAAAAAAACAAACAGCCATGGAGTTAGCTGCTTAGGATTGGAGCCGTGAAGTACTCCAGTACTCCAACAAATATACTTCCTCATATTTCATCTATGTGTGTTCTTCCGTAGAACTTACATTCTATACGACAAGAAAAATAAGAAGACTTTCCTACACCCCTGGAAAGGGAACACTGAATAATAATAGCTCTTCTGAAGACACGTTTACTTGTTTTTTAAATGCTGTACGTTATCATATTTCTCTGGATGCAGAGAAAGTTCAGGTCTTATTATGGGGTCGTGTCTTTAGAAATAAGCCTAGTTAACTGGATGTTCTATGCAACTGGTGAATTATTGAACACTACATCTGAAATTAATGATGTACTATGTGTTGGCTAGCTGAATTTAAATTTTTTTTTAAGTAAATAAATAAATAATCCTAGTTAAGACAGCATTCTCTACAGGATGCTGCTACGTGATACTGCTCCTCTTGACAGGTGAGGCCTATAAAAAGGCAAGTGATTTTCTGAAGACAAGCAGAGTACTTGTTGAAAATGAAAGCACATTGAGAATGAGATACAGTTCACTCTAAATACTTATATGTATATGTCTATGAATAACAAAGACTAGGGAGAAGATTCTGACATTCATCTCGTTTCCCGATGGCTTGGCTGAAGGAATAATTTTGTTCTGGTCCCAGAGATGCCCTGTGTGTGTCTCACTCTTGCCATCTTGTCCTGAGCCATGTATTGTTTGCTAGAATGCCTACTTTTTATTTCGGAGATCATGACGCTGCATTTGTTGCCTTTGCTCATGAAATTGGCCAAGACAACTTCTTTAAGTACTGAATCTTTGCCAGTGGGTTTCTGGGGAATCTCTTAGTTTCCTATCAGTGTGCTTCACAAAAGGCCGACTGCCTTTGTCCTTGTGTAGTAAAAATGACAAAATGCTGTTTTCCCAGAGTCACCAAGGTGGCATAATCATACCAGAGGGAAGATGAATTCCTACCTTCCTACTTCCTTCCAAGTACAGAGACCCATGAGAAAGGAAACCACACCTAAGTCTTTGATCTTATTAAAGAGAAGAGTCCAATAGTGCTTTGAGTACAGGGACAGATGAGTTTGATGATTTCCTTCTCTGTGCAAAAGCTTTTTAGTTTGTTTAATGAATTTCTCTCAGCTCTCTGATATGAGGAAACACGGTATGTTTCTTTACTGGTCTCTTTACTATTTCTAAATGTCAGGCTTCTTAATGTTTCCTCGTATCAGCTTTTTTTGGGGCTAGGGACATCCCAAAAAAAGTTTTGGGATGAGGACAAGAAAGTGTTTTGGGATGGGGACAAGAAAGAACCAAGTTACTTAGAATAACAGTGTGAGAGGGAAGCTGAGCTTTAGAGACAAGTTTAGCAAGGTAGGGAAAACTTGAGGCCTGTGAAGGACGGAGCCACTGAAAAATTTACTTGAGCAGGAATGACCCAAGGACCTCTAAGCTCAGGATTAAAAAGTACTGGTTTTAAGTTGTTTGCCTTGAGGTACTGCCCCTCCCTGCCCAGGATCAGTGGTTTTTCAGTGCGTAGAGGAATCCGACATTTTCTAATATGGTATAACACTGAGGAAGTGGACAACACATGTAGAGAGTAGGAGGAGTGGTGATAAAGCAGACACACAGATCAAGGGAACAGACTTGAACCCAGAAGTAAACAGATGCATATTCGATCAATTACTCTACAGCTAAGGAGACAAGGATATACATCAGGGAAAGCAATGTCTCTGTAATAAATGGTGTGGGGAAAACTGACAGCTACATGCAAAAGAATGAAACTGGACCACTTTCTTGCACCATACACAAAAATAAAATCAAAATGGATTAAAGATTTAAATGTAAGAACTGAAACTAAAACTCCTGGAGGAAAACAGAGCCAGTAAACTCTTTGACAGCAGTCTAGCAATGAATATTTTTGGGGTCTAGCTCCTTAGGCCAGCACGACAAAAGCAAAAATAAACAAATGTGTCTACATCAAACTAAAAAGCTTTTACACAGAGAAGGGAATCATCAACAAAACAAAGCAGCAACCTACTGAATGGGAGAAGATATTCACAAACAGTATGTCCAATGAGGGGTTAACACCCAAAATCTATCAAGAAATCATACAAGTTAATATAAAAAAATCTGATTAAAAATGGGCAGAGGATCTGAACAGATATTTTTCTAAAGACATGCAGATGGCCCACAGGCACATGAAAAGATGCTCAATGTCACTAAATATTAGGGAAATGCAAATCAAAACCATGATGAGATATCACCTCACACCTGTCAGAATGGCTAGTACCAAAAAGACAAGACATAACAAATATTGGCAAGAATGAGGAGAAAAGGGAACCCTCATAAACTCTTGATAGGAATGTAAATTGGTGCAGAAAAAGTATGGCAGTTCCTCAAAAACTTAAAAATAGAACCACTATACAATCCGGCAAATCCACTTCTAGATATTTTTTTAAATTTATTTTATTTTTTAAAGGTTTTATTTATTTATTTGAGAAAGAGAGAGAGAGCATGAGAGGGGAGAAGGTCAGAGGGAGAAGCAGACTCCCTGATGAGCAGGGAACCCGATGCGGGGCTTGATCCCAGGACCCAGAGATCATGACCTGAGCCGAAGGCAGTTGCTTAACCAACTGAGCCACCCAGGCACCCCACCTTTAGATATTTTACCTGAAGATAATGAAAACACTCATTCAAAAAAACATATACACCCCTATCTTTATTGCAGCATTATTTACAATAGTCGAGATATGGAAGTGACCTAAACATCTATCATTAGATGAATAGATGAGTATATGGTACATATACAATGGAATTTTACTCAGCCATTAAAAGACTGGAATCTTGCCATTTATGACAACATGGATGGACCTAGAGGATATAATGCTAAGTGAAGTAAGTCAGAAAGAGAAAGACAAAGATTGTATCATTTCACTTACATGTGGAATCTAAAAAACAAACAAAACAAAGCAGACTTGCAGATACAGAAAATGAACTGATGGTTGCCAGAGGGAAGGAGGCTGGGAGATGGGTGAAATAGGTGGAGGGGATTAAATGTATAATCTTCCAGTTATAAAAAAAAAAAATAAGACATGGGGATGGAATGTTCAGCTTAGGGAACATTGTCCATAATATTGTACAACTTTGTATGGTGACAGATTTCATACTGTATATAAATATCAAATCACTCTGGTTGTACACCTGAAATGAATACAATATTCTATATCAGTTATTCTTCATTTTTAAAAAAAAGTCATAATGAAGAATTCAGTTGAATGAGAAACTTTGATGCAGAAATGACTCGAAGAATTGTAAACCCATAAGAATCATGAGAGATATTTCAAGGCTGCTGGGACACCACCCCACCCATAAGTAGGATAAGAACTTGAACCGTTTTAATTTAAGGGTTGACATCTGCTAAAAGGAACCCCCATATGATGCTGCAGGACCCTCTCCATTCCTCTTCTTGGCACCAGCAGCTACCTTCCCCCTGCAGGGGTAATATTGACAATGGCAAAAGGAGGAACATTTCCAACTTCTTGTGGTAGGAACAACTATTGCTTTGTAAGAATGTGAGCTGGAAACAAAACATTGGTGCAAGACCAATGATGCCCTTTCACTGCCTAAACGTTACCATTAGACATGCTGCTGTCCAAAGAAGATCAGGAGCAGCTCATATGTTCAGAATCCATTGCTCAGTTTCCACAGACCCATCAATCATCATCCAAGTTGGACACCATTGGATTGGTGAGAAGCCCCCCTGGGAGTCATGGAAAGGAGGTCCTGTAACTTGGACCGGAAAGTCATGCGAGATATCTTAAAATTTTCCCCACACTTTCATCTCAAGTAATGGAAATACCAATATGAATCTATCGCTCTCCTCTGACTTGGTGGTCAAGCTCTGTCTTATCTAGGCCCGTTTTAACAACACTTACTATCTCAGACTCCTCTTTTATTAAAAAAAAACAAAAACAAAACAAACTCAGATCCAGACAGCAAAATCATAGAACCCCTCTTTGAATAATCACAAACATGCAGAAAGTGGACTCAACAATATACTTCATAAGGGCAGAAACTTTGGGGCGTGTCTAGTTCACCATTGTCTCCCAGGATCTAGCATGGTGCCTGGCAAATAGCAGGCCCTCCGTGACTCGGTCTCTTTACTGTTTCTAAATGTCAGGCTTCATTTGTGTGGTCTGGTCTCCAGTCTTCAAGCGCCACACTCTAATCCATCCAGGCAGCTGGCCGCCTGTGTCTCCCTGAAGACTTCCAGGACAAGAGGTTATACAGCCTCCCTGGGCTGCTGAGTCACCTTCCTATCAGGAAATTGTTTCTGACTTAGCTAAATAGGTAAGCAATTTTCTTTCTATTTCAGACAGAGAATCTAAGTTTAAAAAAAGATTAAGTGAATAGCTCAAGGTTATACACAAACCCTGGCCCAGTTAGGAACAGAACCCAAGTGGTTCCTAACATTCAATCCTATAGTTTCAGTCCTGTTCCTTTTGCCACAGAACTCATCTTTATAATTTATAGATATTGTTCTTAAATTGCTCACTGGAAATTCTGCCTAAATATTGAAGGCAAAATGGCTCCATGCATCCAATAGAGAGAGAATATATATAAGAAGAAATTTTTCCCACGTGCGGAATGAATCACTGTAAAGAACATTTGTTCAGTTGTTTCATTATAAAATAAGAGCATTCCTCCCGGCTGCCACAAAATTCAAATGCTCTATTCTGTTACTAAACAATCTTTTTAACACCAAGCCAAAAATAAGTCACAATGTTAATGCAAACATCTTGCAAGCCAAATAAAAGAACTTGTGCCAAATTTATCAGAGTGAGAAGGAAATTGTGTTGGATCTGTCTGCCCCTGAGAAACTTTCTATTAGATCACCAGTCAATAGGGTACCAGCATCTGCTGATGCCGAGTGAAAGACGTGAGTAATAACAGACAGCTTTAGAAAATACATTTTTCTTCCATAGTTAGCAATGCATGACTCACTAGAACTCTCCAGACACTCTACTGCATGAATGACTCAAAATTCTACCAAGGACAGAGCACAGTCAGTTCTCTCTTCCTACACTAGGATTTCTTGTCTCAATTATCAGTCATTTGTTAGCTTACTTCAAAGGCGGAGAGACTTGGTTCACTCTCCTTCCTTTTTTAAAAACAGTGGTACATATAAAAATAAATATTGAAGGGCTGCAGGAAAACAGAGACTAAACATCATAATGAATATTGAAAGCAAACTTCAACTGGCCTAACTCCCGCCATTTGCAAGGCCACATTGGGAAATGACCATGCTTAATTTCCTTCTTAAACACTGACTGATGACCAGAGATTATTGCACTATGAGAAGTACCTTATGGCTAAAGGCCAATGACCTGCCCTCCAAATCTTCATTGGCCAACAGTAGCATCAAAGATATTTTGAGAAATAGTCTAGTCTCTGTGGCAGAGGTCTTGATTTCCCTCAAACAGCTATTCTCTTTGGCTCTTTCCTTTCTGTTCCATCTGGCATTCCAACTCCAGACTGATTTCCCTAAAAGTTTTTTTGGATTATGACAATAGGTTAGCATGATGACAATGACCACAGGTCTTGGAATGAAACCATTTGACTTCAAATCCTGGATTCATCAATTAACTTTTAACCTCTCTATGCCTCGGATTCTCATCTGTGACATGGAGTTCATAAGATACTTGCATAACTTTTATTTTAACTTTGTGTTAAAAGTCAGTATATGAGTATATATAAAAATTTTTTAATTAAAAATAAAGGAGTATATTAGAGCAACAACATACACTGAAATTGGAATGATAAGAGATTAGCATGGCCCCTGCATGAGGATGGCATGCAATTCGTGAAGCATTTCATATTTTAAAAAAATAATAATCAGTATGTAAGAAAATAGAGCATTCGTGGCAAAGAGCATAGGCTCGAGTCAGATCTGGAATCAGAATCCTGATTCTGCCATTGAACTGCCTACCAATTATCCCAGTTATCCAACACCATATAACAAGTCACCCCAAAACTTTCTGCATTACGACAGCAATAATCACTTTTTAATCTTCTGCAGTTTCTGTAGGCCAGAAATCTGGGAGTTTTCTGTTTGGCGAGGTCTCTGATGAGGTTGCAGTCAGATGTTGGCTAGGGTCGCAGTTGGCTAAAGACTAGACCGGGGCTGGGAAATCCACCTCCAAGATAGCTCCCTCAAATGGCAAGTCGGTGCAAGCTATTGGCAGGAATATTCAGTTTCCTTCCATGTGGACTCCATAAGCTCCTTCCGTGTCCTGATGACTGTGCAACTGGCTTCCTCCAGAATGAGTGATCCGAGAGAGCAAAGCAGAGGCTGCAAAGCCTTTCTGACCTTGCCTTGCAAGTTACGTACCATCACCTCTGCCGTGTTCCACTGGTCACACTGGCTGGCCCTGACCCAGTGTGAGAGGGAACCGCACAAGGGCACAAACAGCAGGAGGTAACGATTGCTGGCAGTTATCTTGGAAGAAAAAAACTACTGCAAAGAACTTAGACGAGGCTTTTTAAGCCCTAGTCTCCAAATTGCCTCCTGCAGACAATATACTCCTCTCACAAGTTTGTGTAAGAATTAGATGAGACGATGCATGTGGAGTACTTGGTGTGGGCACTGAGTAACGTGTAGAACTGTTGAATCACTATATTGTACATCTAAAACTAATGTAACCCTGTATGATAAGTACACTTGAATTAAAAAAATAAATTTGAAAAATTTTAAATAAAAAGTGTGTTTTAAGGTACTTGGTACAACATCAATATTCAAAACCCTTAGTATTATTAAAAGCCAGTGGTAGTTAAATGAGTCCAGGGACAGTCCTGAGGAAAAAAATCTAATTCTGGGGAGTAGCTAGAGCTATAAACTCCCTCCTTCCTCCCCCCCATTCTTCTTCTGGTGGACTTCATTTTCTCTCATATATATTAGGCCTCCTCATAAGATTTTCCCTTGAAGAAAGGATTTTCCAGCTTAAAAAAATATATAAACCATTGTTGTAAGTCATATTTATTTCAAATATTAAGAATTTTAGGATAGATATATATGTATATATGTATGAATATACACACATATATTTATATATCCATGTACAATAGATAAATATGTATATAAATATGTGTATATCTATATATATATAGAGAGAGAGAGAGAGAGATAAAATTTCCATATAGATAGCATTACCTAGCTAATAGAGCTATAATGTGACTAGAAAGCAGAGAATATCAAATTGAAAAGCTCATAGGAGACCACCTACTCCAATGTTGAAAACCTTAAGATTGTGAAGCCACTCATTTTCCCCACAGGAATCACATAGAAGTGCTGACTTAAGGCTCCCAGATGAACAGATGAAGTAAACTGCTGCACATCCTGAAGGTTCATCCATTCACCACTGCATTTATTCAAGCATGTATTTTGGGTATGCACTGTCCTAACTGCGGGTATAAGCAGGGAACAAGATAGATGGAATCCCACCTTCTCCCTTTGTGAAGGAGAAACATGGACTAAACAAATAAATGAACACCACAATTTCAAGCACCAGTAGGTGCTATGATAGTAACAAAACACAGCAATGTGGTGATGTGAGGAGTTAGGGGGCTGATTTAACAAGGGTGGGCAAGAGCATCTTCTACAGGGAGATGATATTTGAACTGAGATAGAAGCAATGAGAAGGAACCAGCCATATCAGGAAATGAGAGAAGAATTCGTAGAAATGTACTAACATGGCACCTTGGGAAGATGGAGCCATCAGACAGCCTCATTCCAATGGAATTCATTAAATTCATTCACTATTCATTAAAGTCTTTGACATTTTGTTTGAAGACCTATGTGCCTTTGATGCTTCACCTGCATAAGGGCATTTGGCTAAAGTTGCTGACCAGAGCCAATATTTCTGGCAAAAAAAAAAAAAAAAATCAATGGAATCGCCAATGATGGTGTGGCTGAAACTGACACCTCCAAGTGAAAAACTAGTCCTGAATTGGGGCCATTCTAAAAATTTTCTAGATTATCTGGAAGATCAAATAAAACCTATGAAAACAGAAGCAGTAGAATGAAGACTAAATTATTCAAAAGATAGCCTATATACTCTTGTTTACTTTCCCCTAAATCTTTCAACCCTTATTTTTCACCACCAGCTGATACATTCAGAATGTTGGGATTTGGGGTACTTGGGTGGCTCAGTGGGTTAAAGCCTCTGCTTTTGGCTCAGGTCATGATTTCAGGGTCCTGGGATCGAGCCCCATATCAGGCTCTGTTCAGCAGGGAGCCTGCTCTCTCTGCCTGCCTCTCTGCCTGTGATCTCTCTCTCTCTCTCTCTCTAATAAATAAATAAAATCTTTAAAAAAAAAAAGAATGTTGGGATTTGGGGAGGCAAAGGGAAGAAAGAAATAAATGGGATGCATAAGTCTGAAAGAGAAAAGGAGTAGATTACAAGATAAAATCAAACTATGTTGGAGTTGGAAGAGACCCTAGATGTGGTCCTCTCTAATCCCCTCATGTTATACATGATCAAACTAAGCCTCAAAGAAGTTAAGCAACTTCCCCAAAGTACAGAGTCAATGGCTTTTGGTAACTTCCTCACATGCCAATGGAGATGACAAGAGTGTGTTGTGGGGGGGCAGGGGGGAGAGCGATCCTTTATTTCCCATACAGCCTCATCTTCATATAGGGTGAACAAGGACTTCTCTCCTGAATTCAGGGAGTGCTCCACCCCCAGATCTCCTTCCCAGCAGGTAAGATGCTCTAATTTACAAGAATCTCCTTCTGGAACCTCTTGTGCCCGGAATAGCAATAATAATAGATTCCTTTTACCAAGCACCTTTCTTATACTATTTTTAGTCAATTCTTGCCTTGCTCATTTCTTTTCTATCTTCTTGTCTTCTTTCCACAGATTGAGAGCCAGGGATGTACTAACAAACGAGATGGGTACAGTCCGTGTTTTAAGGAGCTAAGAGTGCAGGAGGAAAACAAGTCTCCAAAATAAGTGCTTTACAGTAATCCCCTCCTTATCTGCAGTTTTGCTCTCTGTGGTCTCAGGTCCCCGCAGTTTCTGTTACTGGCAGTCAACGTCAGTCAGGAAGCAGAAGATCCTCCTGACATACTGTCAGAAGGTCAGTAGTAGCCTAACACTATCACAGTGCCTCCCATTCACTTCACTTGATCTCAGCACGTAGGCATTTTACCATCTCACACCATCACAAGAAGGGTAAGTACAGCGCTGTAAGAGATTTTGAGAGAAAGAGAGCACATTTACCAGCTTTTGTTCTAGTATTCTGTTCTACTTATTCTACTTTATTACCAGTTATTGCTGTTAATTTCCTACTCTGCCTAGTTTATAAATTAAACTGTAGCACGGGTGTGTATGTACGGGGGAAGACAGCATATATGGGGTCTAGTACTGTCTGTGGTTTCAGGCATCCACAGGAATCTTGACGCACATGCCCCGTGAGTGGGGGTCAGGGAGACTCCTGTACTTGGGGAAGTACAGGGCATTATGGGACTGGCGGGCAGGAGCAGCTAACCTGGTTCAGCGGAGGGTGGGAGGGGAGGGTCCCGGTAGAAACAGCTTTTGAATAAAAGTGGGATAAGGTAAGTGTCCTTTCAAAGCCCAAGTGGAAAGCAAGTCAATGGCACATCTCAAGTGCTTGGAGCAGCTCAGTGAGGTTGTGGTATAAGATACAAGAGGGCAAGTGGTAGGAGGTGAGAGACCGAGACAGAAAGCTATCAGCAGTGTGTTAATAGCGAGGATGGCGAGACAGTCAGAGGATGGCATTCCCAGAATATAGTGATGAACTCAAAATGTAGGGACACAGAAGGTAAAGTCAAGATACTGCCCCAGCTTCCAGCTTGTGGCCTGGCCGAAAGGGACGCCTGTTATCCAGGAAAACCGCAGGAAGAGTATTGTTTTGTCTTATTGGAGGTAGGGGTGGAGATGGGTTTGGTTTGGGACCAAATGAATCTGAGTTGTCCATAGAACATCTTTGTAGTGTCCACCAGCAGTTGAACATAAGGTTAGGGACCTCAAGAGAGAGATCTGGGCCGATAGGTGGATTCATGAGTCATCGACATATTACTTCCTGCTTTTAGATGTGAAGAGAAGAGAAGTGAAGGTCACCCTAGCAGGTGCAGAGCAGAGATTTCAACCCTCGTCTTCCTAGTCCCTGCATCTGTGCCCTTCCCATGGAGACCCGCAACTGCAGTTGTATGCTCGATGAGGAGCTCTAGGAAGGTGATGCAGCAGAGCCATGCTCTTAAATTTCCATTTCTGGAATATATAGGGAGATACAGATATACCTCATGGGTGCGGCCATACATGTTCCTCAGCTGGTGCAGCCACCAAATTGCCTACTGACAAGCATCTAGCCACTCACGCTTGTCCTTTGGATACATTTCCAAGAAATCTCTGTTAAACTGAGAGAAATCAAATCGTGTCCTCTGAAAATTCCATTCCTCACTCCCGTAAGCCACCCAAAAGAGGATAAACGTCTCAGGTGTGTCACCCTTTGACAGCTACCTCGGGCCCCCTGTTTTCTGTGGTCCCCAAGGAGTCCGTGTGGGATTCCTTTGACCCGCTCTCTTGCGTCTAGAACTCATCTCCAATATGCGTCCTTCATAAAATCCTTCCCTGACTGCCTTCCCCTAGTGGTACCATGCATGGACTTGCCCTTCGTGGTGCTTCCCTCAGTTCATTATTTTACTATACACTTCCATTATTGGGTTCACGCCTGCCTCCGCTCTCAATATTCACCATTTTATGTTAAGTGTTTACCCCAAGTTGCCAGTGCCTGGACATAGTAGGAGGTACTCAATAGATAGTTGTACATTGAATGAGTGGATTGCTATTCTCTGCCCCCAGATTCCCTAATTAAAAGAGAATCCCTACTTTACACTTCTTTCTCTCTCGTATTGACTATGGCCTTCTGAAAATGAAGGTGAGAAATTTTAAGCCACTTTGTTAAACAGGTCCTCTGTGTGTAACAACAGCCATAATTCCATGTTCCAGCTTTTAAAAAAAGTAATTAATGGGTACAGAAACTGGCAACAAGAGAGAAAATAAAGGTGGATGTGAGAGGCTAAGGGTGGTACGTGTTTTGACTCCACAGTAGACAAAAGTAATTTATATGTCTTTTCTTCATCCACACGGCATTCGGTTTCAAAATTGGAGTCAAATGAAGCACTACACTTGATCTTAGCCAAAAGGCCGAGAAGCGATCAAACTAAGCACTAATAGGTGTGATGTTCACAGGTCATAATGAAATTTCTCAAAAGCGCTTCTCCCCCCGCCCCAGCCAACGAATTTATTTTAGAGCTCTTACTGAAAATGACTTATGCTAGGTTTTAAAAATTCCCAAATCTTTTTACCTCTGACATTTCTGCAAAAACCGAAGATGAGAATGAGAGCGATTCTGAGCTGGGAAACACAGTCAAGCAAATACAAATGCACTGTCTGTCCTTACATTCAGCTCTACTGAGGGATGGGATCAAAAAGGGCTTGTCGACATTCCTGCTCAACTGCACTGAATTCCACTGATAGGAACTGAGGACAAGAGGCGGTATAGAGATCTAGAGATGGAAAGAACATTCGAGTAGGTGACAGAAAATTAGAGTTCTAGTTTTCAGCTCCACCGTGTAACAGTCATTTGACAAAGCGTTCACTCCTTCTGTGTCCAAGATTCAGGAACTATAAAAGGACAATGATGGAGCTTTGGTTCAGGGGGACAGACCGCGCACGTGGGCTTACCTCACTCCCCTCCCAGACATCCCATCCATCAACAGCAAAGATGTATGAGAGGGGACACGTCCATAACAGTACTCACGACTGTAGGCTTTGAAATGGCTTGTGTTGAGAAAGGAAGTCACAGCCCAGGACCCACACAGGAGACTGCCACAGTGGCAGTGGATACCAGCAAGAGTAAATTTTTCCTTCTAATTTTGTAAACATTGGTATGGTTGGAGTGTTTTCTGTCCTCCACGTGTGTTGCTTTGCTTTCGTAATACCAATAAAAATGGCAATAAGAATACTTTCTGGCCCATTCCATCAAGTAATTAAGATAATTAATTAAAATGACATATAGAAACACTTTGAAAACTCGTAATTGCTAAGATAAATGTGAAGTATTGTTAAGTGGGCATCTTAGGCAGTTGAAGATTGGGGAAGGAGCGTAGCACTTTCCTTGATCAAGCTCTATTTTTAAGGTGCCAAGATCCAAATTAAATAGGAAACTGTCTCTAAAACGCTGACTGTAAAGTATCTAAGGGAATAAATGTGCTGAGAGAAAGTATTTGGAAGAATGACAAGAAGAAAATTT
Organism: Procyon lotor; assembly: GCA_028646535.1. Lineage (NCBI taxonomy): Eukaryota > Metazoa > Chordata > Mammalia > Carnivora > Procyonidae > Procyon > Procyon lotor. The sequence continues at coordinate 116,386,387 of CM053605.1, read as the reverse complement.
AAATAGTGTTGCAATAGAACTATTGGGTTTCCCTTTTTTTTTTTTTAAGATTTTATTTATTTATTTGACAAAGAGAGAGAGAGAGAGAGATCACAAGTAGGCAGGCAGAGAGAAAGGGGGAAGCAGCCTCCCTGCTAAACAGAGAGCCCGATGCAGGACTTGATCCCAGGACCCTGAGATCATGACCTGAGCTGAAGGCAGAGGCTTAACTCACTGAGCCACCCAGGTGCCCTAGAACTATTGGGTTTCCATCAAATTCTTTCTCTAAACCAAAAATTCTGTGATGAACTGAACAGCAACAGAGGGGCTATCATCTTAGAAAATTCCACAGCAAAAACATTTCTTGTGAAAATAGAGCCTTATTGTGTCCTTATGTCCCAAACCATTTCCAGATGCTTTTGTAAACAGTCTCATAATTAGCATCCAGAACATTTTAAAGTACTGTGTTTTTTGTAACTTCTTAATTAGGCAGATAGATCTGATCAATAGTTCTGTTAGGGTATTGAAATAAAATTATTGGTTCATGCATTTGTCTCCTTTGCAGGTGTAGGTGCTCATTGAAGATTTACTAAATGAATAAATAGATGAAAGAACATTTTCCAAAAAGCTTTTTTATTATCTAAAGCATGCCTTTGGTTTGTCCATGAGGAGGAAGACATACTCTTCAGATACTGTTGGGTGCCTGACTTCTCAGAGACTTTTTTAGAAAATGAAAATAATGGTATGTGCCTAAGAGAGTTAAGATAACAATTTACTGATATAATGTGTGCAAAGCTCTGGGCACATAGTGAATTTTCATTTAATGGTGGTGGTGGTGGTTATTGTTGTTGTTATTATTGACAACTGCTATTACTGAGAGCCCACTATACACAGTCACTGCCCACCGAGCTGATCAGTAAAGACAGTCAGGACTAGGACCTCACAGTCCAGTAGGGGAAGTAAATAAGCTGCCAGGTCACCCTCTCTTGCGTCATTCCCTCCCTGTGCCTTATGGACAAGCTCCTCTAAAAAACTATTCCTGTTGGGCAAATGTTCCCTCATGGATACCTACTAGGCTGCTGGCCAATAAGAGAGAATACACATGATAAGAGGCTGAGTTACAGAAGTACTTGCATTGAATTCTTTGCAAAATCCCTTTTTCCCCTTTAAATGTACCGAGGAACAGCAACAACAACAAAAAATGCCTTATTTATCTCTGATCCCCCCAGGCCCTAGCACGTGTGTCCCATAGAGATTTAAATGAATATTGGCTGTGTGGCCCTAAGTTAGTCACGGCAGTGGACCGAACAGTGGAGAACAATCTAAAAAGCGGTGGTAATGGAGGCTCGAGTTCCAGTTATTCACCATGAAAATAGCATGAAGATCCCACAGGCTCCGAGGGAGCCTCCTCGGAAGGAGGATTCCGAGGGAGTCCTCGGAAGGAGGCACAGAAGTTCTGACTCTACCAGCCCCACAACTGCCCCTCAACAAAGAGGCCAGGAGCAGGTCCTCACTTGAATGATCAGGCTTAGTATCATGTGACTCTTCCATATCCTGGTTCCCACCCACCAGACCCGAGGGTAGGTGACCAAGTCTGAAGATATGCAAATGAGCAAGGAGGTGACCCCGTAGGCTATGGCCTCTGGTAAAGACACCGCTTTCAGGATTTCCAGGAAAAGATGAAGAAAAGACCCATCTCCACCCCCACACCTCGTACATTGCCTTCTGTCTGGGAGCCACAGGCAGATTCTGTCTGGGAAGCACAGCTTTACATTCTTTGGCACGTGTGACATGGCAGGAACAGTGACATCTTCCTTCTGGAATCTCTTCAGTTCTGCACTTTTGCTGATTGCATGGTAAATATTTTCTCTTCATTCTCTCCTGTCATTTTCTTGAACTCAAATTTTGTTTTTTTCAAGTGGGAGAATAACACACACCAAAAAAAATGGCAAGAGGTTGACATTTTATATCTAGATTCGGTTTCTTATATCACAAATGTTTCAGCTGTAGAATGCTCTTTTTTGGGGGGGAGGAAGAAAGATTTGAAAGACTCCGTGAGAAATTGAGTGGGCAAAAATTTTGTGACTCTGTGAAATACAGAGAGTGAGTGCATCAGTATATCCTTTCTCTTGAGTTCGTTTTGCAGCTGGGTGTGGGATTGAATATGATCACATCCTCCACACTTCTGGTTGGTATACTTCATTCAGACCCTTATCACACAGCACAGTATCAACGTCTGCTGATTTTCCAGCACCCCCACTGATTAAACAGCTAGGACCATTTTTCTTGGCCTTGTAATGATTTTCCAGTAAAGGGCAGAATTGATTTCAGAGCTATGACTCAGGGCCTGGTAAAATATTGGCCAAGAAGAGGGTGTAAGCAGTCACTGGCATTCTGGAGATTTCTGTACCTTGTTAGCAGCTAAAAATACTCATGTAACCAATTATGCTAATTTAAAGAAAACGTCTAAGTTATTTGACTACTTACAGCTTTCTTCTTAAGAATCTTTAAAAGATTTGCTAATTTAGTTTGCTAAAGTAGTTTACTATTTTAATACTCTTCATTCAGCCGTTTGGTGAGGAAGAAAGCAGGCTGGCATAATTAATAAGGTCTTTCGTTTTGCAAGCCTACTATGTTTCTGTCACAAGGGATAAGCAAAAGAAACATAGTAATTAACTCAGGCCTTCCAGAATGTATAGTCTAGCTTAAGGGGCTGGAAACAGCTTGTCCATTAAACAAAACCCCCCAAAGAATGGTCAAGGTGGCCAGTGCCACTGGGGCTCAAGACGGAAGGTGACTGTGTGTCCTGTGGTGTAGAAGGGGATAAGGTGGTGGAGAAGAGGCTTCCACAACAGCCGATCACAGGCCATGCTGGGTCACCCAGACCCCTGGGGCTTCAGCCACAGGCATCAGTTACTGTGACCTCCCTGGATGACAGGGAGGCTGGAGACAGCTTTTTGTGCTGAGCCCCTGGTTCGTGGCTCCTCCTTTCTTCAAACCCATGGACAGAGCAAATGCTTTTCAGCTTTGGGCTCCAACACTGGATATGATTCAGGAGCAATAAGTTGTCCCTCCCCTTCACCTCACTGTCCGCCTGTGAAGCCCCAAACATAGCGCCAAAGAGCCTCAGTGACCTGGCCCAAGCTCGCCTATCCAGATAGTCTTCCCAAGGACATCCCTCCATACCCTCGCATGCCTCCAAACATCTTCTTGGACCTGTCCTGGGTCTGCTTAACCCTATGCCTTCAGGCTCACTGTCGCCTCTACTCAGAAGAGCCTTCCTTACCATCTTGCCCTGTTGAAATCATACCTGTCCTCAAAACCTAGCTTCAATAGGCTTGGTTTACAAAAGTTTCCCTGGGCCTCTAAGCCCAGATGTTTAGCTGAAAATAATCTCAAACTATTCCAATAGCATTTTGTTTATAGCATTTATCACCCTCATCACATTATACCTTGACCTAAATTCTCTGCAAACATTCTTCTCTTCCCATCCAACTCTTTGAGGAGCAAGGAAATGCATTGTTCATCTCTGCCTACCCCCGATTTCCTTGCATGCTTCTCCCATTGAATACTGAGTGTCTGGTGCGTGGCCCATTAAATTGGTCAAGGCAAGAGCCTGAGCAATGGGGAACAATCCAGAAAGAGGCAGTAAAGGAGGCTCTGGCTCTCAGCAACATGTTTAGAAGTGGTCGTGCCAAGGCTTTAACTATTCATTCTAATTTAAGATGTTGCTTGCCAGCATCTTTCCCGTTAGCAATGATTCTCTTACATAAACAAATGGTAGTTAAATGTAAACAAGGCTTTGAAAAGCCTTTAAATTTTCATTTGAAGCTAAACATAGAACTGTCTGGTTTAATACAAGCCTTCCTCTTGAGCATGACCCCCCCCTGCCTGGGAGCAGCTCAGCAACGTGCCCACCGCAGCCCCAAGCCTGGAGACGGCTCAGATGGGCAGGAACGAGGCTCGGAGCCTGTACGTTTCTGGATGCTGCCGGCTAACTGCTTGGGGTAAGAAGTAAAGATCATTAAAAGACTTTTTTAAAGTAATATCTTCTAAAAAGGCAAAATGTAAGTAGCAATGATTTTCAGTAATATTCAGTAAAACCATAAAACCTGAATTAACAGAGCTGGATTGCAGCCTATTTGAGGTTACAACAGCACCTTTCAAAAAAAAAACACAAAACTGTGTAACTACTTTAAGTAGCAATCTTTCTAAAGTTAATTATAAACTGCTTTCTAAGAGCACACAGAACTGAATTAATCTCCTTTGTAAACAACCTGTTATGCTCACTATGAACATCAATGCAATTAGTTAACTGTGTAGAGCTGACCAAGGCATGCCAACTTCTTTGCATTTTCACTCACTGTTCTTGGTCAGCTGTGCCTGGAGCTGCTGAGCCCACTGCTGATTTTTCTGGCTCTTTCCATACTTCCAGCATACTAGAACTTTCTTACTACTTCTAGTAAGCTTGTCTGAAATAGCTCCTCGCTTCACAGCCTTTCCCTACTCCCGTATGATTGCCTCTGAATTGCTTTGTTACAACGATGTCCGTAATACCCAGAAAGAAGCTCTGACTGAGTGATTCTTCAATAAATGGAGAACTTTGGGACAACATTTTTGGCTACTCAGATTCCTTTGTTCCACTGGTTCTTGGTTTCCAGATGACCGGAATCCAAGCTAACTGGAATCTGGATAGGAAAAGCTTACTTTGACATCATTTAGTCAGGTTAATGTATCTCATGATAAATGAGAAAGGAAATTCTTTCTTTGATAATTCTTGATAATGCTCGTTTAGTACTCAGAAATCTTTTTTAAGAAAAAAAAGTTTACATGCTCTTCCCCCCGCCTGAAAGATTTCTCTTTTTCTACCTGGCAAAATTCTACTTATCTTTCTTTTTTAAAGAAAAAATCTTTTTTAAAAGATTTTATTTATTTATTTATTTGAGAGAGAGACAATGAGAGAGAGCATGAGGGGGAGAAGGTCAGAGGGAAAAGCAGACTCCCCGTGGAGCTGGGACCCTGTTGTGGACCTCGATCCAGGGACTCCGGGATCATGACCTGAGCTGAAGGCAGTTGCTTGACCAACTGAGCCACCCAGGTACGCAAAATTCTACTTATCTTTTAAGACCCAAGCCTGAGTGCCATCTTCTTTCGGCTATCCTCCTTGATTCTCCTTGGCAAAATTAACTTTTCTACCCTTCATACTCCCCAAAGAGTGGAAGTTTTTGACCAAGTGGACTGTGAGCTATTTGAGATCTGGATATATGTTTTATTCATCTTTGGACACCCAGGGCCCACTATCAGCACTGACACTCAGCGCTTACAATATTTGTGAATAAATGTCTGTATTTTAGATTATCCCATTTTGTGGCCATTTTAAGGTGTGACGAATATGTATAAATAGTTCAGAAGGGTACCACAAAAAAACAGGTGTGAAAGGGAAATGGGCAAGAAAGTCGGGGAATAGAGAAGGAAAAAGAAAATACATGAATAAAGGGCAGGGCTATGTTGAGGAGTACCAGATTTGACAGGTTCTAGAGCATTAGATTTCCCACTCTGAGTGACTTCCATTTGTTTAAGCCACACATTTCTGACTCTAGGTCCTTTCTTGCCTGTCCTTTGAGATGCTACTTTGCCTTCAAAACATTGTTCATAATCTTTAATTTTCCCTAACCTTAACTCCTGAAGTTTCAAGGCTATTTATCCCTCACTTCTACTCTTGTGACTCAGAGTTCCAAGTCTTTTAAGCCGGCCCTTCTGTGTTATCACCAGATTAATATGTTGGACTGCAGGAATGTTTCTGTACCTAGAATATTTCAGATGGGATGAGATGGAGAAATTGCCTAAGGACTTGTGACTTATCCTTGATGGGAAGAAATTTGTTGTTACCATCACTTAGGAAATAAGTCTCACATAATTCTTTGGACTGTATTCAGTATTTAACAAGTTACCCCTTTGGGGTGCCCAGGTGGCTCAGTTCATTAAACAACGGACTCTTGATTTCTGCTCAGGTCATGTTCTCCGGGTCATGAGATCGAGCCCCATGTTAGGCTCTGCATTGGGCATGGTACCTGCTTGAGATTCTCTTTGCCCTCTGCCCTTCCCCTCGTGCTCATGCCCTCTCTCCCTTTCTCGAAAGAAAGAAAGAAAGAAAGAAAGAAAGAAAGAAAGAAAGAAAGAAAGAAAGAAAGAAAGAAAGAAAGAAAGAAAAAGAAAGAGAGAAAGAATAACATCTAGGAACCTTTAAAAAACAAACAAAAACAAGTCACCCCTTTGCTTGAGGAGGAGGATAGAAAGGAAGAGGGTGGGGATGAAGTATTAAAGAGCTTATTTCATATGATCTATAAAATCAAAAAGCAAACAGCAGGGTGTTACAGATAGCAGTCTGGGATTTAAAGACAGAAAATATCAAACTTATGAATTCCATGGTTTCAAAACTAATTTATTCACCATGAGCCAATCTTACCATTCATTAGCTTCCCCCAGAGACAAGACTGAATGTCAACTATTTTCCTGACCTATAAATAATAGGTGCCACACTCTAGGAAATGAAACTTAGGGCATAATAACAAAGTGAATCAATATGATCGTTACAAAGCTAAAAATAAATAAATAAATAAATAACAGGCTAAGTGCTGAATCTTTGGGGAGAGAGAGATTCTCATTCCCTGCTCTTTAGGGAAAAATTTTTTTGACAGGAAAATTGAAAAATTACCCTTTAGCAGCACTAAGTTTGAACCAAAGAATAGTCCAAGAATGAACAATAAAAATTCATACTCAATCATTTGTGTGACTTGAATGAATAGCTGGGAGCAATGATATTACCTCATAGATTAATTAATGATGATGATGTGCAGGTGCGTATGGCAAGACTGAGTTCTTGACTATGGAATGTTGAGTAGAATGTGTGCCCTTCCAGGCCCTGAAAAGCCTGCCATGCACGTTCCTCCATGTCCTTCCTTCATTTCTACTCATGGGGATGAAGATGACTGGTGACTTGGAAGCCACTTGTTCACAATGGTAGAGCCTCCGTCATCATGAGCCCCTGGATGACTGCATGGAGTAGAGCCCCCACAACCCACCTGGAATCTGCATTCTGACCTGAAACATGAGCACCAGCTGACCTTCTAGTTCTCTGTCATTGCATTTTGGAGTTTTATTTGTTAGAGAAGCCTGTTTTGGTGTGTGTGTGTGTGTGTGTGTGTGTGTGTGTGTGTGTGTATTATTTCATCTTTTAAAATTTTTCAAATGAAAATAATACAAACTCATTAAAAATGTAAATACACATAAGTCAAAACAGAGGAAATAAAAATCTGTAATTACTCAACATAATGAGATATGCTACAAGAAAAAAGGGATCACATTTTATTAACCACTTTGTAGGACACTTTTTTTACTTAAAAATATCATTAGCATCTTGCTTCTGTGTCATTAAATAGTATTCTGCCAAATAATTTTTAATTGATGCATGATAAAAGTTACACAGATCACTGGAAAATAACAGTTGAATAAGTAGCATTATTTCTGTCCACCAACCATTGAACCTAGAATATCTCTAGGCAACAATTGTTCTCAGGATGCTTAGTTCCTGGATTAATAGGTGACACTTGGAAAATCATATTTGGTTCTGGTACACAACTACTGAACCATTTGAAATTATGGTAGAAGTTAAGGTACTAAAACAATAACAAAAATCTTTGTCAGAATGCAGGAAATATTCCTGTCATCAAACTCCTTCAGATGGGGTATGAGGGAGTAGTTGTTAAAGGACCACAACTTATCCTTGAGCAGAAGAAATTTGGTAGCTCTGTCTGGCAAATCCATGCCTGCCTGGCAGCTCTGTGCTCCCCCACAGGAAGAAGGGAAGTCCAGGGTAAGCAATTTTTGATAGAAGCTGCAGACATCCCTTCTGCTCACATGTCCTTGGTTAGAGTTCAATTTCATGGCCGAATCTAGTTTCAAGGGCATCTGGAAAGTGAAGTCCAAGCAGAGTAGCCTTGGAGTCACCAAAACCTCCATGATAGGGAAGAAGGAGAGAGCAAATGGGGGGTGGGGGTGGGCAGCAATCTGCACATCCTCCAAGGTTAGCACAGAGCACGCGTTTGAGAAGAGGAGCTCCGCCTCAGTGCTTTCTAACAGCAACTCCCACCTTGGCTAATTATTAATCTGTCTGACCTAAGACTGTTACTTAACCTCCCTTCGCAAAACGGAGACGTTAAAATTCACACATTGGTTACGGGGATTAAGTGATTTAGTTTATACAAAGTGCTTATAAAATGCTGCCTATAATTGCTTTATATCCAGAACCAACAGAAAATGGATAGCACGTGGTCAGAAGAGAAAAGTGGATGTAATACAGCAAGGAAACAACCCCTAAACCACACTGAATATGATGTGGCGGTT
>CM053605.1:116335872-116377505 GCA_028646535.1 Procyon lotor | reverse complement strand
ATTTTGAAACAGTTTTAGACTCACAAAAACGTTGCAAAAATACTACGAGGAGTTCTAGATCCCTTCCATTCTGTCCCTCCTGCTCTTACTTTTTTTACATAACAGTACAGTTATATAAACTGTAAACTTTTACAATAGCAGTACAGTTGTTAAAACCGGAAAGTTAACATTAACACGATGAGACCGAGTAACCTCCAGATCTTGTTTTAATCTCACCTGATGTTCTATTACTGTTGTTTCTCTGGTCCAGGATCCAGCCCAGGATCCCACATTGTATTGGTCGTCCTGTCTTCTAGTCTCCTCGGTCTGGAGCAGCCACTGGGTCTTTTATGAAAAGGACAGGCCAGTTATTTTGCAGAGTATCCCTCAGTTGGAATTTGTCTATTTTTTTTTTTCTCATGATTAGTTGAGGCTACGCATTTCTGGCGAGAACCCACAGAAGTTCAACCATCTCAGTGCGTCACAGCAGGAGGTAGGGGATACCTGCTTTATTACGGTGAGGTTGATTTTGATCCCTTGGTCACAGGGATATCCGCCAGGTTTCTATTCTATAAAGTTACTACTTTCCATTTGTAATTAAGAATATCTTGAGGGGAATATATTTGAAAACTATACAAATATACCTGTCTCTCATGACAGCTTTCACCACTAGTTTTGACATCCCTGGATGACACCGGTTGCAACTATTATAGTGGTGTTTGAGAAAGAGTGATCTTTCTATTTCCATCATTCAGTCTACAGTTTTAAATTAGTGTTCCACTGTAAGGAATTACAATCCTTGCTCTCTCACTTATTATCATTCAGTTCTTTATGTACATGAATATAGACCCTTGGATATTTATTTTATGCTATGGGTCCTTTATCTGTTATTTTGTTGGTGGTGTCATTATTTATTTTGTTGTTCAAAGTGGCTCAATCTGGCCATCAGGAGCTCCAGAAGGGCTGCAACGCTTCACAACTGTCTCTAAGGAGACTTCCAGAGGAAACCTAAAGCCACCTGAGGGCTTTTGAGAAAACTGCTCAGAGGATATGTTTTCTCATTCTCTTATTCACTGTGAAAATTTCCTGTAGCAAGCACTGTATTAAAGATGAAGCTTTGGACTCTGTTCAAAGCTGCCTAGAGGACATCCACTTACGTGTTTACTGCCATAGATCCAGGAAGTATTAACGTGGGTAAATATCCTTTGGAATTTCTCCATTCTAACATACAAATAACTTTCATCCCTTTAGGGAAGTCAAATTCTCCCATGGATGTAGGAGTATCCAATAACAATTCCTGTTCTTCCCTCCAAGTCAGCATTATAAGCTCCTCCCCGTAAGGAAGGAGCCCCGCCCATCTGATTAGAGACTGAATGCTGATTGGGCTGTGTTTTACTACTGGGCAAGCTCGCCACGCCTCCTGAAAGACACAGCAGCACCCTCCTTCTTCCCTTGCAGCTCACCTGGTGTGAGTTAGTTTGCAAGGCTCTCTGGAGCAGCCGAGCCAAGACCTCCCTCAGGTCTATTCCAGTTAACCACAGACTTGGCCTTTCTGTTGTCGAGGAGAAACGAAACAAAAGCTTTGTTGGAGCCTAAGCCATGTTCAAAGATACAGCTTTTTACTGGAAACCCTTGTTCTGGAGAGTGTTCGGTGCTTATTCCTCTGTTAATAATAAGCAGTACTTTGTCTTTCTTTAGGCAATTGCGTGGGCAATGCAGGCTGTTGGAAGTGTGATGAGTGGGGGGAAAAGCAAGCCCAAATCCCAATATCCTTGAACAGACACATAATCACCCTGTATCGCCCCATTTCTCATCCCTCCAGTCACTTGCTCATCCAGATCACCACCGTGACAAGCCTCACGGACAGTGCAGATGCATTAGCCAATCCGAACGGAGAAGGAAAACTCACTGCATGGTCTGTGACCCAGCCACGTGGGAATCATCTGCTAAAAGTGCAGATTTCTGGGCCTCTCCCTAAATGGACTAATCAGCATGGTAAGTTACAGGAGTCTACATTTTTTAAAGATTTTATTTTTTCATTCATTTATTTATTTGAGAGAGAGAGCACGCTCAACAGAGGGGAGAGGCAGAGAGAATCTCAAGCAGACCCCACATGCTGACCCCAGAGCCTGATGCGGGAATGGATTCCAGGACCCTGAGATAATGGCCTGAGCTGAAATCAAGAGCCTGCCGCTTAAACAACTGAGCCACCCAGGTGCCCCCAGGAGTTTATATTTTTTAAAGTAGATGCCCAAATGACTTCCATGTGCATTAACTTTGAGAATCATAGTTCCGTTAGTAGGGCTTAAATTTAAATCATCTTGAGAACAGGTGGGCCAGCCAGTACTGGTCTCCCCAGCCTGCCTTCCTTCTTGCTAACCAATATAGGCTCCTCCCTATTCTTTATGCAGCTTCCCAATGTATAGTATTCCCTACCACCAGAGTAAATTTGTCTAAAAGACTAGATTTCCTAAACAAACCCCTTCCCTCTTTACTACCCCTTCTTGCCCTACCTCATACTCTGCCCGATTCTAGGTTGAAGGCATGGCATTAAGGCACAAATCCTGCCCTTGTCTGACATTCCGCGGCCTATGAGCAGCTCTTCCTGAATCACACCCTGCAGACTGCCTGACTCCCAAGCAGTTCACCATTTCATGAATTTCTCCTGTGCTAATGCATACCCATAACTCAGTATTTTAGAACACCACTTTCAGATCTGGAACTAGATCCCCTGAACCTTCCCCAATGTACCTGGCCAATTCAGGTGCTCCCCGTTCTAAAGGCAACTTCCCTGACTTCAGTTGCCCCAAGCTTTCTTGTCCCTGCTTCAACCTGCTCCCCACCAGATCCATTTGAAAGAGATCTCAATCTATTCTTTGTTTTCCCCCCAACTATACATCGAAGAAAAAGACCAAACCCTGACATGTGGGATTACTTTCAACCTTACTTTTACCCAAGCTTGTTTAAAGCAGGGACCAAATCACATTATATTATTTTTTAAATTTTTTTTAATTTATTTGACAGAGAGAAACACAGCGAGAGAGGGAACACAAGCAGAGGGAATGGAAGCGGGAGAAGCAGGCTTCCCGCCGAGCGGGGAGCCTGATGCGGGGCTCGATCCCAGAACCCTGGGATCATGACCCGAGCTGAAGGCAGACGCTTAATGACTGAGCCACCCAGGCACCTCACATTATATTTTTTAATAATCCCACAGTATAATCCCTATAATCCTCTAGTATAATCCCTATAATCCCCAAGCATCCTGTCTTGAAATTTATAATGCTAAACTGTATTGAGAAGTACCAGTTCCAGGTAAGATGAGGAAACAGCACTCTACCTGTGTTTCCCACAAAATATAGCTATGGAATGCATGGGGTTGCAATTCGAGGATTCTGTAAAGTAAATAGTAGTAGGCAGATTAGGGAAAAAGACAGATTTGAAAATATCATCAGACCTACAGTGAGTTTACTGTATTTTCCCCCTCCCGTCTCCTCGCCTGGAACCAAGGCAGTCCCAAACCTGGATGTGGACATTGACGTGGACCAAGAAAGCTCCAGGAGAAGACCTTAGTCCAGACTCAAGAAAGGGTGGGGGTCTCCAGACAGTGACAGACGAGAGAATGAGGGCTTTTAATGCCTAGTAGATATAATTGGTACTCAAGTGACTAATAACAATAACGATAATAATAAATTACTTAATGATAATAGCAATAGCTAGTATTTTGTGTCAAGAACTCTTTTCAGCACTCAGTTTATCCTTATAAAAAATGCCATGAAGTAGATATTATTATCTTAGTTCAGAGGTCTGCAAACTTTTCCTATAAGGGTAAGATAGTAAATAATTTAGGCTTTGTGTCTGATGTAACTACTGTACCATTGAACATGTTACATAGATAATATATAAATAAATGGCATGGATGTGTTCCAATTAAACTTGACTTCTAAGAACAGGCAGTAGGACGGGTTTGGCCCAAAGCCATAAATTGCCAACCTGTTTCATAATTTGAAGATGGGACACTGAATCCCAGAGAGGTTAAGTAACTTGTCCAAGACCACAGAGCTGATAAATGGCAGCATCAAAGTTCAACTCTGGTTGAGTCTCATTCCTAATTGCTACAGTACATTGGTATTTTTGAAATGAAATGATGACAGAGATGGACCGAAGCAATATCTTTGGAATGAAAATTTTCAGAGTCCATGGGTAGATGCTGAATGTCCAAATGTGCCAAAGAAGATAAAACTACAATTCTGAATGAGACTGCGTTAGTTTGCTATTGCTCCCATAACACATTGCCACAAACTTAGTGGCTCAAAGTAACACAAATTCATTATCTTAAACTTCTGGAGGTCAGAAGTCAAGAATCACTCTCATTAAGCTGAAATCAAGGTGTTGGCAGGGCTGCATTCGTTCTAGAGCATTTAGAAGAGAATCTCTTTCCTTGCCTTTTTTCTCTTTCTAGAGTCTTCCTGCATCCCTTGGCGAGAGCCCCTTTCTCCATTCCCCAAATCAGCAGCATTGAATGACTGAACCTTCCAATCTCTCTCCCTGACTGATCCTCCTGCCTCTCTCTAATAAAATCTTGGTAATTACATTAACCCACCTGGATAATCCGGGATAATCTCCCCAGCCCGGGATCCTTGACTTACTCAAATCTCTCTGTAAAGTCTCACCTACCACATAAGGTAACATTCACAGATTTCAGGGATTAGGACAGTACCTCTTTGAGGACCTTTTTTGTTTTTTTTTATTCTGCCTACCACAGAGACTTTTGGGACAAATAGCACTGGGCCAGCAGGTTTTCTCCACTCTTGTTCTCCTGATTTCTCTTACAAGTGGAGAGGGAAAGCAGAACTGACGCGGCACCGGGCCGTCATGCCTTTTTGCAGACGTGTGTGCTCAGTGCAAGCAATAGAGGAAAAATAACAAAACACTTGGGGACCTGAGATAAACCCTAAATAAAAGAGTGGGTCACATTATCCAGGTCTAACCACTAAAATAAATGAAAACTTAAGCCTTTCCTTAAAAAAAATGGTGATGTTAACTTTTTATTTTTCTCAGCAGAAACGGAGCTCTGACATTTTGCTGACATCTGAAGACATCAGTTTGAGGGGAAGCAGATGTTAAGACAGAACTGGAGATGCACGTATTTATTGGAGGAGATGCTTGCGAAGGCTTGGGGAGCAAGGGAGCAAGAGGACCCTGGAAGATACTACAAAAGGAGGGGAGGAAGGAGGGAGTATTGTGTAGACAGAGCTTTAGCTTCAGTAAGCTATGGGAAAGTCTCAGCGGGGCCAGCCAAGGGGAAGCTCCTGAGAAAAGACTGCTCTTGAGAACAATGGCCAGATTCTAATTCCCCGACTTGTGCTTATTCATCAGCTGGGAACAACCCAGGGAGAACTTGGCCTTGGTAGGAAGGCTGCAGCAGATCCCAAATGGGTGGTAAAGCTGGAGGCTCTCACCTAATTACTTTTTTCCTAATAGGGTCTCTCTTGAAGATAGACCTCAGCGGCATGCCTCCACAACCGCCCTAGTACATCACACCCTTAGCGGCTGTGATAACTGTGCAAGAAATTTTCCTATCGTCACCTCTAAACAGACTCACTATAAAATATATAATCGTAATGATATTGTAGCCTCTGTCCTTTATTTTATTTTTTTAATAGTATATTGTTTTTATTTATTTTATTTTTTATTTTTTAACATCTTTATTTTTTTTTGCAGTGTTCCAAGATTCATTGTTTATGCACCACAAGCAATGGTGGTGCTCCATGCAATACGTGCCCTCCTTGATACCCTCTCCTTTAAATAGCTAGGTTTTTTAAAATTCAATAAGCTGGTTCTTTTAGAACCTTCTTTGTGAGTTTCTTTGTGAGTGAATTTATTTCCTTCTTAAGTGGTTTTGTCTTAGAATTTTCCTTTGACATTTGTTATGGTAATGAGAGGGGTGGGGTGGGGAAAGAAACTAAGGGGAAAATATTGTAATAGAAGAAGGAAATTTCCACTTGTTTGAGCTGGGCTGCTTACAGTGTTGCCCCCTTAAGGGCATCCGAACCATGAGACCAATGTGCACCCCTATGGATCTGTGAGCTTCACAAACTGTCACCCTGACTTCGTTTGAGGACTCCACGAGGCAGAAGGTCCATAGGGGTTCCTGGTGAATATGTATTTATGCTCCAGTTTTTTCTAAGGAGGATTTGAGGAGAGGACAAAATTTCAAGATGTGAATAACTTTTAAACTGAAACTGGTCTATGAATGTAAGGTTTTACTGACAATCAGTTTTAATTGGTGCACTTATGTAAGGACCAATTTGGAAAGGTAGCTGGACAGACAGTCTGGGGGAAGCTAGAGGAGTGGTCCGTCCCAACCCCAGGGTGTTCCCTGAAGTATGACACGGTCCTCCTTCACAACCTCACTTTGAACTTGCCAGGCTGCCTTGTAGTGGCAGTGCCCAATACCCATTCACCAAGCCGAGTTCTGCAGGCAAGATCCTTTTTAAAAATGCTGACCTTAAGATGATGGGAAAATAGACGACACAGTAAAGCACACAGTGAAACATCTAAAGAAAGATCAGGAAACAGAAAAGCGGTCAGAGGGTGGGTCTTTTCTGGGGACTTCTATGTCGGGCCACAGTGCAGCCTTGTCCCCTTCCCTTCCCTTCCAGGCTCCAGGGGTTACTTTGGAAAATGAGACAAGCCAGAGTCTGGGGAGAGCGACAACAGCAGTGAGAGAAGGGAATGCACAGGGACAAGTTCAGGTGGTCAGAGTCATTGGGAAGGAGGATAATGAAGAAAGATGGAGAAAAAGATGAGGGAAAAGGGGGACAAAAGCAACTGCTGACTTGGCAGTTTTTCTTTGTTTTTATTTGCAACAATCTCCTCTCCCGTTTTGACCTACTCTTTGAATGTGGCTCTTAACTCACCTGGGCAGCAAGACCCAGGTGCTTAATCCATATTGGTAAAACCAGAAAAGAGAGAAGAAGAAAACACCATGTCAGTCAGAGCCTAGCCGGGAAACAGAATTTAAAACAGAGGCAATTTAATGGATTAAATTGGTTAACAGGTGACGAAGGAGGCTGGGAATTCAACCAGGGGAGAGTGAAGCAACCAGTGATTAGCAGCAATGGGAAACTGCCACCAGCCCCAGCCCGGAGGAGCAGAAGGAGGGGGAGCGAGCCAGTGGGAACTGTGACCACTCCAGGCCTGTCCTGTAGAGGCTGGAGGGACACAGCCACTGTGGAGACACCGTCAGGATAGAGAATGGAGAAATATCATGGGTTCTCCTTCCTCAAGCTCTTCCATCTCCCACCGCTGCCTCCCACTGGCCAAATCCAACCTGACCCCACTGGCAAGAAAGCCTGGGAGATGCAGCCTTCAGGGGTCAGCCTCTATGATACAGAGCAAGACAGAGAAAGAGAAGGGCCAGCCAGTCTAGGACACATCCAAGCCATGTGTCCTGTCAGTTCCTATGAGCCACCTAAATAGCTTATAAGGGGAGAGATTGTCCTGAAGACAGATAAGAACACACAGATTGGAAGCTTCTTGCGTGATGTAGCATCATTTTTCAATAAACTGGCCCCAGATGGAATTATTAGCCTATGAGAGGACTTTTATAAACAATTTGTCTTCTCTAAATGTACAGATTGTCTTTATCATGCTTCTTTGAAAGTCTGTTGTTGATGATTTCATGTTATATAATGGCTCATTTGCCAAATAAATATGCAAGAGCCCTCTGAAACTATAAATTACAATAACTTTGTTTTCCAAAGCATGGGGTCTTTTTTTTCTTAAGATTTTATTTATTTATTTGAGAGAGAGAGAGAGATTGAGAGAACAAGTGGGAGGAGGGGCAGAAGGAGAAACAGACTCCCTGCAGAGCAGGAACTCCTGACACAGGACTTGATCCTGGGACCCTGGGATCACGGCCAGAGTCAAAGGAAGATGCTTAACTGACTAGGCCCCCCAGGTACCCTGCACGGTTTCTTTCAAAGGAATTTTGCACCTCTTAAGGATTTAAAATCATCTAGAATCAAAATATTAGAATTCTCAAGGACAATGGGACAAAATATTTGAAATCATACAGTTCTTGAAAATTTTAAATTTAAGATCTTGCTCCAACATTACATTTGCTCCCAACTTCTAAACAGAACACATGATTATAGGAAAATGCATTGTAATCCAGCTCAAATACCAAAACACATCTCTATCCCCTATAAAACTCGTAGTGGGATTGCTTCACCAGTTTACAGATTACTCTTGGAACTGAAGATCCAGGTAGATAAGGAAACATTTACCTTAAACAAACACTATCTTCATCAATGTATGAGGAAATGGGTTAAAAATAGTACCATCATGTGGGTAGCCTTGTCCTACGGGGTTGAGTAACACACGGTCCTTAAAGGATACTCAAAAATCAGGTCAAAGGGGGCACCTGGGTGGCTCGGTGGGTTAAAGCCTCTGCCTTTGGCTCAGGTCATGGTTTCAGGGTCCTGGGATCAAGCCCCGCATTGGGCTCTCTGCTCAGCAGGGAGCCTGCTTCCCCCTCTCTCTCTGCCTGCCTCTCTGCCTACTTGTGTTCTCTATCTTTGTCAAATAAATAAATAAAATATTAAAAAAAAAAAAAACAGGTCAAAGGACTAACACTGGTCAAGTCATAACTTGGAGTACTGTTAAAAGGATTCACTTCTGTGTCAAAAGCCACAGATTTTTGGACTTCCGTCTGGATGGGCATTTCCCCCCTTTTTCCCTGGACCTGGATTCAACTCTGAACATTCAGGATCTCCTTAGCCATTGGAAGTTTTAAACTTCTCAGATTCCTACTTAATTTGTTTCCTCTGGTTTGGCCCCAATCATGGCTTCATACTTTGAATTCATTGTACTGATTTCATATACTCCCTCTCATTCTGACAAACCTCTTTGTCGCCGAGTGAGCTTCCAGCCCCCACCCCTCCTGGCTTGGCCCACCCTACCCCACTGTCCCCACAATCAGATGTCTTATATTTGCACAAGTTCAGATAAGTTTCCAAACAAGGGATGACAATGAGGGCACTGTCATGTGACAAAGCCAACCACTTAGTAGTGACTGCTCAAAATCCACTTTTGTAAAGTATTCTGAGGCTAAAGTGCAATGTCTATAAATTGAGTTTTGGACCCGTTTTCACTTGACGAAGGGGGAGGGGGTCCCCACACTTCCATCAAGCAATGCTCCTGATACCTACAATTCAACTAGACCTGACCAACTGACCAACTACAGATTGGAAGTTCCCAAGACTCCCTCCTCAGGTTCCATTAATTTACCAAAGCAGCTCATAGAACTCAGAAAAACATTTTACTTAGTAGATTACTGGTTTATTACAAAAGGATACAACTCAGGAACAGCCTGAAGGAGCAGATGCACAGGGAAGGCATGGGGAAAAAGGGCATTAAGGAGGGCACGTGATGTGATGAGCACTGAGTGTTATACGCAACTGATGAATTACGAAACTCTACATCTGAAACTAATGATGTACTATATATCAGCTAATTGAATTTAAATTAAAAATAACTAAATGCAAGTGTTGAGAACAAAGCACTCATTCTACTCCCTCAATCGCTGCACCATCTCTGGATGCCTCATCTCTCAGCACCTCTACTTACATGTTCACCAACCTGGAAGCTCTTCAGATCCTGTCTTTTTGGGGTTTTATGGAGACTTTATTGCATAGATTTGGTTGATGCAATCATTGGCCATCAGTATTTGAACACAGTCTTCAGTACCATTCCCCTCCCAGGAGGTTGGAGGTCAGAGAGTGGGGCTGTAAATTCCAACCCTCTAATCACAAGGTTGCTTCTCCTGGTGATCAGCCCCCATCCTTAGGTGGGGTCCAAAAGTCACCTCATTAACATAACAAATGACATCTTTGTTGCTCTTATCACTTAGGAAATTCCAAGGGTTTCCTTGCCAAAACTGGGGAGGAAGACCAAATATATGTTTCTCATTATAAATCACAACATCACAGCATACCAAGGTAGTTTTAGGAATAATGATGATGCCAGCCAGAGCTTCTAAGGTTTGAAGGCTTGCTGTGCAGTAGGCCCTGGGCACAAGCACTTTGCATGCATTCTTATTTGATCCTCATGATGAAGAAAGTGAGGCTCTTGTTGTCTAACAAAGCAACTTCCAAAAGTCACACAGTTAGTAAGAGGCAAACCTGAGACTTGAATTCAAGTCAAGAACCTTGGCTCTGGGGCGCCTGGGTGGCTCAGTAGGTTAAAGCCTCTGCCTTCGGCTCGGGTCATGATCCCAGGGTCCTGGGATCGAGCCCCACATGGGGCTCTCTGCTCAGCAGGGAGCCTGTTTCCCCCTTCTCCATCTGCCTGCCTCTCTGCCTACTTGTGATCTCTCTCTCTCTGTCAAATAAATAAATAAAATCTTAAAAAAAAAAAAAAAAAGAACCCTGGTTCTTAGGTCAAATACATCTTAATATTCTGAATAAGACACTGGGGGACACCTGTTCCTATGGATGGGCTTGGGGGGAGCCTTATCACTCATCCGGTATCCAGTCATCACAAACCATGTGTTTATCAGTTGAAATCTGCTTACTCAGAGCTATAAGGAAATTGAAGGAAAAAAAAACTATAAAAACTATAAAAAAAAATAGGCTATAGCTCTTAACCAATGTGGTGGGGGCACTGAATGAAGGAGTCTGATGGAAAGATATGATAAGGGGGCACCTGGATGGCTCCGTGGGTTAAGCATCCAACTCTTGATTTAGGCTCAAGTCATGATCTCAGGGTCGTGAGATTGAGTTCCATGTGAGGATCCACACTCAGTGCAGAGTCTACTTCACATTCTCTCTCTCCTTCTCCCCCTGCCCGCCCACCCCGCTCATGCTCATTCTCTCTTTCTAAAGAAGGAAGGAAAGAAAGGAAGAAGGAAGGAAGGAAAGAAGGGAAGAAGGAAGGAAGGAAGGAAGGAAGGAAGGAAGGAAGGAAGGAAGGAAGGAAGGAAGGGAGGGATGAAGGGAAGAAGGAAGGAAGGAAGGAAGGAAGGAAGGAAGGAAGGAAGGAAGGAAGGAAGGAAGGAAGAAAGAAAGAAAGAAAGAAAGAAAGAAAGAAAGAAAGAAAGAAAGAAAGAAAGAAAGAAAGAAAGAAAGAAAGAAAGAAAGAAAGAAAGATGTCATAAGAAAGATTAAGAGGAGAGAGTAGCTGACATTCTTATTTAAATGCAAGTGTGAACAATGGAATGGGAAAAAATCAGGGAGGGAGAAAAACCCTGAGAGATTCTTAACTATGGGAAAGAAACTGAGGGTTGCTGGAGGGGAGGTGGGTGGGGGATTGAGGATTGAGGTAACAAGGTGATGGGCATTAAGGAGGGCACGTGATGTGATGAGCACTGAGTGTTAAATGCAACTGATGAATTGCAGGGAACTCTACATCCGAAACTGATGATGTACTATATATCAGCTAATTGAATTTAAATTAAAAATAACTAAATGCAAGTGTTAAGAACAAAGCACTCATTTTACTCCCTCAATGGCTGCACCATGTGTTGGACACAGTGAGGCCCTAAAACTTGGGAAGTTTCCTCACTTCAGGTACAATGTTCTCTGAGAGAAAAGTATGATAAAGGAGCTTCAGCTTGCAACATACTGTCTGCTTACCATCCAGAAATTTCTCTAGCTCTACTCAAACTCCACATGATGGCGCCCAGCCTAGCGGATGTCAACAGAACACAGAAAGGGTATAAAAGAGTACAAAATGCAGGTCTGGTTCTACACACTAAGCTGTGTGCTCTAGTGAGGGCTCTGT
Organism: Procyon lotor; assembly: GCA_028646535.1. Lineage (NCBI taxonomy): Eukaryota > Metazoa > Chordata > Mammalia > Carnivora > Procyonidae > Procyon > Procyon lotor. The sequence continues at coordinate 116,365,739 of CM053605.1, read as the reverse complement.
CAGTCTCGGAAGAAGGGTACCCCCTACCCTGGGGGCATATGTTTTTTGAATTTAGGTGATAACTAGCAATTGCCCTGCCTCAAGACTCAATTTTTTTCTTTGCCTCACCAGATGAGATTTTTGTCTATCCTATAGTTCCTTAAAGCTTTCTCTGGGAACAGAATGAGCTAGAGATACGGTTTGTTTATGTTGTTACTTTGATTATTTATTAACAGCCTCAGTAAAGACAGACCTTGGTAGAATCTCTTGAAATCCTATTGATGCGTCTGGAAAATACATTAAATGGTTACCGATAGGTCAAAAAGATAAGTTGATAGATTCCTAACAAAATTAGAAAGAAACAAGAAAATTTTTGAGTAATGATTTATCGACTCAAGATTACATAATCCCAGAGGGAAAACCACTTTCTGCTGCAGAGATGCACTTCAATGTCTAACAGCCTTTTTAACAGCAGGGGGTACTAAAAAATTTCACAAATAATTATGGAGTTTCTACCATCGAGGAGTGAGTGGAGACAACTCTGCCAAATAACTGCTGAAAATGGGAGCAGAGAAATGCAGTATAGTTGGAGGGGCTGTGAAGGTTGCAGGAAGACTATTTCGATGGAGGACATTCACATGCTGATGAGAATGATCCAGCCAAAAAGGGAAAATTAATGATTCATGAGGGAAAGGGAAGATTTCTGGAACAATATCCTGGAGTAGAAATGAGGGGATGAGGGCTTGGTGCAGCTGATAGGTTGCCCTTGATAGGAGTTCAAGCTGGGCTCTTATCTCCCCACTATAAGAATAGACAGGAATCTCTTACTGATATACTTTGACCCTCTTTCTTCAGCCACCCAAGGCCAACCAGTTTCTTCCTATCTGCCCAGACAAGTAACCTCCCCTCCCCCCATTTCCAGCTGCTGACTTTGTTGATTTTCTTTGATTTCACCAACTTTTCTCCATCATGATTCCCTTGCTTCACTAGTTCATTCACTCAACAAGAATTTAATGTGCCAAGCATTGAGCTGGTTGCTAAGAATACAAAGGCAAAAGACCCAGTTTCCACCTTAAAATTCTCACCACCTAGTTAGGGAAGAAAAACAGCAAAGCAAGAATGATGATAGAGTGTGATATATATTAAAATAAAGCCTGAAGCATAGTATAATGGGAGGAACATGGAATAGACTAGAGAAAGCAGCTATGAATTCTATCTTCTTGGAGGAGTCAAGCAAGATTTGACAGAGGAGGGGACATTTAGTGATTGGAGAAACACAGAGGTGAGTACTGGACCTCAGTCACAAAGAGATGAATTGATTGTTCCCTTCAGATTATGACTCCTTTCTTGTTTCCCCCCCTTTATTCCCATTAATTACTCCCACATTCTTCTCTCTCATGGGTATTCACTTTGAGGTATTTGGTATTTGTTCTTGAACACATATGCATACTTGTAAAATTGGAATTATAATTTTGTGTGTGTACATGCTTATAATTTACATAAATAGGATTATGCCATTGGTCTGTCCTGTTTTGTACTTTTTTAAATTCAATGGTGTCTTTTTGAGACCTATCAGTAATGCTGTATAGTACATCTAGGTCATTGCTTCTAATTGTTGTATGATATTCTGCCACTGAACTTTCATTTCCCTGTAGGACACAGTTTGCTTCCAACTCCTCACTACCTCAAATAATAGTGCCATAAATAGTTCCATACCTGTCCCTTACAGACTGCTACACAGATTTCTCTGGACTCTACACCAAGAAGTGAACTGCAGTGTCAGAAGATCTATGCATACTTAATTTCACTAAAAACTGCCAAGTTGCTCTCCAGAATAGCTGAGTTCAACCCATCAAGAGAGCGTAATGGTTCCCATTTCTCCATCTTTGTCAACACTTGCTATTACCCATGTTTTCAATTTTATGCTAAAACATTAAAAAAATGGTATTTCATTACTGTTTCAATTTGTATTTTTGTGATTTTTTAATGAGATTGAGCCCCTCTTCATATACTTGTCATCCAGTTGCATTTTTATTTCTGTTCATATCCTTTGATCATTTTTCAATTGTCTTTCTTATTGGTTAGCAAATAATAATTCATTGATGGTTTTTGACATCGCAGTTGCCTTCTCTTGGTTTGGCATCAGTCTATTAAATCTATCAAAGTGGTCCTGTGTTAGCTAATTTTTACATAGTCAAATCTATCCTATTTTAGCCTCACAGTTTAAGTGTGTTTGTGTCACAAAGATAATCTCTTACATGTTCTTTTACTAAGTTAGCAGATTTGTCTTTTACATCTTTAATCCACCTGGAAGACACCTTGACTGTTGTGTAAACTAAGGGTCCAAGAAGGTGACAACTGAGCTTGAAGAATATCTAATATGCATCTGTAGCTCTCCAATTCCCACTGTCCTTAAGTCATTGAAAATAATAACTACCATGCCTGAATTGAAGACCCAGTGAAATTATCTATCAAGAAGGAAGTCAAAATGAAGACATCTTTATACATACAAGAACAGAGAGAATTTGCCACCAGTTGGCCCTCATGGAAAGAAATCCTAAAGGATGTACTTCAGACCAAAAGAAAGTGATTGCAAATGGAAAAAATGAAGAGCACTGAAAATGGTATGTAGTACATATGGGGTAAATATACATGAGAATCATATAAAACAATAATATTATTATATAATGTTTAAAACAAAGCAAGAATTAAAATATTTAACAACTATATCATATGCCATCCCAAGGAGAAGTTTGGATTTTAATCTGAAAGCAATGGGAAGCTATTAAGTAACAGTTCCTTGAAAAATAGCATTTATTCAACAGATGTTATAGCAGCTACTATATGACAGGCACTCTGTGACTGCCTTAGGCCAGGACAGACACAGACCTCACCTTCCTGTTTCAATCAGAATTGGTTGGGTGGGGGAGGAGGGCGGGTGGGATGCAGGTTTTTGGGTAGGGCCAATCAGCAGATATTGAAGATATGAAGCGATCGAGCCCCACATTGGGCTCCTTGCTCGGCAGGAAGCCTGCTTCTCCTGCTACCATTCCCTCTGCTTGTGTTCCCTCTCTCGCTGTGTTTCTCTCTGTCAAATAAATAAAATCTTAAAAAAAAAAAAAATGAAGCAGTGTAAGTAAATGAAGTATAAGACCCAACCAGCAAGAGAACCCCACAGTGCATTAATGAGGCCTGAACTAGAGTGAGGCAAGCAAGGAAACAGGGGTCAAAGTTCATGAGATACTTACTCTCAGGCTTATGTGAGTGCAGGGTTCACACCTGAGAATGAAGTCTTCCTTAAATGTTTCTTGTAAATTATAGCTTTCTTAAGACACAATTTGTAAGGGCGCCTGGGTGGCTCAGTTAAGCATCTCTCTGCCTTCAGCTCAGGTCATGATCTCAAGGTCCTGGGATCGAGTCCCAAGTAACCCCAACATCCTGCTTCTCATCCTGTGCTCTATCTCTCTTCATCCTTCTTCATCCTGTGCTCTATCTCTCACTATCTCTCTCTTAAATAAATAAAAAAAAATTTTAAAAAGACACAGTTTGCACACCATTAAGTTCATCCTTTTAAAGTGTGAGCTTTGCTTTTTAGTATATTCACAGAGTTGGGCCTCCATCACCTCTAACTGCAGAGAACTTTCATTGCCCCCCAAAGTAACCCCATTCTCATTAGCAGTCACTCCCTTCTATCCACCTGCCCCCAAATCCCTGACAACCACTAATCTGTTTTCTGTCTCCATGGATTTGCTCAAGCGGGCATTTCATATAAATGGAATCAGACAGAGTGGCCTCTTTCACTTAGCATGCGTTCCAGGTTCATTCATGTTGTAGCATGTATCAGTACTTAATTCCCCTTTATTGTTAATTAACGCTCCATTGTATGGCTATACCTTTTGTTAATCTATTCATGGATAACAGACATTTGGGTTGTTTCCACTCTTTGCCTATTATGAATAATTCTGCCATGAACATTCATGTACAAGTTTTCACATGGACGGTTTGTTTCCAGTTCCCTTGGCTATACACCTAGGGTCGTGTCGTAACTATGTTTAACTTTTTGAAGACCTGCTAAAGTGTTCCCCAAAGCATCTGTACCACTTTGCATTCCTACCAGCAATATATGAGGATTTCAATTTCTCTACGTTTTTACCAACGCTTGTTATATTCCTTCCTTTTCATGACTCGGTGCGAAGTATTTTCTTATCACGGTTTGGGGTTTACATTTTCGCAAAGACCAAGGACATTGAGAACCTTTTCATGTGCATCTTTTTAACCCACTTATCACCCCAACCATTACCTTGGAATCGAAAGAAATGAGGGAATTAGAGCCTCTCCTCTTCAACAATGTAGGAGACTCTAGGCATAACTGTGTCGTGTCTCTTCTACACCCAGGAGAAGCTTAACTTCCCTTAACAGGAGAAGTTCAGAATTCATACATTTTGCCAATATGAAACCAAGCATTTTCAGGTTTTGGTCATAGGCTCTGGCTTACATCAAAATCAACCTGTAGTATCATTTACTTTATCAGGAGTTCTTTGAAAACAACTTGTCCAGAAAGACCCTTAGAAAGGATGCCTCTTTTATCCTCCTTATTTGGGGTAGCGAAACCACCTTGTGTTCACAAGAAGCCTTCAGACCCAGACGAATAAAATCAGGCTCTTGTTTTTGTTTTCCTGGGTTGAGCTTAAATGTCAGGGATTCTCCATGTAGCAAAAATACCTGCCAGATCATCAGGCTAGCACAGCTAAACTTAAATGTTCACATGTGATTTATTTGGTAGTAAATTACACAACTTGTTTATATCAGCCTTGTCGACAGCAAAATGAAGCCATTTACCCAAAAGCTATATTGATAGAGAGGATGCTTCGTGGCATAGGACTGAATTCTGACTCAAAGATATCAAGAAACACCATCTGTGTTATGATTTATGACAATGCTAAAGAAAAAGGCTGTTAGTCTACTTTGGAAATACTGAGCACATTAAAGCCTAAATTTGCTAGTGTATTTGGTTATTTAAAAGCATTTTCAGCATGTCTGCCTTCAAAATGCATTGCAGTTTCAGAAAAAAAAAATATTTTCCTTAGGTCTGACTTGTTTTGAATGAAGACAATCATGGGAAAGTTAGACATCAGCCTATTAAAACTTAAGCCAACATTTAGAACAGTTTAATTACAGAGAATCCTTGCAATTAGACCCCGTAGGGAACTTATCCCAACTAAAATGTTTCCATATTTTGTTTCTTATTTTTAAAGCCAACTTCATCAGCCATGAATTTATTATGAATCACTGAATTGGAACAAATGTGTGTTAAGTTAAAAAGAGAAAGAGGTTCTTTTAACCAGTGAGGTATCAATTAGATTTGAATTCTGCCTTTTAAAAGAGTATTCTCACAAGCAGAGTCAAGATTTTATAAGGAATCAATAGAAGGTCAAATGCCTACAAAGCATAGAATAAGGGCATATGTACATTTTCTGTTTAACTTAAATTTCAAATTGGATTTTTCTGATTATTTTCCCTTCTAGCTAAGGCATTCAATCCTACCTTTTTCTGGCTTTCAGTGTTTCCATCACTGGGATATGAATTCCAATTCTTACAAGCAATAGACACAATCTTTTAAAGGCTTTTTTTTTTTTTAAATGTTGGATTTCTGAGTAAATAGCTACCCTTACCAAAGTCATAATTGTTTCTAATGGTTTGTAAATAAATGTTTCTTTAATTCTTTCAGTGCTTTGTTTCCTCATAGACTCAGCGTATTAAGAAAATTGGAGGAAAGAGAGTCAATCAAGGGTCAAGTTATGGGACTGTCCCATAATTCCAGACCCACACTGCCGTTCTCTGCTCGGCGGTGCTGATGCCAGGTCCCTGCAAACCACATTTCTGCTTTGTTAGCTGCCTCCATGTCAGACTTTGCTGTGAGACAGCACTAGAGGGAGACTATAAGGCTGGAGGTGGAAGAAGGGACTTTCATTTCTTGTTTGCTTCCTCTGCTTCTTGCCTGCTTCTCTTCCTGTGAGTATCACCCTTCACCTTGACCGCTGCAGTCCCTCCCTCGGCAGCATGTGGAGCCGATGTGCAATCTTCCCACCCCTTGCAGGATGAATGTAATTACTCTTCCTCAGAGACACCAGCATCAACTAGCTATGTCCCCACCTTGGAGATTTGGGTCCCAGCCCCACAGGGCTTCCCCTTCAAGTTCAGAGATGACACAGTCAAGCTGTGCCCCATTCCCAGAGGTCTTGAGTTCCAGCTCTGGGGGTCTCTTCTCTAAACTTTTGAGTTTTGATAGTTCCATCTAATTTTGTCTCTTTGATCTCTCAGCCACAGGGATGGTAACAGTTCCCAGAGTTGCTATCTTCATGATATATTAGTGTTCTCTTTCTGCCTCTTCAGTTACCTAATCAGCAATTTAATACTCCATTAATAACTCTTCATGTTAAATTATCTCTGTGAAAATAACTGATATGATTTCTGCCTTCTGCGTGGACACCAACTGTGCATGAATTAATACCAGGAATAATTCGGGAGGGGAAATGTTTAAAAAATATGATTTGGGGGACTGATTTTGTTGTGTCCTTGGGCTTGAATGAAGCACTGAACTCCTTGACAATGGAATATGGGATTCTAGTCACCCATGTATTGGCATTACAATTAATCAAATTATATCTGTAGTTGATTATGACGAAATTCTTAATGAATTAAGGACTTTGGAGAAACAAATGATTGCTTCACTTTACTTCTAATGAAGTGATGATGACTACAAGGATTGTGACATCGAATGGATTCTTCCAAGTGAACGGGAACTCTTATAGAAAGAGAAGTACAAGCTCAGGTCTTTACACACTCAGCTTAAATTACAAATTACCAGAGAATCTCTATTACGTCTCAAAAATAATCCTTTTTTTTTTTTTTTATCCACAGGGCAAATATTATTGAAAACCAAACATAAAATTTAACTCTACAGGTTGCATAATTACAATGTAAATTGTTTTCATTACCTCACTACGTCTCTCATATCAAAGTTAAAGCATTGATTGGGAAGGAGTGTGACTTGAAACTTGGAATAGGGGCATCCACTTGGGTTCAGGAGACACTGAAAATCTTAATGGCCCCCACATTCAACAACCACCACCACCACCAAATTACTCCGAGATTCTCTTGCCAGTGGAAAGAGTTTGTCCTGCTTGTCTAAGGAGACTATATAGTCCTTGCTTGAATACCCTGTAATAACCTCATCTGAGATTATTGCCTCAATCATTGCCTTACAAGGAGGCACTCATTCTCCTGAAGACTTAGCCTGAATGTTCCTTGTTGACATCAGGTTCATAATGAAGATCTGTTCTCATCATGCTCAAAGAAGGAAAGTACACAGTCTGATTTGAGAAATTTCTCTGATTTGAGAAATCAGACTGTGTACTTGAACACTAAGAAAAATGGCTTATAAACTAGAAGAAATGATGGGATGCCTGCGTGGCTCAGTCATTAAGTGTCCGTCTTCAGCTCAGGTCATGATCTCAGGGTGCCGGGATCGAGCCCCACATTGGGCTCCCCGCTCAGCAGGAAGCCTGCTTCTCTCTCTCCCACTCCCCCTTCTTGTGTCCCCTCTCTTGCTATGTCTCTTTCTATCAAATAAATAAATTAAATACTTTTTAAAAAAGAAGAAGAAATACAAGGATTGTCAAATATTGATATAGACCCAGAGAAAATGTGTGAGAATACAAAAGAGAGGGTGGGAGATAAACTCCCTGAAACTTCAGGGACCCACCATCTCAGAAAAGTTTCTGGATTCCAGTGATTTAGAACATGCCAAGAAACCCCTCCCTCTAAGAAGAAAAACATCAATTTGTTTACAAAATACACATCAGACTGTCAGTTCCAAATGCAGATTCTGGCAAAAAAGTTCTAAATCCAGTCCAGGCTAACATCCAGGCTACTCTCCCAATGGGGCTTTATAACCCAGCATATATAATAGTTTTCAACTACACAGACAAGAGAATATAAGGAAGTGAAATTACAGGCCAATTTTATTCAAAAGCGTAGATGCAGAAATTACAAACAAAGTTTAGCAAACTCAATCCAGCTGTGTGTAAAACACTAGAATATAAGCTCCATGCAGGTAGTAATCTCTGGTTGCTTTTTTCCCTATTACTGTACCCCAACACCTTGAAAATCACGTAGAACACAAATAGGCATCAATTTATTTTTTAAATGAATGAATGACCAAAATAAGTGTGCCCCAGGAACACAAGGATTGATTAACAAAGGTGAATCTGCAAATGTATTTCACCACATTAACTGATTATGGAAGTACACACATATAATCATCTTAATAGATGCAGTAAAAGACTTTGATAAAATCCATTATCCATTCATTAAAAAAAACATCTTAGCTAACTAGAAAACATAAGTTCAAAACAGATGCAAGCTATAATAACAAAGAATAAGAAACTGAGGAATAAATCTAATGCCAATCTACAAGAACTTTATGGAGAAATTTTCAACATGTTGTTAAGATGATTAAAAAATACTTGCATAAAGGAAGAAGTAGTTCCCCAAGCACAATTTTGAGACTAAATATGTTGAAGGTAATTTGTCTTCTTTTTCTCCTGCACATCTTTGCCCTGGAGGACTGCTGGGATTCCCATAAACTTGGAGAGATATAAATGACCCAATTCGATAAAAGTGCATTAGTGTCTGTAAACCATATGTACAGGTCCTACTGCTTTTATAGTATACAGCCCCTCAAGGAATGTATGCTACGTTCTTGTCCTAGGGGCAGAGGTTCTGGGCTTCATATGATTTCTGCAACCACCAACATCAGGAGGGGCAATTTATCTGCATGATATTCCTTCTCTTTCCCTTAAAGGTAAAAAAAATCTCCCAAGCAAAAAAAGGCAATGGAGGTTATCATGCAAGTAATCACAATAGGGAAAAATTAGAAACTCAACCTGAACCAGAAGTACCTTAATAATAATTGCTAAACACTTACTGAGCTCTTACTGTATGCCAGCTTTGGTGCTAAGCACTGTACATATATATAATATCTTATTGAATCTGCACAATAACTCTATGAGTAGGTAGTGTTATCCTCTTCATTTTACAGAAGCAGAAACTAAGATATAGAAGGTTTGTCAATCCAGGGTCGCATAACTAGTATATTAGTTTCCTAGGGTTATCGTAACAACTTACCTCAAACTGTGTGGCTTAAAACACAAATTTATTCTTCTTCAATTCTGGAAGCTAGCAGTCCAAAATTGAGTTGTGGGTGAAGTCCGTTCCCTCTGGAGGCTCTGAAGGAGAATCCATTCCATGCTGCTCTCCTAGCTTCTATGGCTGCCTGCATTCCCGGATGTTCTTTGGCTTGCTACGTAACTCCAACCTCTGCCTCTATCTTCATGTGCCCTTCTTGTACATCTGTGTCTTCTCCTTTTCTGTCTCTTGTAAGAATATTAGTTGTTAGATTTAAAGTTCAGCCTAAGTCAGATAATCTCATCTCAAGAGCCTTACCTTAATTATATCTGCAAAGACTTATTCTGAATAAGGTCATATTCTATAATTTACAATGGTCACATCTTTTGGGGGCCACAGTTCAACTCACTACACTTAATAAATGGTAGAACTAAGGATTCAAACACAGTTCTATTTGACTTTAAGTGCTCAATATCTCATTCATTATTCTACACTTCTCTTTGTACTGAGTCTTACATGTAATAGATGCTCAATAAAAGGTTAATGGCCAAACAAGAATTAAAGAATAAATACGACACTTGGCCAGTCTTGGGACTTTGTTGTACTGGAACTTATTCTGTAGTTATTTCTCAGAAGGCCACTTCTGAAGAACCACACTGTGTATAGGTACGACTCCTTCCACAAAGATGTCACTAACATGCCACTTCCTCCTTGTCATTATCCAGTTTCTCTTTGATCCCTCGCAATCTGTTGTTTTAAAAGCAGAAACTAGAAGCAAATTACAAATACACTCAGGAAAGAATTAAAGGGAGAGGTGTGGTCAGAAAGCTCCACTAATGAGGTGAAATGGTCAGTACCAGCCTTCACTCCCACTGATCAAAAGGCAAAATGAGTAGTCACAGGTCCTTTTCAGTTTCTCTGGTTTTAACTCTCAAGTAAACTTTGGACTGTAACATGAATCCACTTCTCATGTTTTCCAAGAACTCTTTAGCAGAATTCCTAGAATAAAAGGTAGCAGGGTCATGGGCTTTTCTTGGTCATTACTGTGATTTGAGCCCCAGGATGTTTCTGAGATAGTTAATCTTTCAAGTCTATGTCCCGGAAATATAGGGCATAGAAATGGAAGAAGGATGAAAAACAAGATTTCCATCCTAAGTATTTTTTAATTGAAAAATGCGGTCATATGAATGATGAATAAAATGTATGAGATAAGATTTGCAATGAATGCTATCAGCTTTCTTTTAAAAAATATGTCTAAAAATTTATGTAAAAAAATTTATATTTAAAACCATTAATCATGTGCGATTTCTTTCGTCTTTATACATTGAGGATGAATGGTGTATTTCCATAGTCAAAAAAATAAAAACCTTTAGAAGCAAACTCAGTGAATATGTGATATTGTAATCTATAATATGCCAAGTGCAATCATGTTCTTAAACTGTGACAACAGGAAAGGATTTTTCACATATACCACATAAAATTAAATTTGTCTCATATTGTCTGATTGCCCTCTCACCCCTACAAAGGCAGGAACGTTAACAGTCATTTCCACACTGATGACTCCAATTCTAATTGTTGCACCTAGCTCAATGAGAGACCAGGAAGAAGCAAAGAGCAAAGCCTGCAGGATCAAGGTCAAAAATCAATGAGCAGGGACACCTGGGTGGCTCAGTTTGTTGAGCGGCTGCCTTCGGCTCAGGTCATGATCCCAGGGTCCCGGGATCGAGTCCCGCATCGGGCTCCTTGCTCAACAGGGAGCCTGCTTCTCCCTCTGCCTCTGCTTGCCTCTCTGCCTGCTTGTGATCTATCTCTCTCTCTCTCTCTCTGACAGATAAATAAATAAAATCTTTAAAAAAAAAAATCAATGAGCAGGCAATGCGTTCAGTCTATGACCTAAAAAGCAAGGGTGAGGTTAAGCAACCAATGTCTGTATAAGGATGCCACTTGGAGTCCCCTAGAAGACTCTCAGATTTCTTTTTGACCCTTGAGTGACTGATAATTGTTACTTGAGGAAGGGAATACAGGTGGAAGAACAATTGTAACCAACATGAAGGCTAGAGAATGTGTGTGACTTTGGGATCTTTCCAATTGTGTACCAATAGGACAGCAAGTTTCTGTCCAGGAAAGAGTCAAGCACACAAGACTGAAACTCAAGGGAGAAGCATGAGGGTACAGAATTTAGAGTTGACATTGTTTTCATAGGAGCTGAGTCCTAAACTAGGAACATCAGCCAGCAGGCACGTGTAAAATGTACTTCGACAACTCCAGGTAAAGGAGGCCACGGTAAGTTACTACCTTCTTTAGTGTGACACTAACTCATCAATTTGGTAAATGCTGATACTGCTTAAGAAATCAGGTAAGTTAATCCACAGGAGACAACAGAACTGTGCCCTATGTGCTCAGTGCCAGGAATCAAATGCTAGGACCTTTGTTGCTAAAGCTGTGCCTTTAGCCAACCATCCTTGTAACTTTAGATAGTTTGATAGAAAGATAAGCAATTCCCCAGTAAATGTAATCCAAGTCAACTACCAGTTTAGATAAATCTCAACATTCATTTTCAGTAACAAATTCTTTTATCTGAATTTCAAGAATAGCTATTCTACACTCACTAAATTTTTTCCATTAAATATTTTTTGTTGTTTTGGCAGATACAGTTATATTTCAATTAAATGCATTATTTATGTTTTCACTTAATGGATTTATTTCTTAAGTAAACTTTTTAATTTCAAAATAATTTTGTGCACCCAGAAAAGTTACAAAGATAGTACAAAATTCCCATATACCCCTCACTCAGTGGACCCTGATGTTAACATTTTACATGATAGTGGTACCTTCGTCAAAACTAAGAAATCAGACTTGGTACATTACTAATAACTACATTTCTCGACTTAATTTGGATGTCACCAATTTTCCGACTAATGTCCTTTTTCTGGTCCAGTACCCCAAGCAAGACACCATGCTGCATTCATCACCTCTGTTCTGTGACAGTTTCTAGCCTTACCTTATCTTTCATAATCTTGACAGTTTTGAAGAGTACTGATCAGGCATTTTGTAGGACGCCCTTCAGTTTGCATTTATATGATGCTTTCTCATGATTAAATAAGCGTTATGGATCTTGGGGAGGAATACCACAGAGGTGAAGTGCCCTTCTCATCACATTATGTCACAGGGCACACGATCTAAACATGACTTACTGGTGATGTCGATCATTTGATTAAGGTAGCATTGCCAGATCTCTCTGTAAAGTTATTATTCTCCTCCTTTCCTATCTGTTCTTTGTCAGCAAGTGGTCATTCATTTCACATTCAGGGGGAAATAAGCTCCACCTACTTGAGGGGCAGTAGCTACTTACGTTATTTGGAAATCTGTAAGGAAGATTTGTCTCTTCTCCCCCATTCTTTTGTTTATTCAATCATTTATTTATATCGGTGTGGACTACTGCACGTTTACTTTATATTTGGATTGTAATCCAATAGGATATTGTTCTCTTTGTTATTCAGATTGTTTTAGGTTTGGTCCTTGGTAGCTACTTTAGGGTTGGCTCCTGTGTGCCGCCATATTTTACATTTTTAGCACTTCCTTGGTTTCTTGCACTACAGACCCTCCAAGCTCATCTTGCGTCTTCTCTGCTAGAATCACCCATGTTTTAGCCATTTCAAATAAAGGAAATAGTTTGGCAGTTGCTCCAAGTGTTAAACATATGGTTATCGCATGACCTAGCAATTTCCTTCCTAAGAGAATCAAAAATATATTTCTATATGAAAACTTGTACACAAATGCTCATAGCAGTGTTACTCATCATAGCCAACAAGTGGAACAATCCTCATGTCTATCAGCTGACTAATGGATAAATCAAACGTTTATACCTATACAATAGAACATTAGGCAGTCACGAAAAGGCATGAAGTACTGACACATGCTATAACATGTATAAACCTTGAAAACATTATACTAAGTGAACTAAATGAGTCACAAAAGGCCACATGTTGTCTGATGCTATTTATATGAAATTTCCAGAATAGGCAAGTCCATAAACCCAGAAAAGTGGAAAAGTAGTTGCAAGGAGCTAGGGGAAGGAGGAACAGGGAGTGACTGCTAGGAGTTATGGGGTTTCTTTGGGGTGATGAGAATTTCCAAAATAAGATAGTGGTGATAAGCAAATATGCTAAAAACTACTGAATTGTGCACTTTAAAATGATCAATTATAGGGGTGCCTGGGTGGCTCAGGCAATTAAACATCTGACTCTTGATTTCAGGGCAGATCATGATCTTGGGGTCATGGTACTGAGCCCCACAATGGTCTCTGCCCTTGGTGTGGAGCCTGATTGAGATTCTCTCTCTCCCTCTGCCTTTCCCCCTCACAGTCTCTCTCTTTCTCTCTCTCATAAATAAATACACCTTAAAATAAAATAAAATAAAATAAAATAAAATAAAATAAAATAAAATAATCAATTTTATGAAATGTGAATTACATCTCAAAAAAGCTGTTACTAAAAAAAAGAAAAGAAGGGGCCCCTGGGTGGCTCAGTGGTTAAGCCTCTGCCTTCGGCTCAGGTCATGATCTCAGGGTCCTGGGATCGAGCCCCTCATCAGGCTCTCTGCTCAGCGGGGAGCCTGCTTCCCCCTCTCTCTCTCTGCCTGTCTCTCTGCCTACTTGTGATCTCTCTCTGTCAAATAAATAAATAAAATCTTTAAAAAGAAAAGAATAAAGTACGTTTTATGATTGTCCTTTGGATACCTAAAGGCCTTCATCAATATATAAATATTCTAATATTTCCAGTAAGTAAATCTTTAAAATATTGATTGAACACAGCAATAATAATGGCTACTTTTAATTTAGCATGCACTATATACTAATCTGTACCACATAAAATTGCTGACATTTGGCTGTCTTTGAGATACAAAAATGGCAATTTCACATGAGTGAAACTAACTCAAGACTAAGCCCCCTAATGTTTATCATTTGCAACACCAGAAATGTCCTTACCAGCTAGTTAACAGGCCCAACAAGATTAATTGAGTTGCCTAAGGTCACCTGGTAAAGTCAGAATTTGAATTCAAATGTGCCTATTGCAATGCTGAGCTCATTCTGTTGGCCCAGTGGGGTCTCATAGTAAATGGGGCTCTTGAATTTTACACACAATGATTCTAACTATTATCTCCATTAAAAATTAGCCATTCACAGGGGCACCTGGGTGGCTCAGTGGTTAGGCCTCTGCCTTCGGCTCAGGTCATGATCTCAGGGTCTTGGGAAGAAGCCCCGCATCTGGCTCTCTGCTCAGCAGGGAGCCTGCTTCCCCCTCTCTCTCTGCCTGCTTCTCTGCCTACTTGTGATCTCTCTCTCCCTCTGTCAAATAAATAAATAAGATCTTTGAAAAATAAAAAATAATAAAAATTATCCATTCATATTATACTTGTTTTTAAAGGGGGCAGTGAGAATTGGACCACTTATTTTCAACTTGGAGTAGACTCCTGGTAGTGCTCAAATTAGAGCCCAATTCCTTCGAGGTTAGCCTTTTCCATTAAGGTGTTTCTGTAGCTCTCCTATCGCAAATAGTCCTGACACCTCCAGGCAGGCAGGGCTTCCCATTTTTAAATCTGTAACCGTTTTCTGGGACAAGAGAGTGAAAGAGAATCCAGAAACTTCATGCAAAAAAGAGACAGCCAATGACACACAAGTTGGCTAAGACAGTACAATCTGAAGCAACAAACTGCTTTTAATCAAACTTGATTTCTTTCTAATTTCATCTCGGGATTTCTCTACCCTAATCGGGTCTTGCCAAAAATTCCCAGTTTGGTGTATGAGTACAAACTTTTAATGACTAGAATTTTTTTCTCCTCTGTCTCCTGCCAGTTAGTTTCCTCGCGTATTTGATATTTCTTATCTCTGTATTTCCTCCAATTTTCTCCATTTAAGAGTTAGCCTCAAGACTTCTGTTAGTGTTGGTTGTGTCAATGCTATGAAAAAGTTTAGACTATGTCATTAAATGTTTCTTTATGGGTTGTTGTCACTGGTGGATTTTGGTTTTTTGGTTTTGTTTTTGGCGGGGGGATGGGGAATTGGCATTTTTCAAGGGGAAGAATACAAAGTTTTACAGAGTACAGAGTAAGGACATGTGTGCAGTGTGCAGCTGGGAAAAGATAAAAAATAATAGCTCCCCCACTCAACCCCGCATATCCAACCCATACCCTGTTTTGTTTGTCTCCTTAGAACTTAACACCATCTGACATAATATTTGTTTATGTTTTTCTCCCTCCACCTTCAGATGAAAACCCTAATGGGACAGGATTGTTTGTTCCCTGCTATGGCCGGAGTATCTACAATGGAGAGCTTGGGCCATTGGAGCCTCTGAAGAAGGATTTATCAGATCAAGAAATTAACAACATAGCCAAAGTAAACACAAATGAAACAATTGTGTCAAGTAGAATGATAAGTCCTTTTTCCTCTAAGATTTTCCTTAACGTTATTATAATATGGTATTTAACAGCAAATAAAAATGAAAGAAAAGAATGCTTCTTATTATATTTTATTACTATAACGCCAAGTGCAGATGCTGACAGCCTGACCGGTTTGAAACTTGAGAGGAGGGCAGAGATTAAATGATTTGTCTCAGGGAGAGGAGCAAGCATGGGGGCCCCTGGCAGGAGGACCAGTGAAGAAACAGTGAAAGACAGAGAAGCTCATCTGACCAGAGTATGGAATCAAGTTTTCCTCTTCCCTCTCTTTCCTTGAAGCAAAGATGATGTCTTTGTCTTAAAATTAATTGCAATAGTTAGAAAAGACACTAATTAAGAAAAAATTCTGTTTCAAGCAGTGTGAGTAGACACAACCCTGTTTGAAGGAACCTGTGGCCTTCGGTTGGGGAAAGAAGTGATTCTGAAGGGCCGAGGGTGTCAGTGCACAGGCTCAGAGCCAATCAGATTTGCTGAATGTCCAAA
This sequence comes from Procyon lotor, assembly GCA_028646535.1. Classification (NCBI taxonomy): domain Eukaryota; kingdom Metazoa; phylum Chordata; class Mammalia; order Carnivora; family Procyonidae; genus Procyon; species Procyon lotor. The sequence goes on along the minus strand of CM053605.1, from coordinate 116,349,632 downwards.
ATTTAGCAACCTATAGTTAAATAATAAGCTTTTATTTTTTTTCACTGAATCGCCTAACCACCAATAAGGACAAACTCCTTATTATTATGAGGATTTTTTTAAGTAACTATAACCTGTCATTCACCAAAATGACACCTTAGAAAGTCAATTTCAAGAATCACCTTGGCTGTCATTCAATCTCATAAATCTTTCTAAATCCCTTTAGAAGCAGCCTGACAGCACAGCCTCACACAATTTAGGATATAAGTCAGCTACACCTGTTGCTTATAAAATGTGGTTTATTACAACAAATACAATTGTAAACCTATATAGCCCAATGCCTCTTTTATAACAAAAAGCAAGCACTCTTGCCTCTTGTATCTGATTCTTTTTTTTTTTAAAGATTTTATTTATTTATTTGACACAGAGAGAGAGAGATCACAAGTAGGCAGAGAGGCAGGCAAAGAGAGAGGGGGAAGCAGGCTCCATGCGGGGCTCCATGCGGGGCTCGATCCCAGGACCCTGAGATCGTGACCTGAGCCGAAGGCAGAGGGTTTAACCCACTGAGCCACCCAGCACCCCTTGTATCTGATTCTTAATGGTTGTCTAGAACAACATACAACTTGCAATAACTCTCAATGTGGCTGTTCTTGATTCAGGTGGATTGTAAACTGTACTTTTATGAATTGCGGCTTCCCTAAGATAAACTGTATCACCTATGAAATGATTTAAAAGTAAACAAATCTGGGGCGCCTGGGTGGCTCAGTCGTTGGGCGTCTGCCTTCGGCCCGGGTCATGATCCCGGAGTCCTGGGATCGGGCCCCGCATCGGGCTCTCTGCTTGGCAGGGAGCCTACTTCTCCGGCTACCATCCCCTCTGCTTGTGTTCCCTCTCTCGCTGTGTTTCTCTCTGTCAAATAAATAAAATCTTTTTAAAAAACAAATAAATAAAAGTAAACAAATCTGTCACATGATCTCTTAAAAAGCCTAGCATTTTTCTCAAATAAGAATACGACATCTCTCTGATCAAAGTTTCCTGACCAGATTACAAACGCAGTATTTATATCTTGACTCTATAAATCGACCCCCTCTTGTTTCAAAGGAACGAATTATACTCATCTCATCTCAAATGCGATGAGGATCTGCTCTGCACAGTTAAATTGCTGTCATCCTTCTCCCCAGATAGTAATAGTAATTTGCATTTGTTTAACTGTTCACAATTTGCAAATTCCTGACTCATAAAATGTTTTCTTTTACTCCGTGATGGAATACCTATTATTAGCCCTAGTTTTACAGATGAGGGAATGGAGGCTAAGAAGAGTCAAGTAATTTGCAAGTTAGACAATGACTGTGCTCCTATCTATTTCAGCCTCGGGCAGTGCTATCTTTCACCAATATTCAGCCCTATCCAGCGTCTGACCAAGGCAGAGAGCGTACACCACGTGCGTCAGGAACCCCAGGCTCTAGCAAGTAGAGCCTCGCAGTTGGTCTTCCTACAGATCTGAGTCAGTTAGATCTAAGCATGCCAATGCCCTTGGACCTGTGCTCATCCCTCACCTCTGCCTTAGGCCCATCCCCCAAAGTGGTTTAGGTCTCAGTTCTCTCACAAGCCCTGGAGCTGAAGTGAAAGCCCATTTCTGCTTATCTTGGCTTAAGACCTGAAAGCACACCTAGCCTGTGCCAGCTTCACATCTTTAGGAACTGGACCCAAAGCTCTCCCTTAGCCGTTGGCTGGAAACTTGCCCTAATCCATTATATTTCTCTAAAACTATGGTACGACAAGGCTAACATTCACGTGTACCAAACAAGACACTCTCTGGAGTGTCCTGCTAAAGTATCCCAGACACCAGATGAGACCTGGTCCAGGAGAAGCCTGGGGTAAAGACTAACTACCTGAATAGCTCCTAGAAAACAAGTTTCCACCACGCAATATTGAATATATCCCTCTTGTTTAAGAGTTGATTATAAAACCTGAAACTTGCTCTCAGTTGCTTATTGGCAAATAATAGAACACCACGTTCTTGAGAGATTGCCATCTCTTACTGAGATTCTTCAGACATACATATATAGAGCAGGAAAATCCTCTGTATCTGTTTAGATTAGGTTTTCCTGTAATATTAGAAAACTCAAATTAGTAGTAGCCAAAACACAAAACATGTTTTCTATTGAAAGTTCAGAATTGACACTATGGAGTTGGTATGGAATCCAAAAAGTTCTAAGGAACCTAAGTTTCTCCAGCTTTCTCTTCTGCCATCCCTAATGTATAGTCTTTGTCCACTTGGATCAAAATGGCTGCTTGAGCTCTAGCCAACACTCCATTACTAGACTTCCATAGCTAACACTTCCTTCTAGCCACTAGCTAGAAGGAAAAGATCAAGAAGGGTGTACTTCCACTTCGAAGACTTCCCAGAAGTCACATATGACACTTCCATTTATATCCCACTGGCTAAAATTTAGTTACATGGCCACATCTAGCTGCAAGGGAGGCCAAGATTTAGTCTTTATTGCAGGTCACTGTGTGTCTCGCTGAAAATTAGGATTCTGTTACTGATCAGAAAAGGTGTATGGATACCGGGAGGTGAATGGAAATTTTTGTTGCCTTAGTTCCTTCCTCAAACAACCATTAGAACTCCTCCCCAAACAGGAGGATTCCTTATTCTTCCTTCCTTGAGGACTCCATGTCTTACCCTAAGATCACTCTCCTACCCAATTCCTGCATCCTGGGATCCACAGTCATTCACAAACCAGTGAACTGGAACTCAGTCCCCAGTTAGCTTCAAAAGAATCTCCTGAGGAAGCTATTTAAAATACAGATCCTGGGGCCTCAAAACTTGAGATTCTGATTCAGTACATCTGAAAAAGTGTCCTGAAAGCTGTATCTTAAAAGCAAAAGCCAAAAACTCTCCAAATGATGCTGGTTAATGTGTGGGAGTTCAATTTGTGCAAATTCATCAAGCTTATCCCTATAATATATGCATTTTTCATTATGTGTGCTATGATTCAGTTTTTAAAAGTGAGAGTTTCATGTTAAAAAATATTTCCAGATGATTCTCTTGCACCTCAGGCTCTGGCAGCAAAGACGTTTGATCGGAGCTTGATTCTACCCAGTTCCTGAAATCAGAAACTTTCCATATATTATTTTCCCTGGCTAGACTGTCCTAATTTTTTACACCAACTCTACCAAAGGAACCATTCATTTGTTCACCTGTTAACAACTGAATCTAGGTTTGGGACAGATGAGAGCGGGAAATGAGTTGAAATATTATCCTCTAATTTTTTTTTTTAATCTAAATTTGTCCCACTACTTTTCAGCATCTCAGAAGCACTCCAGGATGTGTTTTGTTTATATTTTCCTCTTGGTTTCCAATCGTTTCCTTGCTTCTCTACTGGCTTCTCCTCTCTGTCTCTGGGTCCACTTATTGCTGGGAGAGAAACCAGCCGTCATCACAAAAAGCAGTACCAGTAAGGAAAAGGTCAAATGGACAGGAAAATTAGAGCTATGGAAAAAAAAGACCCCATCCAATTAAACCAGTTTAGCTCTGCCTGGGTGAGAGATTAACACAGCTCTTCTTGCCACATGAAATAACAGGAAAATTGCCAGCGCAAGGCAATACATTAGGAATTCTGAGCTCTACTCCTACTCGAAATGGTAAAGAAGGCACTATAAGAAGATACAACACAACACAGTGCTGTCTTGGAGGAAAAAATATGCATGGGTAAATCCCCTATAATAGCCAGTATCCTGAGCAAAGATAAAATTATCTCATAGTCCACCAAGCCTTGATTTTCCCCTTAAAAATTATGGGTGGAGATGTTTTTAAATATTTAAATATTTGCCTATCTTATCAACCACAAATAAAACATTCACTGCAGGCGATCTAATGGATTAGATCCATTTTGAAATGTTTGCTGATGGTTCAAACGTTCCTCTCAAAAATGTGCTTGCTTTTAAAACAATGCCAAATAAAACAATCTTCTGTGCATATAGAACATTTTATTTTGAAAATCCTTGCTGATGTATGCAGGGTCTGTGCAATGTCAAGAAACATATTTAATCAAACATCCCTGGGAGAACAGCCTAGTACTATTAGCCTCATTATACAGATAAGAACACTGAGATCTAAATAGGTTAACAAGGGGTTGCAGAATGCTTCGTAACAGCAAAGTGCTCTAAAAATATGTGTGCAAGGAAGAAAAATGTGATCTCTTGTAGGAAAGGGACCAGAGAAAACAGGTCGGAGAAAGAATTTATATTTCTGTTTGAAAGCTTTCATGGCTAATGTCAAAAAATACATTGTTCTCCTGAGCCACGTACAATTTTCTCACGCAGTATTTTGGGGAATTCTGCCACCTCATTCCAGAATTCTAGCAACGTAGATGTATAGCCATGGCTTTCCTCTGTGAAGTAGAAAGTAGTAAGAAAATTCTGGTTATGTTATTGCTATAAATATCGTGCACCATCAACACATTGCTGACGATGCCAATCTCATGCAAACCTAATAAATAAATTGCAGGTACATTATCAACTCTTGTTTTTTCATTCACCAAACATTTGCCGAGTAGTAATTCTGGATCAGTCAGTGCGCTAAGCCTATAGATATAATGATAAGTAAGACAGCCCCTGCCTCCAGTAGCTTAGTATGTAGAAGGAAAAAAACCAAATGTAATCAAATAAAAAGATAAAAAGGAAATATATACAAAGTACGCTGGAAGCACAGAAAAAAGTACAACCTGCCCTGCCTGGAAAACAAACAAACAAACAAACAGCAAAAGAATTAGAGGATATGATACTGGAATAGTGTCTTAAAACAAGGCAAACAAGGTGAAAAGCATTGTATGCAGAGAGAGTCATACATAGAAAGGCAAAGAAAGACAAAGGACATATGATATGACCCGGGTGTACAGGTGGGAAATAAAGATGGAAGATAAAATGGAAGGCTACATCATCAATGATGAAGGCTCTAAAACAGGGAAGGGATACGATCACACTTGTGTTTTGAAAAGATTAGTCTGTGCTGACAAGGAACTGAAGAGGGAGGCCCTGGAGGTAAATAGGGCCGGTTAGGAAATCAGAGTCTGGACGGTGGTCCAGGCTAGAGGTAATGAAAACCTGGAGCCTCTGCAATGGCCATGAGCAGCAGATGGTTGCAAAGATGTTGCATCAACATGATTTGGGAACTAGTACTAGTGCAGTGATTTGGGTGCCACATGGTCCTGGTGTCATTACCTAAGAATTATGGGGGAAAAGAGCAGGTTTGAGAGAAGATAGTGCCTCGGGATTTTATGTGTATGTGATTTTCTTTCTGAGTAAACAGAGTACAGGAGATATAACTGAATCCTTCATTGATTATCTCGCAATACCTTATACCCATTGACTTGAAATGAAGAGCTCTCCAATTCCATCAGTACATCGTAAGAATGTGAGTTCAGAGGCACTTGTTTTGAAGTCTCCTTTTGCTTGCCTTGAGAAAGAGGCTTCCCTCCTTAGGCCCAAACATAAGTCTTGCAGACCTATCTCTTCATTTTATAAAGCCTGTTGGGAAATCAGGATAGTAAAGGGGTGGGCAAAATGGGAATTGAAAGAAACAACTCAAGGCATGCCTTTCCATCTCTGGATGCCCAGCTTCTTGTGGAAGAATGGCACATGGACCATGCTTCATATTTAATAAATGAATAAAATTTCAATCTCATTATCTTCTGCAAAGATCTGTAGCAAGTCAGTGTGGGAGGCCCTGGTTCTGACCACTGAAAGGAATTAATGAATCAGATTTCAAGATACTGTTTTTCAGGATATAGCTTCAAAATGAAAGGTTCTAACATACTAACTGTGACTGACACTGGCCATGGACAAGTTTAAGCATAAATGTCCCTGGGTAATCACAACTGTGTTTAATAATCTGCCCCAGAAGTTGCTGTGGCATCCTTGTTTCTGCCTAATGGAAGAGCTGTTTTCAGTTCAGACCTCTTTTAAGAAATTATTCTACCCATCCCCACAATGCAGCAGATCACAGCATCTGGCCAGAACAATTTAAGACAGAAGAGGTAGAGAGCCACACAGAGTAGATAACTATTCCCAGGTAAGGACTACTAAATAGTGGAAGGCATTTTATAGATCATAGTGAAGGGAAGTAATTTCATTTGCTTATCATCAAAATAACATACTTAAACTGAGAGGAATCTCATAAGCAAGAATTGAAGATTTCTGGAAAATAATAAGCTTAATTTTTAAATCGAGCTATTTTAATTGCTCATTTGATTAAAATTTTGAAATTAAATAGCACATGTAGCTGAAGACTTCTCTCAGAATTATTCAAAGCCTGCTGTCATTAATGCACTCTTGTACTTACCTACCTGTTTCCCTCACTTACCTTCACAAGTATAATTTCATATATAAGGATACAAACGTGCTCTCTCCATTCTTCAAAGGCGAAATTCTCTATTCCTCTCAAAATTCCAAATTCTCAGTTTGTTGGACATTTTGTCAAAAACCTAGACCAGTGTCCCTTCTCAAGCTACAGCTCGGTGTTTCTTAGTTCATTATTTTATTCTTGTTTGAGGAATAAAAGGATTCATGTACAATTAGACATTTATTGATTATTGTCACATTATTTACCTCATGGGGAAATCTGTCAAGAATAATATAAATCTATAAACTTTTTCTTGACTTCATCTTGCCTTGGTTTGAGAAAATAAAGAGCTGGTTAAGGACAATGCAACATGAACACAATTCCAGTTATTGATCCTTATATATAGTCTGCATTTTAATATTACTAGAGAAATGGAAAATCCCCTTGGAGTTTGCACAAAAGAATTCAACTTATATTTCAATTATTTGGATGGATGGCCTCCACTGTCCTCTAACAATGCCTCTGATATTTTTATTTTGTTTTGCTTTATTCCACTTGTTTACTTACTTATTTTACTTAAATGTTTCTAGTGCCTGATTATCTTCAGAAAAGAAGATTTTCTAGGAGTCTTTGAAACCAAAAGCATCCTTAATACATCCTCCAAAAGGTAATTGACTTATATGTCCCAATTTCAAATGAAACATTAATCCATTTAGTAACTTAAATTACACGGTGAGTTCGCCAGAAAGTTATTTTGTTTAAAAAAAAAAAAGAATATTCCAGGGCACATGGGTGGCTCAGTGGGTTAAAGCCTCTGCCTTGGGCTCAGGTCATGATCTCAGGGTCCTGGGATCGAGCCCCGCCTCAGGCTCTCTGCTCAGTGGGGAGCCTGCTTCCCCCTTTCTTTCTGTCTGCCTCTCTGCTTACTCGTGATTTCTCTCCCTGTCAAATAAATAAACAAAATCTTAAAAAAAAAAAAAAAAAGAAAGAAATATTCCATGGGAGCGTTATTGAGATTTTTCTTAGCCAAAATTACTTCAGTCATGCTCAGTGGGGTAAAACTTCAGAATTCTATCCTATATTTGTTCACGGGCCAAAGAGGACACACTATTTCTTGAAGAAAACATTTTCTCTGGAAGTTGTGTTTGATGCTGAGTCATCAACATCACCAGCTTTTTCTGTCACCTGTCAGTTCCTCCTAACTACAGAGTTCAACACATGCACTTCAGGTTAACTGAAGTTTCTAGATAAGCTCTTACATCAATGACTAATGATTTTTTTACATAGATTCCATTTATCAACTATGACTTTAAATATGCCCTTTTAAAAATAACCTGTCCCATTTCAAATGAATAATATCATTGCAGACCACCCCCAGAGCTGTGGCTCTGAACTCAAGAGAAAAGTTACAAATGTAAACACTTTAGTCTTTCAGAAAGAGATTGTTATTGGGTTCACTGTTACATTCACTCCCATTTGTATCTGTGGTAGGTCACGATCTAGTCCACCATTTATGAATACACACAAAATGGTTTTATATTTTTCATTAAGTATTCGGTTTGGAGAAAGAAGTAACTGTGGAGAGGTCTTCATAAACATCAGTTAAAGAAGAAATTACCTTTCCTGGAAAAGTGGAGTGTGGTAAAAGGAAATGGTTATCAACCTCACTTCAAACTATTCCTAGAAATGTTTTACCTGAGTATTCTGGTTAGTGGATTTAAGGGGAAAAAAAGACTGTTTCAAACTTTGTCCAGGAGAAATAGGAGCCTGGTCGTTTTGTCTGGAAATGGAGTCGTTTTACAGTCATTGAGGCCTGTAGTCACAGAAGTGCTCTGGGGTCCACAAGGCAGGACCTTGTGCTCAATAGGAGGAGGGGGTGTCTGGATCCCCGTGAACAAAAAGAAGTCATTTATGGCTCAGAGTTTACATAACGCATGTAACCTTCCAGTAGGTCTCTTTGCTCTCACTGAGCCATGACATGTACTGAAATTACATGAAGTCTATTCTCTTGTAGGATAAGATGTTTATATCATTAGCAATCTGAGATAAAGTACTATCTCAAAAATATCGCTTGGATTCAGTCAACATAAAACCGTATCTATCCATTGCTTCCTCTCAGAGAACATGGTGTTAAATCCCACATTTTAAAGGTTTCTGAAGCCATAGAGTTAGGACTTTTGGAGCACTAATTTTTTTTTTCTTCTCTAACTCAGCAATCTTTCCAGTTTATGTTTATCTGGTCATTCATTCATTCGTTCAGCAGGTACTTATAGAACCTCTATTATGGGGGCACCTGGGTGGCTCAGTGGTTTAGGGCCTCTGCCTTCAGCTCAGGTCATGGTCTTGGGGTTCTGGGATCGAGCCCCGCATCAGGCTCTCTGCTCAGCGGGGAGCCTGTTTCCTCCTCTCTCTCTCCCTCTCTGCCTGCTTGTGATCTCTCTCTGTCAGGTAAATAGATAAAATCTTTAAAAAAAAAAAAAAAAGAACCTCTACTCTACTAAATATTTAAATGGAATAATACAAAATAAGATTTAGCACCAAAATCAGTAGGAAACGGAGTTTAAAAGAGAAAACTATCTGCATGGGCAGTAATGGTCTAGAGTAACTTCATTTTTGAGTGATCTTAAAGCAAAAATTGTCAAGTAGCTCCCTCCCATTTCCTTCTTTTCAGTATCTCTGACTCTAGGTCCTCACTGTCTTCCCTTGACCCTCCTCATTCCTCCTTCAGGCACATATAAATACAAAACCAGTTGGTCCAGAAAACCCCACTATGAACTTCTCTTACCAAGCAGGCCATGTAAGATCTTTTCTCCTTTCTCCTTTTCCCATCACTCATCTGATCTTACCTATCCAGTAGATGGTCTTCTCCATGGGGTCTTGTTTTCTGCTAGGAGACTCATATATTAACGAAAGGTGTACACTTTCCTAATGTGTTTTCTGGAATAATTCAAGGAAATGGTTCGAAAAGGAAATGGTTTGAACACCAGCTTAGTCAGGATGGTGGTAGTAATATCTGTGACCAGAAGGCCAATCTGGGTAGCCACATGTTCTACTAAGGCATAGCCCACTATGACTATTTCTGTGTCAAACTGGCTTTCATGTGTACATGTAGAGCAGTGAAGAACTGATTGAGGGGAAAGGAGCTAACTTGCAGAGCTGTTGCAGTTTGGGCCTCAGTCAATCCTTTGAGAAGCCCTGGGGCTGACCCCTCAGCATTGTCCCAAATTGAGGCATGGAGGGTGTACCTTTTATCCCCATATCATCCAGTCATTGACCACAAGCTGCCCCGTAGAGGCAGAGGTTGCTTGGTCAGGTTTCCTACAACGGAGGGCAATTTCCAAGAAGAAACACAGTGTGAGCTGACAGCAGCCAATATGCCCAGCACCTGGAGGATGGAAGTGTTATTCCTGAAGAATCTCAAAGGGAACCAAAGTATGAAGGCAAGATTGGGGGAGTATCTGTTAATATTAGGTTTCCCTTAACTCCCAAGTTATTTTTAAGACCAGATTTCTACACTAACAGGTTGGACATTTATATTATTCCCTATACCTATCATCTGTTCCTCAAATGATTAGCAGTTAAACAAATATATATATATATTTATATATATATTATATATATGTGTGTGTGTGTGTGTGTGTGTGTGGGTGTACACACACACAAATTATGTATATTCTGTATATATGTATCTATACAAATATAGAGATAGATACGTATAATCTCTGATCAATGAACTGAGTTTGGTAACTCAAGATAGTTGTCTTACTCACCTTAATAGAGCCCCCAGGTGATAGGAACATAGTGTAAGGGACTCCCTATTAGCCTAAAGGATGCCATCAAGTTCTTGATGACCTTCTTGAAGGATGTAGTAAACTCTCAATTTGAGACTGCTGTTATGGCTGCAAAAATACTAGCATACAATGAGTTCAGGTTTTTAAGCTATACATTCAGAAGGAAGTTATATTTTTATTACCCTTGTAATGAGACAAGAAGCCCAGTCTTTATGGAATCTATATATTTACACACATGGAAGCAAAACAGCCTTCTGAATAACCATGATTTTGCAAACCCTTGCTTCCTCAAGTAAATAAAGATGGAATTTCATGCTTTTAACTTAGTACATGGTCTAAATTTTAATTTATCACAATGTACTCCTAAAAGTGAATCTCACAAAGAGCACAAAGGTCTTCATTTTAGAACAGGTAATTTAACATGATGCCATTTCATTTGAAATATTCAGACTCAACTGTCTACCAAAAATAACCAGTATTGAATTCAAAACACATCCCACTGGGCCAAAAATCATATCCTCTAATTACACAGTCTAAATTTATGATGGTCTTAGTTGAGTCTCTAATCTGTTTAGACATATTCTTTTTTGAATCATTGTACTTGTGACAGATATTCAAAATTGTTGTTTGGGACTCCTTAACATCATTTTGAAATTCAATTTGTAACCCTCAAAATATCAGTCATATCAACTCACAAGAGCTTTGGCCAATTTAAAGTTGAATGAGTTTGGAATTCTTACTCAGGAGGTTGAAAACTATGGAAGATGGCTGGAAAAGCATCAGGTATACATGTTATAAAAATTGACTTCATGCATGGGGTATGATAATCCAATTAATTCAACTGACAATTGTACTAAGACTGTTACTAATTCCCTGCAAAAGAATAAAAACTTCCCAGTAACTAATCTCTAAAGGTATATTTGATGACTCTTCCTGGAATGGTTATTATACTCAGAGAAATCTACACCACCATATCACAATTAAAGGACTTGGCACAATGCTTTATGAGACCCCAAACTGAACAGCCACATGTTCTTATATTATCTCCTCAATTTGGGGGGCAAGTAATGCTGCTTATGGGAATATTGTTAAACCCCATTAGCAGAAGCAAACTGGTTCCCCTAAGATTATGTGTACAAACAAACATGAAGGGAAACCCTGTAATAAACGAGTTTATCAGAGCTAAAAGGAAAATTAGAGGTTGGATTCCTGTCTCTCTCTGCATGTAGATTTGACTGAAATGTAGTGGTGGGGGCGATGGGGACATGTAGGAAAGATTAGATGGTTTGGAAATAATTTATCCTTCCCAGTTTAATTGGAAATACTAATAAGGACAGGTCCTTTTGTCTTTTCCTTTGAGCTTTTAAAAGGCAGGATGTTCATAATAATGCTTAATACTTAAATAATACCTTTCTTCTTCAAAGAGTTTTAAATACAGTAACTACCTGCTAGATTCTATTCCCAGCAGGCCAGAAGAGCGCCTTACCTCAAACCCAGCTAAACTGTTGAATGGCCCATGTTAAAGTACAGAACTAATGGCAAATAGGAAGAAAATAATTGATCCACAATCTCCCCATACCGTAAGATCATGGAGTGGCAAGTTAAAATCCTGATAACTTTTATATCTTTTAAGATCGCCTACATTTTTCAGTAAAATTTAATATTCTTTCTTTCCTTATTACAAAAGGAATATATGTTCATTGTAAAAGTCCTGGAAAATATGAGCAAGGGGGGAAGAACACTTTAGTTAATTGCTAATTCACTTCATAGGTTGGGATGGCAGTGCCTAATCTTTATCAGTTCTTTGTTTTTACAAAGTGCAATGGATCACAATGAAATATTAGAAGTTTAAACCTGAAAGCAGTGCTAGCATAACTAGAGAACACGATTAATCTGCAAAGAAATGGAAAATAGCAAGGTACATTTAAATCCAGCAACTTGATTTTTTTTTTGTAATTTTAAGTCATCTATTCTTTTTTTTCCCCCCAAATATGTTTATTTTTTCAGTGTTACAAGATTATCTATTCTTAAGATGGTTTGGTTTCAATTTTAACAGACAAAATATTTACTAAAATGTATTAGTCAGGTTTTGCTTATTTTTTCTTCTGAATTATTCTTATTCTTTATTTATATATTTATTCATTCAGCAATTAAGTATTGAAAATGTTATATTTGAACGGTTTTGCGCTAGGAGCTGAAGAAAGCATTTAATCAGAGAAAAGACCAAGAACCTTGCTTCTTGTTTTCTGATTTGGATTCATCTGATTTCTAACAGTATATGTAACTAATGCCAATATTTGAAAGACAGATTTGAGCACTTACTTAAAAAATAAAACCCTTTAAGGATTTCAGATTTCTCTTATTTCATTTATAAATGTAATATTTCTTTTTTTTTTTTTAAGATTTTATTTATTTGACAGCGAGAAACACAGCGAGAGAGGGAACACAAGCAGAGGGAATGGTAGCGGGAGAAGCAGGCCTCCTGCCGAGCAAGGAGCCCAATGCGGGGCTCATCCCAGGACGCTGGGATCCCAGGACCCAGGATCATGACCTGAGCCGAAGGCAGACACTTAACGACTGAGCCACCCAGGCACCCCTATAAATGTAATACTTCACAGTAGATTTTGGATCAAGCTAATTTAGAGGTCTATTTTTCATACCACTTGAGCCTTACCAGAACTGCATAGACCTGCTTTCTCCCTTGAGAAGCTAATTACAATACCTCATATTTAATATCTCATATAATGTAAATTTTGCCATGAAGAGAAACACTATATAAATTTGGGAGGGTAGGAAAAAAAGTTGTGCATATTCCAGATAGAAAGGTGAAGATCGAAGGGAAAAGGGTAAACATGTTCCATTCAGCTAAGTCTATCCTCTTTTAAGGGTTTTCCTTGAGATCCCATCCAATAATTTCTGTTCTTATCTCAGAATTAGGACAGGATTGACCTTTTCTGCAAGGACAACTGGCAAACAGAGGTTTCATTCTGTTTTGTTTTCGTGGCATGTAAGAAGGGGAGAATATGCATTAGGTAGGTAACTGTCTCTGCTGGAATAACTAATACAGGGCATTTTTTTATATATGCAAGTGTATGTATGTTACACATTCCCAAGAAGCTTGATCTAAGAGAGGAAAAGATAAAATGAGCAAAACTTTTTTTTAAAGATTTTATTTATTTGTAAGACAGAGAGAAAGCAGAAGCAGGGGAGCAACAGGCAGACTCCCCACTGAACAGGGAGCCTGAAGTGAGGCTTGACGCTGGGATCAAGACCTGAGCCAAAGGCAGACCCTTAACACCCTGAGGCACCCAGGTGTCCCAAGTAAAACTTTTATACAGATAATGAGATTTGAATCTACAAGAGATTGGTTTTAGAATTAAGGCTATGAGAATTCTCAACGAAAAGAGAACTTATTCATTTTCATTTCAAGAATTTGCAAACACCAAACCAGCCCTACAGGAAATATTGAAAGGAGTCCTCTAAGCAAAGAGAGAGCCTAATAGACCAGGAAGGAATAGAGACAATGTACAGTTAACAGTCACCTAACAGGCAATAAAATGGCACTAAATTCATATCTGTCAATAGTTACCCTGAATGTAAATGGGCTAAATGCCCCAATCAAAAGACACAGAGTATCAGAATGG
>CM053605.1:116291997-116335372 GCA_028646535.1 Procyon lotor | reverse complement strand
AGAAAGCTGGGGTGGCAATCCTTATATCAGATAAATTAGATTTTCAGCCAAAGACTATAATAAGAGATGAGGAAGGACACTATATCATACTTGAAGGGACTGTCCAACAAGAAGATCTAACAATTGTAAATATCTATGCCCCTAACATGGGAGCAGCCAATTATATAAACCAATTAATAACAAAGTCAAAGAAACACATTTTCATTTCAAGTTAACAAGATTGGGGGGTGGGATCCATGATGGATAGAAATAGTCCCTGCCCCCAAGGAATTCAGCCTAGTGATGCAAATGTTTAAATAAATAATTTTATTTATTTGTTTAAATAAATAATTTTAATATAACGTAAAATCCCAGTTGCCCTGAGAAACCAACTCCATAAAGGAGTATGGGAGGGGTGGGAGAGCTTTGGGAAGGAGTAAAAGTAGAGGAGTCTACATGTGCTCTAGGCTTACCAGGTAAGTAAAAGTACACTAAGGGGATGAAACAAGGGAAGGACCTTTTAGAGCAATGGAGCAGTAAAATTCAACATGTATCAGGAGCTGACTGGCGAGAAGGGCATGCACAGCTCAGGTTGCTCAGAGTTTGGTCTATGAATCCATATGCATCCCAAATAAGATACTCCACCCCTACTAATCCTAATTCAGTTAAATCAGTGTTTCTGAACATGCTCTTCAGAATTCTTAGGCACATCAAAATTTGAGGACCCCATGTCTAGCTTGATGCAAGAGAAACTGGGTCAAAGAGACTGTCCAGGACCCTATCAATAGCTTCTTGCATTCCTGTCTTGTACCAGTTCAACTATATTCCTTCAGAAATATAGTTTATTTTTTTTTTAAGATTTTATTTATTTATTTGACAGAGAGAGATCACAAGTAGGCAGAGAGGCAGGCGGGGGGCGGGGAGCAGGGATGCAGGCTCCCCACTGAGCAGAGAGCCCAATGCGGGGCTTGATCCCAGAACCCTGAGATCATGACCTGAGCTGAAGGCAGAGGCTTAACCCACTGAGTCACCCAGGCGTCCCCAGAAATATAGTTTAACTGTATTTCTGAGTTACGGTGATTTGTGACTCTTTTACAGACACTTCTCTTGGCCACACCCTCATTGAAGTTCTGGCTCTTTACCTAATCCACGAGGCCAACTTAGTCGGAACAACACAAAGATGTTGAAGCCCTGGGTCTGAGATTTTATTCGTTATTTGTGTGAAAGACCCCTTCAGTAATCTAGTGAAGTTATGGACCTCACTTCTAAAAATAATGTTTCTAAATACATAAAATAATATACATAAAACAAAGCAAACCAACTATATTGAAACACATTTATCAACATACTAAAAAAAATAAAATAAATTTGCACTATTATGTGCTTTCTTAATGCACTAATTAACAAGCAAATATATATATATTATAGGTAGAGATATATTAATATGGAGGTTACTGTTGCTTAGCTTGAATAGAGCATTAATGGTGGTCTTTAACAAAGCAACATGTATGTCATATCAAACATGGAAGCATGTTATTTTTTTTCCATCCACGTTCATGGACCTCCCTTCCTGAAGACTTACAGGTTTCTGTGGACCCCACATTAAGAACCTCTATTAGGGAGTTATCTTCAAATGGAGCAGTTGTCCTTAAATGGAGCAGTACTGTGAATCTGGAGGCAATTTGAGTTATCACCATAACTGAGGAGATGCTACTGGCCATTAGAGGGGAAGAGGGCTGGGAAAGCTGATAGCCTGCAATGTGCTAGGGAACGCCCATAAAACAAAATAGTGTTCTGTCCCACATGACTCTCCAGTGAGGTCTTGCCATTTATACAGGTGGGTGAAAATTCTCTCTATAATCAATCCTCTGAACCTAAAATCTGTCTCCGTTGTACATAGGAACACAAAATAATGCAAGCTGAATTATCCAGGAATGCAACTATGATGCAAATTGAGAGACAATTATAATTTGGCTTGTTTAAAACTTTACAAAGCATTGTTCACCATTTTATTTTTTAAGGTTTTATTTTATCATTTATTTTAGAGAGAGAGAGACAGAGAGTATGTGTGGGAAGAAGGGGCAGAAAGAGAGGGTGAGGGAGAGAGAGTCTGAAACAGACTGCCCAACACAGGGCTCAATCTCAGGACCCTGAGATCAGGAACTAAAGCCAAGAGTCAGACATTTAACTGACCGCACCACCGAGGCACCTGTTCACTGTTTTAGAAAATTATGTCGCCAACAGCAAGGTCATGCAAGGAATTTGAGTCTCAAATATTGTATCTATTGTATTCATGGTGATTCTATGCATGGATGTGTGTATATGGATGTGGGTACACATACTTAGCCTCTCTATTAAAATGTCAAATATAAAGTAAAAGATAAAATAAGTAGTAAGTTAAATAAACAATAAAATGTAAAGTAAAAATACTGATAATATTGAATATTGCTTTACTTCTCCTAAATCTGAACTTCAACATTGTTAAGTAGATATACACATGACACTGCTTCACTATGTCTGGTCACGTTCAAACATTTATTTACATATCAAAATGTACATTATTTTTGATAACTTAATTTCCTTTTACCAATACATTATATAGCAGCTTTAGCATTGTACTGATTGCTTAGAAATTTTACATATTGTTTTATATACATATATATGTAGAACATATATATACTTCATGATATAACGAGGGCATTACAAAATGTTTACCACGTAAAGATGTATCTGGTCCAATATGGTTAGGAACCATTTACTCCAGTCTAAAATCTTCACAGACCTTCCCTAAAAAAGCTACGGGAGTATATGCTTCATTTCACAAGAAGAAAAGTAAACCTGGAAGGAAAGTCTGAGAAAGGAGAAGTAACAAGGAACACAGAAATAGCTAAAAAATATGTTAGTAAATAGAAATGAGTGTCTATTAATCCACAAGTATATTTTTATGTTTATTTAAACATACATTAAACCTTTAGATGTAGCAAAACCAGTGCATTTGAGGAAACACTGGAGTTGTATGTGTGATGGAACAGGGTATGCCAAACTGATATTGTGTTCAGCAGGAGAATATAAATAAATAAATAAATAAATAAATAAATAAATAAATATCCATTAAAAGGACAGAAAAATAGTATATAATTTCTAAGGCAGCAGAGAAAATTATAGTGCACATGGAACTCTTTATTTAACTATTAGGAAGCTGAAGTGGGAGAGAGCACAAAGAAAACACAAGAGAAAAAAATACAACTAAGAGTGTAGAAGTATGTCTAAATAGATGAGGAGTCACAATAGATATTAGCAGATTAGAGCTGTAAAACAATAGAGGTTATCAGAATGCATAAAAAACAAAGTCTAACTCTATGCTGCTTATATATGACCCATCTAAAATATAACTACACAGAAAGACTAAAAATAAAAGGATAAAAAATGATAAATGCTAAATCAGACGGATAGAAAAAAATTGTAATTGCAAAAATAAAATGAACCAAAACAGAATTTAAGGGAAAAAGCATTAACAAGATAAAGAGAAACACTGAATAGTACTAAGAAACAATGATTCAGCAGGAAAATCTGCCCATCTTTGATATATACTTAAAAAACATAGCCCCGCCAAGACATAGAAAGCATTACCTTACTGAATTACTAAGAGAAATGGACAAACTAACGATCTCAGTGAGAGATCTTAGACTGAGAGCTCAAAAAATAAAAATAAAATAAAATAAAATAAAATAAACTGAAAGCTCAAATTGATTAATGATTAAAAAGATGATTAATGATTAATAAGAATATCAAAGAGTAGAACAATGAAATTAACCAGCTTGAGCCAATAAATATGAATAGACTTGTGCACCAAATAGTAAGTACTATTACTTACTATTACATAATAGTAAGTAAATACATTCTTTTCAGTATACATTTCAATTTATACATTCTTTTAAAAACTGACTACATATTATGTCACCAAAGAGAGCTCAACAACTTAAAAGAACAGCCATTTTATGAAACATGTTCTCTGACCATGATAAAAAAAATTTGAAATTCAAGAGTAAAATGTAACTATAGAATATTTGGGAAGAAAAAAAATGTACTCCTAAATAACTCTATGGATAATAGAGAAAAGCGTAATAGAAATTAAAACACCTGTAGCAAATTCAACAGCAATAAATGCATTACACATAAGGCTCTCAGGAAGTACTTGTTGAATGAGTAAACTAACATCCAGAGCTTTTGTCTTCCAGGCTGATGGCTTTCAATTGTCATTATGAGGAATACTAAATTGAAGTACATGAAAAACAATCTATAAAAATAAAAGACCAGGTAAAATCTAAATAAAAATAATAATTTTCAGCCTGTCAGGCTAAAACTTCAAAAGACACTTAGGATATCTAAAAGAAGAAATGTTCTTAAGGTCTCACTGTGAATGGTATTATTCCTACTACCTATATGATAAATGGGCCAGGAAGAAATCTTGTTTATAAAATAAGCAAACAAACACCAATTCCAGGAGTAAACATCAGCACTCATTAACTCACCTAGCTGACAGAAAACCAGAATTTTACATAATACAGAGTGCCTCCCAAATCTATCAGACATGAATTTAATGAGCTTAGCTAAAATCTTCAGTAAAGTATGAGTTGATGGAAGAGAGAAATATTTATTTTGTTGTATCCTTTTCTTGATGAAGAGGAAAAAAGAAATTACTTGAAAGACTAAAAATAACTGAAAATCTGATCAAACGTTTTATATCCTTTTCCTGAGCAGCAAGCATTTTGTCCTTGTGAAAAGAGACAATTTTTAACACTAGGTATCACTTAAAGGTCTTTGCCAGCATCTTTTTGTATACTGTCAATGGAAAGTTACTGCAATAATCTTTACAATTCTAGTCTAGAAAAATTTCACCTATGGTATACAAATGTCATTATTCAGGAAAGTTAAAGCAGGCGTCTTAAGGATGTTGACTCAGTTCTTTGTGCTACCTTTGCATTATAGAGCCAAACTGTATGCAAAAGAAACAACAAATACCATCTTCCATTATATAAATACATATTTTCTAGTTCATCATTTTATTCTTTCTTCTTATAGACAAAATTTTGCCTCCTCATAATCAGGCTTTTCATGGAAAAAGTTACTTGGATTTGCCTTTTCTTCACTTCAGGTGGGTTACTTTTTTTAAATCCCCTTTTCCCAAATAAGGTATTGGGTTTGAAAGAAAGATAACTAATTTGAACTCCTCTAACTAATTTGAAAACCTGTGCGATTCAGGGGAGTTAAAGCCCTGGTTATAATAAACAATCTACATTCAAAGCACAGGCAGTCCCCAAGTTGCAAATGGGTTATATTCCAAAAGTTAATTTCAAAGTCTGCTCTTTAGAACTTGCAAGGCATTTTGCCATGGAAACAAAGTTATAAATGACAGTTGAATTTCCAGGCTAGCCCACAAAAAAGCCTATCTAACCCATAATGTGTTTGAATCCAATTGCTTCAAGGAGAGGTTTGTAGCAGAACATAATAGTCCACTGACAGGCTGATTGGTGGTCCACTTTGCCATAACTCTCAATTTAGTGTTGTTGGCTTGTCATTTTAATATTTCTTCATTTTATTCCCTAAAGATGTATTAGTCTAATAATACCTTTCTATAAAAAGCATTTAATTCATTTCTCATGGCCATGTCAATTATTTTAGGACTTTGATTTACCTTAAAGCAAGGGATAAATAAGTATTTTTTTTCCTCTGTGATAAAAATACCGGTTTCTTTCTTTAAAAGGTGTTTTTTTTTGTTTTTTTTCTTGATGTGTTTTTTGCTTATCCTGAAATTTATGCAAAGTCAAAATTCCTTTCTAATCACTTGGTTTGATGGCAGTAATCCATAAAGGTTTTTCTCTTGTTTTGTTTTAATTTGCTGGTTATTTTAAAAAGTCTTTGATAACAACAGTTATCAAACAACAGTGGCTTGACAAATATCAGTGATGAACTCCATTAATCAACAATACCAAACAGCATTTCACTTTTGCTGTTTCACATCTCTGACTCCTGATAAAAGATAAGCAGTTCCTGGGGTACCTGGGTGGCTCAGTCAGTTAAGCATCTGACTCTTGTTTTCAGCTCAGCTCTTGATGTCAGGGTTGTGAGTTCAAGCTCCATGGTGAACTCCAAGCCTAGCACACATGTTGAACTCCAATTCCTCACATGTCAACCAAGGACCCTTTTAATCTGGCCCCAACCCACATTTTCTGCTTTGTATCTCGGTACTTTCCAACTCAAACTTCTGCACAGGCTTATTTCTTACCTCCAGGCACACTTGGCATTTTCCCATCTCATGCCTTTGTTAGCTCTCAGTCCCATTAAAGTGCTCTCCTCTGACCATTCTACTTGAAGCCTATTCTTCAAGGTTCACCCCCTATTCAACCCTCCTGAACTAACATGGACTAATGGAAAGACTGTGTTAGAGTCAAGCTATGAATCTCAGCTCTGCAGCTTTCTTAGCTGTATGTACGTGAACATATGTTTAGCCTCTCAGAACCAAAGTTTCTCATCTATAAATGAGAGTAGTAGTAATCTGATCAGTGCTGAAGATTAAATAAAAATGGAATTTAAAAATCACAATGCCTGGGATGTCTGGGTGGCTCAGTCATTAAGCGTCTGCCTTTGGCTCAGCTCACGTTCCCAGGGTCCTGAGATCGAGCCCGGCATTGCACTCCCTGCTCAGCGGGAAGCATGCTTCTCCCTCTCCCACTCTCCCTGGTTGTGTTCCCTATTTCACTCTCTCTCTCTCTCTCTGTCAAATAAAAAAAATAATAAAAAAAAGAAGCATAATGCCTGTGTTTGATCATCCCATAACAACTGATTGCTTGCCTTTTTGAACCCCTGTAGCACTTACCTGGGCTATTCATTACAAATGTTATATCTCTGATGTCTTTTTGCATGAGTATATTGTGTCTCCTTCACCAAGTACTTTAAATCTATCTGGTTAAAATCCATCAATCAAAATCCAGGCAGGAAATCAAAAACCACATAGTTATTTCAAACAGAGGGATTTAATTCAAGGAGTTAGTCACATAGACACTGAAAAACTGAAGGGGCAAATGGGGGATTCTGGAGGAAGTAGCCAACACCTGCTGGGCTTCAGGGAGTGGAGAACTAAATGAGAGAAACCTAGTTGCTTGGAGGAAGGGTGTCCTCATATAGTTAGTGCTCAGGTCTCTGAAGGAGGTGTTGCATGGCTAGTGGTCGTGCTAATGAGGAGGCACAGCTGGGTAGCAGAGGTAGCCATAAAGGGATGTGGCCCAACCACTGCTAAATATGCCAAAAGACATTGAGGCAATTTTGCAGCTCTTACCTTTTGAAAAGAATACAAATAGGAAGCAAATTCTGTCTCTCCTTCACCTGCCTTCCAGTCTCTCTCTAGTGACCACAAGCCTCCTTTGGCAGATCCTGGCAGGAAGGCAGCTGATGAGGGAGTCTGGGGAATGTAGTCTCCAGACCTAGCCCTAGGATCCCAGGACACAGTATAAAGGGATGGACTTGGGGCTAAGAGCAAAAGGGAAATAATCAGCACAAAAAGTAAGTTTGTTAGGGTCAGGCCACTTGTTCTTTGTACCAAGTCTTCTACATAAAAGATAATTCTATAAATGTTTCTTGATTTGTTCCCTCCTTTGCTATATACCCCTCTCTGAAGCATATTTGGATTATTACTTTAAATTAGATTCTTACAAGAAAAGAGTTTGCTCTTACTCTGTGTTGAGTAAGACGTCTAACATAGTATTAATGTTCAGTGGTATTAAGAAAATTAATATAGTAAATCATTTCATTAACATCCAAGTCCCTCCTCTGAAGTACTTGATTGTTTTTGTAGCTGAGGTCACAGCTTGAGCGCAAACCATTTTATTGCCCTAGGATTTGAGCATGTTTGGGCATGTCTACAGAGCTGGTAGAGCAGGCCTATTTAGAGAGGAAAAAAAAATCTCATCCTAAATGAAGAGATATATGAAAAGTTTGCTTCAAGTTCAATTGCCCACTGTTAAAGGAAAAGGCTTAATGGAACATACTGCTTAGTCCATGAATTCATGCCTGAGTCCTAGAGCTGCAAACAAATTATATATTTATCTAGTTTGCTATGATATACGTGGGAACTTGAGAGCTGAAGGCAAGAGCAACAGGAGAGAGTGTCTATGGAAAACTATCTTGGTATAGGCATGGATGTCCTTCAAGTCAGGCATTCATAGTCTTAGCACAGATAGCACTGCAATCAGGGAACTTTGTTGGCTTTGGAAACAACAGAAGAAAACAACTGAATAAGCCAGAGGAGGACAGAAGAAAGACAGTGAATGTCAGGGAATTGCTCAGAGGACTAACTCTTGGAGTGCACCTGTATAGATCCCTGGGGATTCTTAGAATCATCTGGAAGAAATTTGACTATGGGTGCGAGAATAGTGTGAGGGGACTCTTTGAGAGTTCTACCACAACCCTATTTTATTCTCAGTCTGCTGTAGCTTGGGAAAATGAACTACATTTAAATTTCCCATGTTTTATGACCCTACAATTGCACTACTGGGTATTTACCCCAAAGAAGCAGATGCAGTACAAAGAAGGGCCACATGTACCCCAATGTTCATAGCAGCAATGGCCACAATCGCCAAACTGTGGAGAGAGCCAAGATGCCCTTCAACAGATGAATGGATAAAGAAGATATGGTCCATATATATACAATGCAATATTATACCTCCATCAGAAAGGATGAATACCCAACTTTTGTATCAACATGGACGGGACTGGAAGAGATATAAGAGTGAAATAAACCAAACGGAGAGAGTCAATTACCTTATGGTCTCACTTACATGTGGAGCATAAGGAAAAACATGGAGGGCATTATGAGAAGGAAAGAAAGGGTGAATGGTGGGAAATTGGAGGGGAACCATGAGAGACTGTAGACTCTGAGTAACAAACTGAGGGGTTTGGAGGGGAGGGGGTGGGGGTTGGGCGAGTCTGGTGGTGGGTATTGAGGAGGGCACGTATTTCATGGAGCACTGGGTGTGGTGCATGAACAATTAATCTTGTAACACTGAAAAAATAAAATATAAGTATTTGGAGGAAAAAAATTTCCCATGTTTTAAGTTTCTACAATTTAAAGCTGAGTATTTATTTGATAAAGGTCATCTTCTGTTATATATTTAAATAAAGTTTCTTTATTTTACTCTCTTTTAGCAATGGTAATCACTATTAGTAATTAATTTTAGCTTTTGTCTTTTCAATATAATAGTACATCTTATATGTACAGTATAAAGAAAAAAATAAGATCAAACTTCAGAAGTACTTTGGTTTTCAAGAATTTTATACATAAAAATTTGAATAAATAAAACTAGCATTTTATTTATTTCACTAAAAGTATTCAATTTATAAACAACTTCTCTAGTTTTTCTGATTACTCGAAGTCATTTTCCTTATCTAAAAGATGCCTGCTTTACTTGTATACTATGTGTAAAAATTAAAGGCAACTTATAAAGATATTACATAACGTAATTTGTCTACTAATTCTAAAATGCAATTTGGCTTAAATATTTACTTCTGAAATTTGAGGAATAGCTTTAAGTTTGGTGACAAGTTAGAGTATCTGATTTTTCATTTTCTACTTCATTTAAATTTTCTTTTTCTTTTTTCCAGATTAAAATCTCATTGTTTTGTTGATAATGTATTGTTCTGGTTTTGAAATTGGCTTTTTTGAAGAAGAAAAAAAAAGAAAGAAAAAGACATGTACTTTGGGAATAGTTTTTGCAAATCCCAAGTCATTTTTGGCCTCATTATCCTTATAGATGCCTATCTCCTTCACCCATCTTTAAAATTGATTCATATGTCATCTGGTTATGCTGGATAATGATCCTGGTGTGTTCAACCCCAGGGCTGCTATCAGAGCCTCCTAAAGCTGTACAAAACATCAAAGAACTGTTGACAGTCTAAAAGACAGATATAGAAACCTTATTTTTTCAACCTGGAGAAAATCCTTATAATCTGTCTATTCTTATAGAGCCCCTCCAGGTCAAGAACCTATTCAATGAGTCCTGACGGTAACCAGAGAAGACTTTCCCCTCTGTAGAAGTAAGACTGTCTCTATGAGCATTACTTTGAAACCATATCATTAACATTGACAAATTTGGACTATTAGGATTATCATTTTGTGATTAAAGAATTCCTTGGTCTTTCCTAATTGGTTTCTCTATAAAGAACAAACAATATAAAAGACTTGAACCACAGATGAGCAGGGTTTTTTTTGCAAAATTGAGTCAATCCTAATTTAACTCCATGTCACAGAGAAAGAAACCATCCTATTTGTGAAAGTTGATGCTGTTTGGGCTGCTCTAAGATGCTCAAAGTATGGCTGATGGTCTACCCTCATCAGAATCTCTTGGAGTGCTTGTAACTCCAGATTTCTGAATCCAAATCTTGGTGTGGAGGATACCTAGTAGAACCACTATATCTTAATTAAGCACCCTGGTTGATTTTTATTCAAGCCCAAGTTTAAGATCTACTTCTCTATAACAGAGTTCTTCTTTAGTATGGAAAGTCACTCAAATGGATCTTTTTTATTTTGAAAAGAAAGCTAAAGCTTCCAAGTCTATTCTGGATAAAAATGAGGACAGAAAACAAAGAGCCAAATTGCTCTGAATAATAATAAATTCACAAGATTTTTAGGAATTGTCCTCAGGCAGCTTAAAGGGAAGTGGCTTTAAGGGGTCCCAGAAATTTAGAAAAATGTGGAGAAGATTCTTATTAGAGTGAAGATCCATAGCAACATAGTGACAGGGTGGGTTTTGAGGATGGCCAGTGGGAGAAATTTCTTCGAGTAGGAATGGCCAATGATCAATGTCAAGTTGCTTTCTATTCTGTGTCTTGTTTTCTTTGCTCTTAGGGAAAGAACTGTTCTATCCATGGAGTAAAGCATGGCTGGGAAAGCACAGTGAGGAATGGAGATTGCAACAGGATCAAGAATTTGGAGCAAGACTGACTATAGCCAAGTTCTGTCCTATGTATCTTAGGAAATATTGAGGAATGTTCTGGACTTCCCTTACCTCACCAGGTCACAATTAGCCAGGACAAAATAATTATATAGCTATCATTTATTTACTGGGCATCAGGCACATACCAGGCATTT
The DNA here is from genome assembly GCA_028646535.1 of Procyon lotor. Classification (NCBI taxonomy): domain Eukaryota; kingdom Metazoa; phylum Chordata; class Mammalia; order Carnivora; family Procyonidae; genus Procyon; species Procyon lotor. The sequence continues at coordinate 116,324,250 of CM053605.1, read as the reverse complement.
TTATGCATTATGCCATTTAATCCTGCAAAGTAGGCATTTTATCCTCATTTTTCAAGTGAGGACATGACTCAGAGAATAATGTGCCCAGGGATAACCAACGAGTCAGTAGTAGAGCTGAGATTCAAGCCCAAATATACGTGACTCTCTCCACAAAACACACACTTGATACCACACTCCTCAGAGACAAAGGCTGAAAAAGCTTCTGACTACTTTAACTGGTTTATATCCTGATCAATTGCTTTCACCCCCCTCTCCTCTACCAGATATATATCACTTCTCCATCTGAAAAGAGCAATGGCAGTAGTGTTTTCTCTGACTCTGCCCAGAGTTAGAACTCCCAATATTTCTCAGAAAATTCAGTCAGCACAACCCTTCCACCTCGATCTGCTCTCCCATCTCTCTTCCTCACCAAAAATTTCCCCCAAACTTCTTAAAAGACAAGTTTCCACTTGCTCTTTGACTTCTTTATCTCTTTCTTTCTCTTCAACCCATTGTATCTTGTCAAGTGCTGTGACATGTCTGAGATTTTATGCTCCTTGCAAGCTAATAATGTAGCCTGCTACAGTTTCTTGGGTGCTAGCAGAAGACCCGAGTCTTCTGGGTCAGAGGACTATATGACATATGACACAGCAAGCAGCACCAGTTTCATGTTCATGGCATTTTCCTTGTCTCCCAGCTTTCACCTGGGGACAACATGGAGTGGACCAGGGGATAACACATATGCAGTAGGTCTGCATCACAGCTGAGGAATCCAAGCTTAGAACTCCCCAATCTTTTATAATGGGCTGCAAACAAAGATGTTTGATCTTCACCACAAAAGGTGACATTTTCATGCTGGATTGTTAAGAAAAAAAAAGTGCCCTCTATTGCAGTGGAAGACACTATTTCTACCTTCCAAGGCTGTGTGTTACACAAACATTCTGGAAAAGACAGATAATCTAGAAAAAAAGCTGCTCATGCCTCTGCTCATGAAACATACAGAAATATGACAGTTCTATGGAGAATTGTCTCCCAACATATTCTTGAATCTCTTCCCATTAATCTTACAGAAGATTGCTGTCTTAAAAGTGCTCAGAAATCTCTTTCCTAATTATATGATTCAACAACCTTCTAGAATCCTAGAAGGGACCTCCAAGAACAAATTCAACCATTCAAGAAGTATTTAAGGGGCCTACCACATGCCAGGCACAGGGTTAGCACAGTCCTTCTCTTCCTGAAGAGAGCAATGGAAATATACCTAGTATTCACACATACCAAAATGTTGCAAGCTATTGTGTCATAGAGGGAAAGGTATATCTACTGTAGGGGAGCTGACACCAATAAGGGGTCTTAAAGTCCTCTGGGAAGTCAGAAATCTTTTTCCTTACTCCCATGAGTAAGAGATAAGACATTTATAAGGGAGAAGACTAGAATGTGCAGAGAGCCTGTGGCTGCTGCAATCACAACACACTTGAGAAACTAAAAGGAGGTCGACCAGACATTTTCTATACAGGAAACAAGGGGACAGTTGTAGGAGATGAGACGGGAAAAAGCAAGACCTCATGCAGTCTGGTAGGCCACCTTAAGGATTCTAGTCACATCTTACAATAATAAGCTGTTTAGAAGTTTTATATGGAAGTGACATAATCGTACTTGCTTTTAGAAAGATCATTTTGGCTGCAGGGACACCTGGGTAGCTCATTGGTTAAGTGTCCAACTCTGGATTTTGGCTCAGGTCATGATCTCAGGGTTGTGGAATTGAGCTTTGTGCTGGGCGTGAAGCCTGCTTAGGATTCTCTCTCTCCCTCTGCCCCTCCCCCATTCTCTCTCTCATACCCTCTCTTAAAAAATAATAATAAAATAATGCAGAAAGATAATTTTGGCTGCAAAGTGAAAAATGAGTGAAAAGGCTTACATAGTATACAGTGAGGCCAGATTGAATAGTGGCAATTGGTAAAAAGTGGACCAATTTGAGAGTTTGGGAAGATAAAATTGCCAGGACTTGATGCTACAATGAATATGGAAAATGAGGGTGAGGGAGATATCAGGGATGACTATTACATGTTTGATCTGAACAACTGGATAGATGAGGAGAAAGGAATACAAGAAGAGTTTATGAACTCAGTTGGACTTACCTTTGTAGCTGTGAGACATTAAGTAAACATGTCAATAAAAATAAAATACCATGTCATGGAATCAGATTTGAAACTTAGGGGAAGGGTCTGGGCTAGAGATACCTATGTGGAAATTATCAGTATATAGAGAACTAAAGCCATCGGTGTAGATAATGATGCTTAGGCCAAGAGATTATAATGAAAACAAAAAAGAACCTAAACTGAATTGTGAGGCAGTTCTATATTTAATAGCTAAGGAGAGAAGAAGGAAACTGCAAAGGAATTAGAGACTCAGGACTCAGAAGTGCAGGAAAAAAGCCATGAGTATAATGCCAAAGGAAGGAGTAATATTCAAAGAAATAATTGGTCAAAGTGTTGAGTATTGATAAGAGTTTAAGACAGATGATTGAAAATGACCCTTATTTCATTGAGAAGAAAAATGAAGTACTGAGAAATGACTTGTTCAAAGCTGACGTAAATTCTTGTCCCTTTCTAGATTCCCAGAGAATTTGTACTGTTGCCTGTGTTAGGGTTATTTATGTGTATGATTCATTCTCTCCACAGGACATAAATTCCCCAGTCCTCACTTGACTCAACCTTCCAGCGTTGCATATTGTTGACTACAATCTTTATATCTACTTCAGTGATATTCTGGAATTATGTCTTAGTTTCCTTTGAAATAGCTGTTCTTCTTTGTTGTGCCTATACATGTAGGAATGCCTGGGATACAAGTAAAAATACAGTCTTTTAAAAAATGCCATTTCCTGCCCACCCCACCCCCACCCCCGACAAAATCTTAAGGGGTAGATTACAAGATTCTGGCCTTTTAAAAAAAACTCCCAAGAAGAAAGCTTTGGAAATTACTAGCTTAGAGTTAGGTTTGGAAACCACTAGCTTAGTCTCAAACCAAACAGAGCTACGGTAGCAATATGGAGAAGCCACCCAACTTGTCCACACTCTGATAAATACTCATATTTTAAAACAATATACAGTTATGCTTCAGTAACTCAGAGATCAGCTTTCCAGCAATTTTGTCTGGAAGTGGGCCAAAACTGGAAGTTAAGGAAAGAAAACACCTCTCATAGGGAAAGAACTTTTGATAGTGAACAGCAATAAAAATATCTCCAAATATCACTTGATATAGAGTCACTGTCCTATTTACTGATGGAAAGAAAAGGATTCTCTCGTTAGCTGGCTGTGGATATAAACATCTGATCAATCATCACCTGGAGCCAAAGAAATGCCATCAAGAAAAAAGAGTAAAAAATAAACAGTAGAGTAGAAAGGATGAGGGGATGTCTCAGAGTGGATAAAGAGACAGATGAGGAGATGAGAAGCAGTGACAGATTATTAGAAAAGGTGATGAGAACATTCCAAAAAGGAAAAAAAGAGATCACTAAAGTAGGGATCCTATATACCTAATCCCCTGGGACTTCAGCATATGGCCAAGGTATCATATTTGATGGTCAACCACGGACAAAGGGTTTCATTAACCATTGTACTCTTTAAGAATGTAGAGAGTTAAGTAGATTTTAAAAGGATTTCTGTACAAGGGTTAAAAATAAAAATACTGCTATATTAAAATGCAGCACAATTAATAAAGTGAAATAAAGCCAGAACAGGGAGCCTGGTTACATTCATCACTGTTTTTGAAGGGACAGTTATTAGGGTCAGAGTCTCGATCCCAGGGACTACCCCCTTCCCAAGACCTTTAGCGTAATCTGCAAAAGTAAGCAGCCCTGGCCAGCCCTCAGGAATTATTGCAGCGCCCCCAGTTGCTGGAGGTTTAAAGAAATCTGCTCCGTTCACTTGTAAGCTTCGTGCTGTTGTACAAATTAAGGTAATGGGTTTTCAAGCGATTTGGCTGGGGAACAGACCAGGAAACTAAGCCCCACGTTTTCAACTGAAGTAATTATCTAAATATTTTTGCTTGCCGTGGAGATCCGGGGCTCTAAGTGTTTAGGATGGAAAATATCCAACCCACTTCGCTTGGCTTCCTATTCCTTGGGGGAGTGTCTTTAAAAGCACCTGCCAGCGTTAAGTTCTTGTGCTTTCAGAAAAAGGCTGACCCGGCGCGTCTCAGAGGGAGCCTTTTACAATTTGGACTGAGAATTGCGTGAGTGGCCCTAGGAACGTCAATTAACTCCACATTTCCCTAGTGTCGCTCGCAGGCTGGCTCGCAGATGCTAAGTCGAAGCTGGCGCAGCCAGGCCTCAGGACAGCGAGAGCGTGCAGCCCCGGGAGGGCGGTGGGCGCCCTGCGAGCGGTAAGAGGGCGCTCGGACGCCCAGCGTTAAGGGGCTCGGCGGGCGACTCACGCTCCCGGGAAAGACCCGCCGGGCAGGAGGCGCGGGCGCGGGGCGGGAACGCTGGGTCCGGGCCAGCCGGAGGCGCCGTCGGCGAGGCTCGCGCAGCCGCACTGGGCGCGCCGATTCGGGGCTCCTCCTCCCGGCTCCGTAGTAAGCATGGCGGCGGCGGCGTTCGTGGTCCCTCGGGTGAAACAGAAAGCGGGAGCTACGCGGAGAGGGAGCGAAGAGCGGGGCTGAGGCGGCGCCGTCACTGCCGGAAAACCACCCCAACAGTCAGTGCGCCGGCGGCCGCAGCGGCCCCCGAGAACTGGCTCTGCCGCTGAGGTAGAGCGAGAACGATCAGGAACCCGAAGAAGAGGCGCCAGGGTAGCCGCCTTCCTGCGCCTCAGAGCGGCGTGACTCGGAGGTGAGAGCGCGGGCGCTCCCCTCGGGAAAGGCGGGGGAGCCCGAGCCGTCCCACTCCCGTCTCGGAGCAGGCGCCACGGAAACCGTTAGGTTGGGTCTGAGGGGCCGGAGTGCCGAGCGGGGCTCGGGCCCGTCGAGGGGCCCGGCCCACCCCGCCCTGTAGGCGCGCCGTGGGCAGGGGGGAGTGGGGCTGGGGACAGGACCCGTCAACTTGTCGGCCACCTGCCGGGCCCGAGTGTTGCCCGAAGGCGCTTGTGGGGGGCGCGACTGCGGCCCCGCCGCCAGCGGGAGGCGACGGCGCGGGGGCGCTGGCGGCCTTCCCTCCGCCCCCCGGCCGGCGGTGAGCAGCGCCGCTCGCGGAGGCTCGGGGGGTCGAGTGCGCAGCCCGCCGGAGAAGATCGCCCAGCGGCCGCCGCGCCTTGGGCTTCGGCCGCCAGGCAGCCGCAGGACGTGAACGTTTTTTCTGAAGAGAGTTTCCCCCGTTCATCTTGGGGTTAAAACCTCGAAAACCCGCCCCGGTGTGTTTGATCCTGTTTGGCTGCTGCCAGTACCTGGCCGTTCCTCCACCCGGCTGAGTTAACCACCTGTTCAGTCAGGAGGTTGACTCGAGGCTGCAGTCCTCGCCCTGTTTTAACAACCTGGATCTTTGAACTTTTGACACGGCTGTGGAGGGACGCCATGCGTTAGGTAAAGGAAAATGAACAAATAATTTTGCCATACAGTCGGGAGCACAACGGGGACTGTTGTAATTGAAGTAGTCGTTGATCGTTCCTTTATCAAACTGTTAGCGTTTAAAGCCTTGGGATATTTTTGCGGGGGGAGGGGGCGTGTAATGGTTGCTGAGGTGTTAGGGATCGTGAATTTAGAGATTTTCTTTTGTAAAATTTTATGTAAGTTTCTTTGGCCACCTTTGTGTCTGAGCATCTTCTCGGAATAATAAGCGGGTAAGATTTTTTTCTCTTTTTGCAGTGTAATCCTCAAACCGAGCAGCATAATTATTTGTTTTTCTTAACTGTGGTCTGTGTTTTTAGTTCTTGAAACCAAAGTTGGAGTGTTTTTCTGTATTGTAAGAATGAAATAACTAAAGTTGAACTGTTACTATTTTACCACCGTGCTATTACCAGCACCAGTGCTAAACATATGCCACTCAAGGAGTTGGAGCCATATGTTAGGCAGTAACTAATTGATATTTGTGGCTATGATCTTGTATTTGGATAAATATTTAGTTTTTGTGTATTTGCTAAATCTGTAATTCTTGCCATTGTGTAAGTTTTGTTTAAATCACCTAAAAATATTCCAGAGGAATGATTCCTCTGCCTTTTTGGTATTTTCTTGGTTGAATTGATTTCTCTCAAGTAATGAGATAAAGTGCCTATTAAGACAGATTGTGGGCTTAACAGAAAACAGTGATAAAAAGGATTTTTAACACATCTTTTATAACATAAGACCTAAAATTTGCTTTCAGCTTTTTGGCCCACTGGTAATTCTTTGCCATCACTAATAATACTGGTTAGTGGGAAGAAAGGATGATTTAACAGGAAAAAAATCTCATTAAAATTTATATAAATAACATTCTATTTAAAAATTTTAAAAGGGTCCCGGTAAGTTTTTCCGGTTTTTTTTTCTTTCTTCGCAAATCATCCCTCAGTTTTCTTATGTAGGTTGACAGAAATTTTTTTATCTGTCAGGCTGGTTGCCATTAGCCACCTGTATGCTTTTGAATTAACTCCCTCTTTTTCCCTTTTGTCTCTCCTTTCAAAACCTCAAAATCATTGAATGTTTAGGGAATATAAACATTCTGGTTAACCTGGGCCTCAGTCAGATGTAATTATAAAGGCAGTTTCCTTCTCCCAAATTAATGATATGCATTTGAAAAAACTGATGCTAGGATTATCATTTGGTGTCACCTGTGTCATCACTTCCCCCTCATCATGTGAGTATTGAGAGCTGATTCATTTTACCATGCATTTAACAATTTTTTGTTGTAAAATTTCTGCAGTATAATATTAGACATATTTTATTACTAATTAAGAAAACTATTTCCCCCTTCTCTGACCAGCCAGGCATAGGTCAGGATTGAGAGACTGTAAGATCCAGGACAAAAAGAAGGAATATATGATTTAATAGTCTCATTATCTTTTGTAGCTTTATTTAGGTAAAGAGCACTTGATTTATAATATGCAACATTTTTAGTTTAAACTCATGGGTATATATGATTGTTTTAGAACATTTGGTTTTTTATGTTCATACTTGCAAGTCTTGTGTACCTTATAATTAATAGGTTTTTAAAAAATATTTATTTATTTGACAGAGAGATCACAAGTAGGCAGAGAGGCAGGGAGAGAAGAGAGGGGGAAGCAGGCTCCCTGCTGGGCAAAGAGCCCAATGCAGAGCTCGATCCCAGGACCCTGAGATCATGACCTGAGCCAAAGGCAGAGGCTTAACCCACTGAGCCACCCAGGCGCCCCATATTTAATAGTTTAATGAAGTACTAAAAAAATTTTTTTTATATTCTTGGTGCATTTTTGTATGAAAATGAGTCTAGGTGTTATTGTTGAGAGTGATGTAGGGATGTGCACATGCTTTCCATTTTTATTAGCCAGGTAATCAAGTGATAGATGATTTTTTTCTCATTATCTCTAGCACACTTCAAATAAATTTAGAATACTGAAAATCCAAAGAGTTAGAATACAATGTATGTCTATCCCATTGAATCGTTTAGTGCTTCAGTTACCACATTGCAAAAAAAGAAAAAAAATGGTCCTTATGGATATCAATGTCAAGAGCTGCTTGTTAAAAGGAAATTAATGGCCGATAGTGTTGAAAGGCAAATTTTGTTTTTTTATCTATATTATAAGCTTTTATAATTCTCTTAATATTTTTATTTCATTTCAAAGTATTATTCTGTGATCTTTTAATTTCTTGATCCTTATCTTTCTGTCCTTCCACTACTACAGTTTTGTTTGTCGTTCACATACACTTTCTAAGTTTCTAACTTACCTTCTTCCATCAAGTTACTTTGTGGGTGTTATCTTTTGATATTTCCAATCACTTACCACCCATTACCAGTCCTCAGGTTATTTTTTCTCCAAGATAGAGAGCTGCGCTTGGGAAGTGACGTGGGCTCAGAGCATGATGAGCTATTATTAATGTGGGCTACTAAAGCAGTGTGATATCTTTCCTTCCTTCAAGTTGTTTAGAAAATAGTTGTAGAGGGCACCTGGGTGGCTCAGTTGGTTAAGCAACTGCCTTCGGCTCAGGTCATGATCCTGGAGTTCCCGGATGGAGTCCCAGAGCAGGCTCTCAGCTCCGTGGGGAGTCTGCTTCTCCCCCTGACCTTTTCTCCTCTCATGCTCTCTCTCACTCTCTCTCTCTCTCTCTCTCAAATAAATAAATAAAATCTTTAAGAAAAGAAAAGAAAATAGTTGTGGATACTAGACTGACACACAGAAAATCATTAGCAAAAATATAAGATGTTATTATTAAATTGTGTAGAAAGGACTGTAATTTGAAAGAAAGTGAGGCCACTGAGGGCTGGAAGATCATGGAAGGCGTTTGAAAGAAGTCAGACTTGAAGCTTGGGAAGAACTTAAAAAAAGGAAAGACATTACAAAAAAGATTGACATCCAGGGCTGGAAGTAGGAGCAGGGAGACCAGTCTGAAAGCATCCAGAGATAAATATTAAGAGGAAGAAAAAGAGAACGTTGCCTGCAGATTTTGGCTAAGCACCAGGGCATAATCAAAAGGAATAGGCAGGGCTGGAGAAGATAATTTGGTTGTATCATTATGAACTCATCACTGAAAGAACTATAAGTTACACATAAAGCGTACACTAAGCTTTATGTGTAAGGGATAGCTATATATATCTTATATGTGTGTGTTTATTACAGCTTAGATCAGGAATGGCAAACTTTTTCTGTAGAGTGCCAGCTAGTAAATATTTTACCCTTTGCAGTTCACTTGTAGTCTCTCCTGAGTATTCTTTTTTATCTTTTAAATGAGTTTTTATAAATATAAGAATCATTCTTAAGGGCCAAACGAAAACAAGCTCGTTATGGGCTGGATTTGGCCAGTGGACCTAATTTGCTGACTTCTGGCTAATAATTGGACTAGATAATTGTCCTCACAGCATGTAAAGTGAGATGCCTTATATCTTTTGTCTATATGGTTGTTCGGTGCTTTTTGTTACGATTATCATTTATATTTGTTCCCTCTGTTATAGTAAAAATAAAATATGCAGAAATAACTATTATTGTAATTGTTCTTTGTGACCAAACTTCTAGCAACAAACAGCCTACACTAGGTCTCAGAACTAGGAAGTGAGGGGCGCCTGTATGGCTCAGTGGGTTGAAGCCTCTGCCTTTGGCTTCAGTCATGATCCTGGGGTCCTGGGATTGAGCCCTGCATCGGGCTCTCTGCTGGGCAGGGAGCCTACTTCCCCCCTCTCTTTCTGCTTGCCTCTTTGCCTACTTCTGATCTCTCTTTCTCTGTCAAATAAATAAGTAAAATCTTAAAAAAAAAAAAAAAAAAAAAAGAACTAGGAAGTGAAAGAAGAAAAACCTTTGAGCCAGGCCTTAGAGCAGTGAAAATAGTTACATCACGGCTTGATTTAAAATTTTATAAGGCTAAGTATATCAACTGCCTGTTCTGATTTTACATATTTTAAACTGCAACTGGCATTTTATAAACTTTGGCCAGGGTACTGGTGGCTTACAAGTGATAATAGGAAATTGGTGGTAGGAAACCTTGTCTATAAAAGTAGTCTAGGATGAGTTAGTGGAGAGATAAACAGTTAAGTTAGACACCTCAGTAATTCCAAGAAATGTCACTGTGTTACGGAATAGTCTAATAATTGATATTTACATTGATGAGCTTGAGTCATCCAGAAAAGGTTGTGTCATGTGCTGATTAAGGCAAAGAAGACCTTGAAATCTCTTTTAAAATATTTCCATTAAGGGATGCCTGGGTGGCTCAGTTAAGTATCTGCCTTCGGCTCAGGTTATCCCAGAGTCGTGGGAATGAGTCCCACATTGGGCTCCCTGCTCAGTAGGGAGCCTGCGTCTCCCTCTGTCTGCTGCTCCCCCTGCTTGTGCGCTCTCTCTCTCTGACAAATAAAATCTTTTAAAAAAAATTAAAAAAAAATTTTTTTAAAGGTTTTATTTATTTGACAGAGAGAAACACAGCGAGAGAGGGGACACAAGCAGAGGGAATAGTAGTGGGAGAAGCAGGCTTCCTGCTGATCCCGATGCGGGACTCCATCCTAGGACCCTGGGATCATGACCTGAGCAGAAGGCAGACCCCTTAAATTTTTTTTTAATAAAATATTTCCATTAAGATTATTTAAAGGTAAGTTATGGTGATTTAAAGAATAAGTATCAGGTGGCGCCTGGGTGGCTCAGTGGGTTAAAGCCTCTGCCTTTGGCTCAGGTCATGATCTCAGGGTCCTGGGATCGGGATCGAGCCCTGCATCGGTCTCTCTGCTCAGCAGGGAGCCTGCTTCCCCCTCTCTCTCTGCCTGCCCCTCTGCCTACTTGGGATCTCTCTCTGTCAAATAAATAAAATATTTAAAAATAATAATAAAAAATAAAGAATAAGTATCAGTTATTTTTGAAAATTCATTTACATGAAATAGCACTGAAGTTTCTAAATTTATAGATGTGTATTTCTAAAGCAGTTGTTTCCTTCACATTGTGTTTCATGTACACATGAATCTTCCTACCACAGGTTATGGTTGCATGAATGGATTGGCTAGTGTTACTCTGTCATCAAGGGTAATGACATCATTTTGTGTCATCAGGAAAGCAAGAATATAGCATAGAACATTTTTTTATTTGAAAGCATTAGTAAATATGTTCTATATGTGAGGGATAGTATGAGGTGCTGGAAAAAGCAAAGATGAATAAGATGGAGAGCTGCCTACATAAAATCAGTGTGTTTTCTTTTTTTCCCTCTTAAAAACGTTAAAACCAACCAAACAAATAAAACTTGAAAACTTAAGTTAATTTTTTTATATTAACATTTTTCATACTTTGTAAACATATATACTATCTTACATTGTAAGGTAGTACAGACCTTTTGAACTAAATTTTAAACTAAATTTCCACCGTGAATTGCTACCTAATAAAAATTTGGCTCCTTAAATTTTGCTTTAGAGAGAAATTAACAGTTCACTCTCCAGCCTCCCTTTTGCCAGACCTTAAAACAGCTGGATCATTCCAGCTGTTTTGTTTTTTAGATTACCATGGATCTTAGTTCCAACTTTACCCTTATTAGCCATATGATCTCAGATTAGTTTTTTTCCATCTAAAATTCCTAGTCATTTAAATTGAGAATAATACCATGCTCGCTTCGGCAGCACATATACTAAATTGAGAATAATACCTATCCTTTATTCCCCACAAATATTGTGAGCACCCAAAGAGATGTTGGAAACCCTGAAAACAAAGTACCAAATACGTGCTTATATTAATACTGCTATATTGGAAGCAATGTAATTTGGTTTTGGTGGGGTTGTTGTTGTTGTTGTTGTTGTTGTTGTTGTTGTTGTTGTTTTTAGTAGGACCAGAAACCATGAACTCAAGTTTTATCCTCCAAAGTTCTGCAAATGTGCTTCCAATAAACATTTAGTTTACTCAAAAGTTTTAACTGCTTTTTTGGCAAACAGAATACATGTAAAAGCTTTCTATTCTTATTAATCTTTCATTGTGGTCCATATCCAATGCCTCTGTTCTTTTTGCAAGGGAGTACTGATCCAAGCAATTTCAGCTAGTCTTTTCCAAAGTGGGATAAAAATATGCAAAAGTGAATTCCTTAAGGTTTTCTTTTTTTTAAGTGGAAGAAAGACTATTCCTGTATGTATAGTAATAAGATCCACTTGTTGAACTCTCATTGGTATTTAGGCCCTGTTCTTGGTAACTTTTTAAATCCTATGCAGACATGCTGGATATGTGGTGGTACTTTTATTTTACAGATGAAATGGTTACTTCTGATTCACTTTCATATCTCTCTTCCTTTCTCGCTTTTTGAGATCTCTTCTGTGCTTAGTTAGAAATAAAAAGTAAATTTGATGTGTACTTTGAAATAAACCTTGATATAAAAGTTACCTAAGTTTAATAAATTATATTAATCAGCCTCTATCACAAATATCTGATATATATTTGAACAGAAGACATTATAAAATTTAGGTGATTTCTTTATTATTCAATTCCCCAGGGAGAGAAAAAAAAATCTTCCTACTTTGGGGGTTCTATATAGGTGTTCAAGTCCATTTTAAAGGACAATTAAGACTTTTCTTTAAAAAGTAATGATATGCTTTCTTTTGCAGAAATAGATGTTCTGTACAACAACTACTTTTGAGATCGAGCTTGAAGGAGTAGTCATTTATGTCAGAATCAGTTTTAAGATTTGCTTACATTTTTGAAATGAAAATATTTATAGTATGTGATTTCATTATGTTTTCGTTTTCTAGATTTTTTTTGGCTTGCTTAAGGCAGGCATTTTCAATTTGAAGTTTTGTTCTTAAGATTTGATTTTTTCCATGTAAAATTTTCATTTGCAGTATATGCTTTTTTCTTAGACTTTTAGTCAATAGTTTGACTATGAGACCATGATCTGAGATGAAGCCAAGAGTTGGAGGCTTAACCCACTCTGCCACCCAGGAGCCCCTGCAGTTGTATTTTTTTAATCTGTTACTTGAACCTTGTTAAAATTGGCCTAATGTGTGTGATAGAGTAGTCTTTGGAGAAAATGTAGGTGTAGTTTCCCTCTAATCCATCTTTCAGGCTGCTTCCAGGCTAATATTTTAAAAAACATGAGTTTTATTCAAATCATTACTCAGTTTTAGATATTAAAATCATACCACAATTCTGCATCAGTTAATAATGTCTTTGGTCTCTATTTCGAAGTATATGGTCTGTTGATATCCTGTGACTATATTTATTCCCAATTTTGTAGTAGAAAACATACGTTTTACATAGGCAGATAGAGGTTTATTTTTTGGCTTCCTCCCTTATTGGCTGTATATAAACATGAACATGTTACTTAACTCTATAAGCCTTAGTTTCTTCACTTTAAAGAGGGGTAATAATAGGCTCTATCTTTTAGAATTGGCTGTTACAAGAATTAAAAGAGAGCCCATTTGACATGGCAAGTAAACTGTTGCCCTAGGATACTTATATCTAGAACTTTGACAGACATGTCTAATGACTATCACCTAGATAACCTATTGTTCTTTTCACTCTTTTCACCATTTATTCATGTATCATTTGTTAATTCTTGTAATGTCCTAGATACTATGAATGTCACAGAGATGAATGCTGTATTCCCTTCCCTCTAGTAATTCACAAACTGGGATGAGAGGTAAAGACATGTAAACAAATTTATATTTAAATATAATTAAGGGTAAGTAAAATACCTCTTCTCTTGCCTTTTTTTCACTTGTGTGAATTCTTCCTATCATTTAATACTGAATTGCCATGTTTCTATAATACCCTCAATGTCATGATTGTGTACATATCATACTATAGCATATATATTTCTTGTCTGTCTCAACTGTTAGATTATGAACTCCTTGAGTTGGAACAGTACTGCTATAGTTGGCAATTTTTTTTTTCTATAAAGGAGCAGATAGTAAATATTTAAGGTTTTTGGCTGTATGGACTGTTACAACTCCTTAACTGTGTTGTAGGAGCATTAAAACAGCCATAGATAAGTTATAAACATTGGATATGACTTTGTTCCAATAAAACTTTACAGAAACAGGGGGTCAGATTTGGCTCACAGGCCTTAGTTTGGTGACCCCTGCCATGATGCTTACCCTATGCCTGGCAAATATAAGGCACTCAGTAAAGTTATTTCACTTCTTTCTACTTCAATTTCCATCATTTTAAAATGATGACAATATTATCTACCTCAGAGGGTTGTTTTAAGTATTAAGTAAACTGATATACGTAAAGTTGTTTGGAACAGCAGTCAGAACAGAAAGTATTTAATCTATGTTAATTTATTATTTACTGAGTGCCTTATAAGTTCAACTTTACGTATAACTTTACGTATATCATGTACATTTTATACTAAATACGTACATTTTATATATTTATATAATTATATAATATATAAATTTATATAAATATATATAAATATAAATTATGTAAAATACATATATTACGTATATACAACTTTACGTATATCAGTATTGTCATCATTTTAAAAATGAGGAAACTGAAGTAGAAGTGAAATAACATGACTAATATCACACAACTAGTAAGTGAAGATTAGGGGTTTGAACCCAGGCACCTGATTACAGAGCCTTGGCTTTTAATCATACCAGTTCCAATGTATGGAATCCCAGGAGTATAACACTGATTCAGCATTAGGAAACATATTGACATAATTCACTGTATTCGTAGATGAAAGAATAAAACTATATGATTATCTCATTGGTGTTAAAACTATCATTTTCTAAAATCAGTTGTCCCTAATAAGAAATAACTTAGTAAAGGGTCTCTATCAGAAGCCAGTATTAAATGTCACAGTGAAATATTAGAAGCACTTCCATAAAAAGATAGGAACATAACATTTGTCCTAAAGTCTCAGCCAATGCATTACAAGAAAAATAACTAACCTCTAAATAAGAGATGTGTAGGGGATGAGGTGAGATATATCACTGTTAGTATTTGTGGTTGATTTGATTACCTACTTAGAAAATATAAGATAGTCAACACAAAATGATTTGAGTCACAAAGAGATTTCAGGGAACCAGCTGGCTATAACTTAGATTATTCATTAGCTTTCTTATACACCAGCAGTAGCCAACTATGAAAAACAAAAAAGTAGAAGCTAAAATTATAAAATACTTAAGAACCTTCTAAAATATGCAACAACTATGTAAAGAAAACTATAAGATCTGAATGGATGGAGAGCTTACTATATTCCTGAATGTGACAACTTAATACCATAAAAATGGCAGTTCTCACCAAATGAGAAAATAGTCATTATAACCCTACTTAGATTATGGTAGGATTTTAGCATGGAATTTGACAAACTGATGTTTCAAGTTTTGACAAGGTGAAATGCATAAGAATGGCCAAGTAAATTTCAAAAAACAAGCATAACAACAGTGAACATACCTACTAAAAGTCAAAACATAATATAAAATTACAGTTTTTTTAAAAAATAAGAATTTGGAGGAGGAATGAGTGTGTTGATCATAGGAACAATATAGAATTCAGGAGGAACTCCATGGTTACAGGAGAATTTCTTATGTGATTAACTAGTAATGGAAGAGCTAGTCTATAAATGGTGTGGGACAATTGGCTATCCTGTTGAGGTAAAGATAATTAGGTATCCTCTTTGTGGTATTATCAAAACTAAACTCTAGATAGACTAACTATAAGTAAATAAAGTGGCAAAAGTTTTAGAAGTGGATTTTTAAAAACATTTTGGAGAAGGCCTTTCAAGTGAGACATCAAACTTAGATGCCATTAAAAAAGGCAAACAATTGAATTGCCAAATAACAATTTGACATGTAATAGACAGAGCTAATATTCAAAGTATACAAGGTGTGCTCTCAAATCAGTATGAAAAAAAAAGCCTGGTAAAAGATAAAGAATGTAATTAGGAAATTCATAGAAGTAGAAATATAGATAGACTATAAAGTTTTGAAGAGTTATTCAACCATGCCAGTATTCTGAGAAATTTAAATGAAAACATCAATGAGATATGATTTTTTAAAAAACCTTTGTAATAAAATGAACAAAAACTGGACAACCTTAATATTACTAAGTAAATGGAAAGTATACATTTATAACCTATTGAACAAAATATAAATAGCCTCATCTTTTTGAAGAGAAAACTTCAGTATCTATCAACTTTAAAAGTGCTTTACTTCTGAGCAGATGTTTTATTTCTGTATAGAGTACTATCATAGGTTCATATTGAATATTATATGGTTATTTCTTGCAGAAGGGAAATTGGAGAAAAATGGAAGCAGTTTCATTGTTCAGCATCAGAATAGTTAAGTTATGGTATGCCCTTAGAGTAGAATATTAGGCAGCCTGGAAAAGAATGAAATAGGTAATAAATGTACTTCTTTAAGAAAATATTACAGTATTTCACATGAAAAAGAAAGACACTGACCAAACATGTCACTTGATTTATACCAACAACCAAAAAATCTAGAAAACCTTATATATACATAGGTAAGCTCAGAAAGGGTACCTTCCACAGTGGGTAGCTATAGAAATGGAAGTTGGATTTAGGGACAGCAGGAAGAATTTATTTATTTTTTTATTATTATTTTTAAAGATTTTATTTATCCATTTGACAAGAGAGAGAGATCACAGGTAGGCAGAGAGGCAGGCAGAGAGAGAGGGGGAAGCAGGCTCCCCAGTGAGCAGAGAGCCCAATGCAGGGCTTGATCCCAGGACCCTGAGATCATGACCTGAGCCGAAGGCAGAGGCTTTAACCCACTGAGCCACTCAGGCACCCCAGGAGGAAGAATTTAAAATGATGACTATATATATGTTCTTTAGTATAAAATGTACGACTTATGTGATGTAACAAAAATAATAAAACATAAGAAGGTTTGGATTTGGCAGTTATGGTTTGTCCTTGTTAGAGCCGTACCTTCTTGTTGGACAGTCTTGATTTATGTCTTTTTTCTGAGTAATTTTTAGTAACACCTCCCTTTACTCACAGACTTCCCATTTAGTGTCTAAAATCATTGGTGCATTTAAAACTAGCACGTTCAGTATAGCATCGGGTCAGAAACTGTTACCATAGGTTAAAGAAGCAAGAATTGTAGATTAGTGATTCTGAACTTTATAACCTTACCTGCAAAGCAAGACAAGAAAAAAAAAGTGTATTTTATTTTCTGAATATCTATTATAAAAGCAATTTTTTTCAAATGTAAATTTATAATATTGAATATAGTTTTCAAGTCTCATTTGTCTAAATATTTTTATTCCTCACCCCTTTCAGTATTAGAACCTAATATTTTAAGAAAGTTGGTGGTAAATTCTAGGATTGATGTCATCAGCTTGAGCTAAAGGTAGACTAAAAAGAAGGAAAATTTTTTTTAAAAAGATGATTTTTCCCTCACTTCACTTTTCCCTTTGAGCCTGGTGGTGGATAATAAGGAGGACACATATTGCATGGAGCACTGGGTGTTACATATAAATAGTGAATCTTGGAACACTACATCAGAAACTAATGATGTATGGTGACTAACACAATAAAAATTTTAAAAATAAAAATTAAATTAAAAAATGAGGGAAGATGAGTGTATTTAGAGGCAATAACATTTAACTCAGGCATAATAGTAGATTTATAAACAGAGGATCTGTTTATCTCAGAAAGGGCAATGTTAAAACACTGGGTTCTACAGACAGATCTTTCTTACAGGAAATACAGAAATGCTTCTTGATTTTCTCATCTCTTATAATAAAATTCTCTGTTTAGAAGGAAATGTTAAACATGGTGAAGTTATGGTGAAGCTACTTCAGTAGCTTTTACAGGGAAATGCAAACCCTTCTGTTGTGAACCTAGATTCCAAGGTGTTAATTTTGGTCAGAAAATATTCAGAGATGACAGGTTTTAGTCTTTAATTCAAAGTCATTCTGATACTTGTAACCAAGAATTTGAAATTCTAAAAAAGCAAAGTGAGTGTGTGTGTGTGTGTGTGTGTGTGTGTGTGTGTATAAAGGGCAATAAAATATTTGTAGAGGAAAATAGAATTGCCACAGATGTAATTACCTTGGGCTCTAAAGGTAAACCAAGTGCTCAGAAAACATCAGCTAGAACTCTAAAATGGGATTTAAGACAAGGGCACTTAGAAAAAAAACGTTTGTCTTAATTATGGGTACACTCTGTTTCCTTTAACAGATTGGGGTTGATTTCTTAGAAGCAACTCCTGCTTTCAGTTCTCATATAGTTTCCTGACTGGATGTATCTTTTTGATGTCTTTTTCATCAGAAGTTCCTTTGAAGGCTGTTTTAACCAGATTTTCATGTTAGTATTAAGGTGTGATTTCCTAGTGGAAGGACAGGAGCTTTATCTCCTGAATGCCTAATTAAATTAAGTTATAGTTAGTATCTGGCATTGGAGAGTAATGGTAGTGGCTATCAACTCCTTCTTTTTTTAAACCTCTGTTCATTTATGTGGGATAGAAGACTGAGAACCAGCCATCCAACACATTTTACTTCTTCCACCTTTCCAGTGGACAAGGAATTAGAAAATAAGTTATGGTAAATTTGTTGGTCATGATCTGTATAAATTGCCACCTACTTTATAAGGAAATATATATTATATACAAGATATCTATTTCCTTTTTTAGGTTAAACCATATAAAATCATGTTATTTTAATATTTTTTGCCTTAGAAATGACAATTTCATATGGTTCCATATATTATAGAAAAATGCCCTATAAACACTGCCCTATGTATAAAAATAGGTTATTACACTTAGCGTGAAAAATACATTGTTAAGTTACTTCAATAACATAAATTCGTAAATAGCAGATCACTGATAAAATGTTACCATATAAGCCAAATTGGAAGGTTTATAAATATACCTACTTAAGGTTAAAGTTATAAGCCAAAAATATCACTAATGTATATATGCATCATTGTACACTATTGGATTAATCAACGTTCTCCAAAAACTAAATTGAATATGGGAATAATAAAGCTAAACATATAGTAATTTATAAATAAAGGCTCTTGGACTTGAGAACCATGACTGATTGAAGGCACTGCAAAAACCAGGGCAATTGAAGAGGGCACTGATGATAAATAAACAGATACTGAAGTATGCTTCTGCAAATTGTGGGAATTCTAACTGTATGGCATGGCAGCTGAATGTCCTAGTAGTGAATTAGAGGCCCAAGTAATCTTTTAAAATTATTAATTTTACTTTATATATTCTCTTAACAAATTTTATTAATAAGAGCTCATTCTGCAGGTTGCTAATAAGTAACACTTAGTCTTACACAGAAATAAAATCTCAAAAATTATGTGTCATTTGTCCAAAGCATCTATAAAAAGAACATTAATTTTTCTTTTAGTTTAGGAAATATCAGGAGCACACTGCCATTGGTGAATCGTGGACCATACTTTTTAAAAATAATGTTTTTAAAGCATGGTCTTTTGGTTTCTATTTGTAATAAATTAATTTACCTTTCTAATGTCCACTGGGTACATTAAAATTTAAGAGTAGTATGGGGCACCTGGGTGGCTCAGTCAGTTAAGCGTCCAACTCTTGATTTCAGCTCAGGTCATGATCTCAGGGTTGTGAGATGGAGCCCCACATCAGGCTCTGAGCTGGGCATAGAGCCTGCTTGGAATCTTTGGAATCTTCTCTCTCCCTCTGTCTCTCTCCCTCCCTCAAGTGCATGAGCTTGTGCTGTCAAAAGAAAAAAAAAAAAAGAAGAGTAGTGAATTTGTAATGTACTGTATGTTGACTAATTGGATTAAAATTTTTTAAAAAAGGAGTGAGTTTGGTTCCCTGTCAAAAGCGAAAGGACTGAATTTATTCTTCTGCCTGAAACAACTTAAAAAACTAGAAAAAAAAATGAAAGAGTGGCACTCAAGATACTAGATATCAGGCAGTGTAAGGGGGTAAAGAAGGCAAGCTCTATCGTTGGCCCTGATTATTGCCTGGAGAAAGTTTCTAGGGCATGGCACAGTGGGTAACAGCTGACTCTCTGAGTTGGTGGAGCTTGCAGTCCTAGGAGACGAGACTATGCAGAACAGAGTACCAGAGAGCAGAAATCTACACAGAAAAAGTACCTCAAAGATCTGGAGAGGGTCCCCTTTGATCATTTAGCAGAGTACTAGTAAATGCATACATGTAATGAAACTACTCAGGATTAGTAGTTTCTACCTAAAAGGATTCTATACAGTAGTATCCAGGATCACATAGGGCCAGAAATAGTGCTGCTTTCTACCAGCTAGAGTAGAATGCCTCATAATTCACAGGCTACTTGGTAGCGTAGTGGGAAAGATACTCTGAAGGATCTTGGCTCAGTAGTGGGAAAAAATTAACCCTAGACAAAAACGCAGCTCTGTTCCTGTCTAGTATAAAAACACAGTACTGTTGTTACTTAAAGCACAACCCAAGCCACTTAACCACATCTCAGAACAAAACTCAAAAATACTTCTAGGAATGCAAAAATATCCAGTAGCCAACAAGGTAAAATTTGTATCTGACAATTCAATCAAAACTAAGCCTGTGAAGAAGCAGATAATACAGGAGAAAAATCATTGACTTAAAACTGACTCCAAAATGATATTGATGGTGAATTAGTGGCCAAGAACATTAAAACAGTTATGACTGTATTTAATGTTGGAGAAGGTAGAGGTAGAATTGAGCATGTTAAATGGAGGGATCTTCTAGACTAAAATTACGGTGTCAGAGATAAGACACCCGGAATGAGATTAATGGCATGCTATATGTTGCCAAAGAAAAGATGAAGACATAGCAATAGAACTTATCCAAAATGAGGGGCACCTAGGTGGCTCATTTGGTTAAGCATCTGACTTTTGATCTCAGCTCATGTCTTAATCTCAGGGTTGTGAGTTCAAGCCTTATGGGCTCCATGCTGGGTGTGGAGCCTCCATTTAAAAAAAGTAGAAGAGGGGGTGCCTGGGTGGCTCAGTCGTTAAGCGTCTGTCTTCGGCTCAGGTCATGATCCCAGGGTCCTGGGATCGAGCCCCGCATCGGGCTCCTTGCTCGGCAGGAAGCCTGCTTCTCCAGCTACCATCCCCTCTGCTTGTGTTCCCTCTCTCGCTCTGTTTCCCTCTGTCAAATAAATAAAATCTTAAAAAAAAAAAAAAGTTTAAAAAAAAGTAAAAGAGGAAGGAACGAAGGATCCAAAATGAAATACACAGAAATGAGAATTGTTTAGAAGATGAACTGAAAAAAATAAATAAGCAAAATTTTTCTAAATTTAATAAAAGCTGTAAACCAGGAAACACCATGTAAGGAAAATGAACAAAACGGCATCAAGGAAAATAATAGTCAAATCACTTAAAACAAGTGACAAAGAGAAGAGAAATCTTTTTTTTTTTTTAAAGATTTTATTTATTTGACAGAGAGAAACACAGCGAGAGAGGGAACACAAGCAAAGGGAATGGTAGCGGGAGAAGCAGGCTCTCTGCTGAGCAGAGAGCCCAATGCGGGGCTCGATCCCAGAACCCTGGGATCATGACCTGGGCCGAAGGCAGACGCTTAACAACTGAGCCACCCAGGCGCCCCGAGAAATCTTTTTTAAAAGCAGCCAAAGAAAAACAGAACAAAGGTAAGGATAACAACATATTTCTCATCAGAAACTATGTAAGGTAGAAGATAGTGGAGCAGTATCTAAAAAATCATCACCTAGAACTCTTTATCAAGCAAAAATATCTTTCAAAAACAGGCAAAGTAAAGACTTTTCAAACATACAAAAGATAAAAGAATATTATTTTAAGTCCTGCACTAAAAGACTAAATGGAGTCCTTTAATCAGAAGGAAAATTAAACCATAACGATACCTGGACCTACAGAAAGGAAGGAAGAGCACTGGAAATGGTAGTTATTTGGTAAATATATATGATTTTTTAAAAATTAAGACTCTCTAAAGGACAATTGAGTATAAAAATGATAATGATTGTAAGCTTTAAAACATGTAAAATTGAAATATATGATAACAGTAGCACAAAGCTCAGAAGGGGAGAAATTGCAGGTATGTTGCAAGGGTCTGAGACTTATACATGAATTAGTATGTTACTTGAAGTTAGTGTATGATAAGTTCATTTTTTTTTTTTTATTTGACAGAGATCACAAGTAGGCAGAGAGGCAGGGAGAGAGAGAGAGGGGAAGCAGGCTCCCTGCTGAGCAGAGAACCTGATGTGGGGCTTGATCCCAGGACCCTGAGATCATGACCCAAACTGAAGGCAGATGCCCTAACCCACTGAGCCACCCAGGCACCCCGAGTGTATGGTAAGTTAGAGATGCATATTATAAGCCCTGAAGCAGCCATTAAAGTAGCAAACAATAGTAACTCTGCTATACTACTCTAGTAGAGTATACTCTAATAGTAGAGTAACAAACAATAGTAGAGTATAAGCCCTGAAGCAGCCACTAAAGTGGCAAACAATAGTAGAATATAGGCCAAGAAAGGAGATAAATGATGTAACAATAATTGAAATAAAGCAGATAAGAAAAAGAAATAAGGAACACAAGGAACAAATAAAAAACGAGATAGTACATTGAAACCCAACCAGATTAATAATCATATTACATATGAATGACCTAAACACTATATTTAAAAGATAGAGATCAGTGGATTAGATTTTTTTTAAATCAAGACCCAGGTATATCATACCTATAGGAAATCTACTTTAAATATAAAATACATATGTTAAAAGTAAAAGAATGCAAAAGATATGGCATGTTGAGCCTTTACAAAAGAAAGCTGGGGTTACTATATTAGATCAGAAGTTAGGTTTCAGGGGCACCTGGGTGGCTCAGTCATTAAGCGTCTGCCTTTGGCTTGGGTCATGATCCCAGGGTCCTGGGAACAAGGCCCACATGGGGCTCCCTGGTCAGCGAGAAGCCTACTTCTCCCCCTCCCACTGCCCCTGCTTGTGTTCCCTCTCTCAGTGTGTCTCTTTCTGTAAAAAAAAAAAAAAAAAAAAAAAGTAGTAGTAGTTAGATTTCAGAGCAAAAACTCTTATTATCAGGGATAAAGAGGGTCATTTCATAATAATAAAAGGATTAAATCATTAGGAGGGCATAATCCTAAGTTTTTATGTGTGTAACAAAAAAGCTTTAAATTATATGATGGAACTGCAAAGAAAAATGTACAAATGGAAATTTTAGTGGAGATTCCAGCACCCCTCAATAATGGATAGAACAAACAGAATATAAAACTTAAGACTAAAATTTCATGGGCGCCTGGGTGGCTCAGTCGTTAAGCATCTGCCGTCGGCCCGGGTCATGATCCCAGGACCCTGGGATTGAGCCCTGCATCGGGCTCTCTGCTCTGCAGGAAGCCTGCTTCTCTGGCTGCCATTCCCTCTGCTTGTGTTCCCTCTCTAGCTGTGTTTCTCCCTGTCAAATAAATAAAATCTTTAAAAAAAAAAAGATTAAAATTTCATGAGGAAAACATAGGAGAAAATCTTTATAATCTTGGATTAGGCAAAACTCTCTTAGGTACAACACCAAAATCACCATCCATGAATCAAAACATTAAATTGGACTTCCTAGTTAAAACTCATGTTCTTCAAAAGACATTGGTGAGAGAATACAAAGACAAGCCACAGACTGGGAGAAAAATCTTCGAATCACTTACTTGACAAAGGACTGATATCCAAAATATATAAAGCATTATTAAAAGAATAATAAACAAACTGAGTAACAAAATGGGTGAAAGTGTTGAACAGCTTCTTAACCAAAAAGCTATACAGATGGCAAATAAGCAATTGTTGAACATCATTATTCATATGGAAATTAAAAGGCAGGATTATAAATAGGAAAATTTGGAGAATGATGGATAGGTTCATTATCTTGATGTAATAGTGGTTTCATGGGTGTATTCATATGTCAGTATTTATCAAATTGTGTACTTTAAACATGCCATTTGATAAATGTCTATTATACCTTAATAAAGTTATTTTAAAAATCTAGTTGGCACACTGTATGTGCTTGATGTCTGTTTGTTTAGTACATTTGACCATTACTCTCCTATTTCCCAAGAATATTTGAAAATTTATTTTTTTATTTAACCTATAGGAAATAGCATTTTCAATCTGAGAGGAAAACTGATTTGGCTCCTACTATATTCATTTGGCTGAACTATCCAAAGGCAATTTCAAAGTCCTTGTTAAACTTGCTTACTTTACAAATATTTTCTTCTCAAGGAAATTATTTTAATCTGTTTCTAGTTTAAGAATATGAATGTATTCACATCTGGGATGGGGCCTTCAAGAGTGAAATAAACCTTAATGTTAACAGCTTTATATCTTTATTATCAGTTAATACTTAAGTAAAAATTAGTGGGGCACCTGGCTGGTTCAGTCAGATGAGCATGCACTCTTGGTCTTGGGGTCATTTTTTCGAGATTACTTAAATAAATAAAAATTTAAAACAAAAAAGTACATAAGTAAAAATTAGTCTTAAATCAGTATGGATTTGGGACTAGCAGCATTAGGCTAATCTGGGAATTTAATAGAATGAGAATTTGGGGGTCTTACTCCACACCTGTTGAATCAGAAACTAGGTGTGAGGCTCAACAACCTGTTTACTAAGCCCTGCTCATGATTCTGAAACATGCCAAAGTTTGAAAACCAGGGTCTTAGAGGAATGGGATTAGGAGTGGAATTTTAAAGGAATGGTGGGATTAAGAGTGGAATTTTAGATGCTTAGATTCTGGTAGTGGTAGAATTTGTTTCAAGATGTCTCACACAATGGCATTCTTAAGATTTGTGTATTTCATTATATGCAAATGTAGCTTTCAATAGCCAAGTATCTTGAATAGTAAGTAGTTACTGAAACATGGCTGATGTGTTTGGGGGTGAATATAGTAATATCTACAACTTTGAAATACATTTTTTAGAAAAAATGGGTAGAGGAATGCATGTAATAAAAGTGTTAATTTTAGAACCTACATAGCAAGTACATGATCATGATTTAATTCAGCTTTCCTATGGATTTGGAAATTTTCATAATAAAATATAAAATGCTCACAGTACTCCTTTAAAAATTTTTGTGCAAGAGAATGAAAAATGCCCACGCATGCTTTTAGACAAAATAATGGTGGGTGGTAATGAAATTTTAATATCTTAACAATGATTATAGGTAGATATAGAAGACATTGTATCAATATATTGATGATATATTCATCTTAGAAATGGGCTATTTGAGATTTTTCTAGTCATCTTAAAATTGAGTATTAAAATATGATCTCACTAATGTTCTCTAGATTACCTTCGTTGATTGAGCCTTTTTTTTTTTTTTCAAATTTTGAGGGGACACAAACATGCAATCCATTGCATCCTGTTATGAGGCTGTTTGAGTTACTATTGCTGCATAACCAATTTGCTTCAAACACAGTTGCTTAAAACAACCATGCTAATATATTCATGGATCCTGTGGATCAGGAATACAGAAAGGATACAACAAGGATAGCTTATTTATGTTTCATGATGCCTGTGGCCTCAAGATTGGACAGCTGTAGGTGTTGTCAGTGTATTGATGACGTGGGACAGGGATCCCATGAAAGCTTATTCACTCAAATGGCTAATCCCTGAATAGAAGACTAGCACTGCCCAGTAGAGCACCTATGTATGGCTGCTCCATATGGCTCTACTTTCTTGCAACGTGGATGCCTGCAGGTAGTTTGACTTTTAACATCGTGGCTCAGAGCTCCAAAAGTATATGGTGGGTTTTAGCAAACAGGTGGTAGCTGAATCACACTTTTTGATTCAGCTTTGGAAGTCACATAGAGTTACTTTCACAGCAGTTATAAGCAAGTCGCAAAACTGCACAGATTTAAGGGAAGGGGAAATAGTTTGCCTCTCTTGATGAATAAGCAGCCAGGTTCTGGAAGAGCTTGTGGGATAAGAGATCTTAAGGCCATCTTTGGAAAATACAGTCTGTCATAAAGCCTTTGGAGTTCTCGGAGTAAAAAGAGTCGAAAGTTGGGACTAAGGTAATGATGGCAGAGATGGAGAGGCAGGCTTCGGTTTGTAAGATATGCCATCTGTGTAATGGACAGAACTGAATACATCTCCTAAATTTTTCTTACTGAGGACACAGCTGCACAGTCAAAATGCTTACTCAGTAAAACTATTTGTCTCAGTATTTTCATTTCTCTACTTAACCAAGTGTTACAGTATTTTTTCACTCACTGTGCATAACATTGTAGACTTCTAGAGAAAGAGAAGTTATTCCTTTAGTAGAGATCTACAGAAACTATTAAAAGATACGGGGCTCAAATACCAGGAAAGAAAATGTTAATATACAGACTCCTTTTAAAAATGGGAGTGTAGTTACAACCTTTTAGAATGGCATACAGTGATAGGACTCTTAAAATATCAGAATGAAAAGCTGCATCATTTATACCTATATAATCTAGCTATTGTCACCTTTAAGGAGATAGCAATTATTGATTTTTAAAACATTGTATTATAGAAGTCATAATCAAATGGAAAGAATTTAGATTAAAAGAGCTTGTAAAAGACATGAAAACAAACCCATTAGTAATATATACATTTAATAGGATTCCTGATTCAAACAAATTTCAATCAAAATGAGTTGATCTGAAATTTGAACCCTGCATATTTAATTTAAGGAATTACTGATTTTTGTGTAGGGTAATGATTTTGTAATTACATTAAAAAAAGGGGGGGAGGAGTCCTTGTCTTTCAGAGATACAGCCTGAAATATTTGCAGATGAAATTATATAATGTACTTCTAAATATTATAAGAGAGGAAGAAGTGGTTGATGGTATTGATGAAATCAGGCTGGCTGTGAATTGAAATGGTTGAAGCTGGGTGATGAGGACATGGGAATTCATCATACTATTATGTTTGCTTTGGTGTATGTTTGAAATTTTCCACAAATAAAAATATTTGAGAAAGATATATTTAGAGGTTAAATTGACCATTTGTAGCATGATCTGAGAATCTGACCATTACATATTACTTGTTTCTATGGGAAAATACCTTCCCAAGTGTTTCTGACTTCTTAATGTAATGTTGGAAGGCAGCCTGTTTTTAAGTTGAGGACTACCTCTATTTTTTTTTTTTTTAACGTAATACTCTTAGTTGCGATCTTTTTTTGTGCCAAATATTAAACCAGTGTTCCTTTCGTACTTTTAATAACCAAAAAAATGAAAAAGTGAGCAAGAAGCCTGAATTAATCATAGGTCTTTTGAATAATCAAGAATTGTTTTTCGTATTTGATATCAGTCATTTGAAATCATTGATAGTGCTCTTTCTTTAGTATTCTTTCTCCCTCTTTCTATATGAATGTACATTTCTTTTTTAACTAAAAAAAATACAGCTGTCCTTTATGTCTTAATGAAAGTTCACATTAAGATATAGAAATTTAGGTGAACCAAAGTTAAATTTAGCCAATAACCCATTTTTAAGGGCCATTTTTCTGGAGTACAGTTAACATGGGTTGGTTGAAAGAATTACTCTTGGGAAAAATACAAAATAACATCTCATTGTTAAATAAAATCTGTAAACTATTTAAATTTCTGATAAGAAATGATAGGATGATTTCACAGAGTGATTCTCATGACTTTGATCTCAGGAAATTGCACTGCAAGTGAATTAAAGTGCTTTTTTTTAATATAGTCAAATTTAGAAAATAAAATCCAAAATTAAAAAAAAAGTAAATAGAGGTCTAATTTGGAAAAATACATGTTAGGATATCAGTTTGTAAGATGAATATTAATTTGGATAAAGTCCAAGTTCAAGCAAAATTTATCGAAATCTCCTAAAAGGAGATTTAGGAAATCAACCATCATTTAGATGGTTGATAAGCCAAATATGACTATAGTTGCCTACGACATTTCAAGCTGTTTATTTTTAAATTGAAATTTTGACGAAATATCCACGTTACAAAAATATTGGGGAATTAGAAAAAAAGTACTGCAATTACATCATCTTAATACAGTTGCTACTATAATATTTTTACTTAATGTTTTTTCATATGCATACTTTCAAGTACTCCTAAATTCTAGATTTTAAATATGATACTAAAACTTTTTGGCGTATATAATAGATTTTAGATATGGTTTTAGAATCCTATAATTAAGTTTCACTGATTTAGACAAATCAAAAGACCAGAAAAAGATATTGGACTTTTTAAAAATCTAAATGTACATATTTCTCCTGTGGATTCCTCACTTACACTATAGCTGTAATCCATGTATGATCCTGCTATGCATTTTCCCATATATGTTTTAAACAACTAGAGCTGAAGTTTTAAACCCTAGGTGTAGCTCATTATTATGTCTAGGCTATTGTCCTAACAGCAACATCCTTAGAATAAAACAAATTTAAGTAGAATGGATGGATATGAATGAAGAGTTTGAGTAAGAAAACCTGGCAGAATATTTGAGTAAAAGTAATATAGATTCAGAATTATGGTAGTGACTGAGTAAGAAAGTACAGTACTGGATCTAAATCTAATAATGTTATGGACAGAAGACTGAAACCCTAACCCCTAATGTGATCGTGTTTGGAGGTGGACCTTTGGAAGTTGTTGAGGTTTATGAGGTCATGAGAGTGTAGCCCCCACTATGGATTAGTGTACTTAAAAGAAGAGGAAGAGATCAGAGCTTTCTCTCTCTTGGCCATGTGGGAATACAGCAAGAAAATAGCCGTCTACTGGCCAGGAAGAGGGCCCTTATCAAGAACGTGGCCATGCTGGCACCTTGGTCTTGGATTTACCAGCCTCCAGAACTGTGAGAAATAAATGTATGTTGTTTCTTCTAGCAGTCTAAACTGACGGAGACTGTATTAATAAGTGAGGTACTAATGTAATATCTAAAAATGTGGAAGTAGCTTTGGAACTGGGTAATGGGAAAAGTTTTGAAGTACATGCTAGAAAAAGCCAAGATTACTTTTAAGGGATTACTAATGGCAACTGGTGAGAACTCAGAAAGGAAAGGAGAACTGGAGAGGAAACCTCCATCTTCTTAGACAATACATAAATAATCATGAATAGAATATTGGTAGAAATATGGATGATAAAGGCCATTCTGATGAGGTCTCAGATGAGAATGAGAAACATTGATATTGGACAGTAGAAAAAAGGTGGTCCTTTTTATAAAAGAGCAAAGGATTTGTCCGAGTTGTGTTCATGTTTTAATGTTTTATGGAAGGTAAAACTTGAAAGTGATAAAAGTGGATATTGAGCCGAGGATGTTTCTTTTTTTTAAGGACTTTCTTTTTCTTTGGACAGAGATCACAAGTAGGCAGAGAGGCAGGTGGGGGGAGGAGGAGAAGCAGGCTCCCCACTGAGCGGAGAGCCCATGCAGGGTTTGGTCCCAGGACCCTGAGATGATGACCTGAGCTGAAGGCAGAGGCTTTAACCCACTGAGCCACCCAGGCGCCCCTAGCTAAGGATGTTTCTAAAGCAAAGTGTTGAAGGAGTAGCTTGGTTCCTTCTCATAATAAATGTGAGAGTAGAGAAATGAAGGATTTGTTAAGCAAAAAGGGACGAGAATTTAAAGATTTGGAAAATGTTCAGTCCATCCACACTGCAAAAAATGAGAAAGCATGCTCCAAAGAGAATACCAAGAGTATGTTTGACTAGCCAGTTGATCAGGATTTTAGCATGGGTGTGAACCATGTACCTAATCAGCATCTCAGCAGAAGCCAGGAGGAGAGTTGGAATTATACCTGCGAAACAATGCTGGCTAGGACTAAAGGAAACAAAATGATAGGGAGTGAAGGCAGGCTGTGAACATGTGTTGTCCTTCAGGAAAAGGGGAGGAGGACCCCAAAGGTGACTCCTGTCTTCAGGGCTGCTATTCCCAACACAGGTCCAGAGTTCCGAGGCCTGAGAGGGCTGCTCCCCTCAGTTTCAAAGGATGGGACCTCTGTTCAGTAGAGCCACATGGGCAGGGTTCCACCAAGCTGTATGAATGTATGTAGGCATGATGCCACCATCCCATTGGGTCTGGAGGGCAGAGCATAAAACCAAAGAGATTGTTCTTGAGCCTTAAGAAATTTGCCTTGCTAGATGTTGAACTTGCTTGGGATATGTTACCCCTTTTTTCCTTCTTTCTTCCTTTGGAATGGAATATATATCCTGTGCTTGTCTCATCATTGTATTTTGGAAACACATTGTATTTTGGAAGCATGTGACTTACCTGGTTCTACAGGTTACAACTGTAGAGAAATTTGCTTCAGGATGAATTGTACTTTGAATTTCAAATAAATCTTACTTGGATGAGATTTTAAAGTTTATGTTGAAACGAGTTAAGACTTTTGTGACTGTTGGGTTGGAATGAATGTTTTTTGCTTGCAAAAAAGAGGGATTTTGGTGGGCCAGAGGCAGAATGTATGGACTTAGTATTTGTATCCTTCCAAAATTCATGTTGAAGCCCTACCCCGCAAATGTGATGGCATTAAGAGGTGGGGCCTTTGGGGGTAATTAGGCTTAGATGAGGGTAGAACCTACCCCATGATGAGATTAGTGCCCTTATAATTTAGGAAGAGTAAGAGAGCCCCAAACTCCCTCTCCTTTTGGCCATGAGAAGATAAGGCAAGAAGGCAGCCCTTTGCACCCGGATCTTGGGCTTTCCAGCATTGAGAACTGTGAGAAATAAATGTCTGTTGGATAAGGCACCCAGTGTGTGGTATTTTGTAGCAGCCAGAGCTAAGTTGGCAAATATTTTTTCCCATTCTGTAGGTTGCAGTTTCACTCCATTGAATGTGTATTCTGATGCACTGAAATTACCAAGTTTGATGTAATCCCATATGTCTACTTTAGCTTTTGTGGTCTTTGCTTTAGGTGTCCTATCTAAGAAATCATTGCTAGGTCCAATCTTTTCCCCTATTTTCTTGGAGCTGTATAGTTTTGGATCTTATACTTAGGTGTTTAATCCATTTTGAGTTAATTTTTGTATAGGATAAAAGAATCCAAGTTCATTATTTTGCATGTGGATGTGCAGTTTTCCTATCACCATTTGTTAAACAAACTGTACTTTCCTCATTAAGTGGTGTTGGCACCCTTGTTGAAGATCCCATTTGAGTAGACATGTGAAAGTTTATTTCTGGGCTCTCTATTCTTTTCCATTGGTTGTTGTTATGCCAATACCACAGTTTTGATTACTGTTGCTTTGTAGTGTTTTTTAAGATCAGGAAGTTTATGTCTTCTAACATTGTTCTTTTTCAAAATTGCTTTAGCTATTTGGGATCCCTTGAAATTCTGTAGGAATTTTAGAATGAATTTTTCAATTTCTGCAAAAAAAAAAAAAATGCCATTGAGATTTTGATAGGGATTGCATTGATACTGTGTCTTTTTAAATTTCTATTAGCAATATTTTATAGTTTTCAGTATACAAATCTTCCACTTTGGGGGTTAAATTTATTCCTTAGTATTTTATTTTTTTTGGTGCTACTTTAAGTAGCATTACTTAAAGCCACTTAAAGCCACTACTTTAAGTGGAATTATTTTCTTAATTTCTTTTTTTAGATTGTTCATTGTCAATATATAGAAATGCAACTGATTTTTCTGTGTTCGTTTTCTGTGATGCACTTTTACTGAATTTACTAGTTCTAAAGCTTTTTTTTTTTTTTAAAGATTTTATTTATTTGACAGAGAGAGGCAGAGGGGCAGGCAGAGAGAGAGGAGGAAGCAGGCTCCCCGCTGAGCAGAGAACCGGATGCAGGACTCAATCCCAGGACCCTGAGATCATGACCTGAGCTGAAGGCAGAGGCTTAACCTACTGAGCCACCCAGGTGCTCCTCTAACAGCTTTTTAATGGATTCTTTAGTTTTTTCTACATACAGGATCATGTCATGTGAACAGAGATGGTTTTACTTCTTCCTTTCCAATTTGGATGTCTTTTATTTGTTTTTCATGCCTAATGGCTCTGGCTAGGATTTTCAGTACTATGTCCAATACTGTGAATGGTTATAGTTAGAATCAGCATCCTTGCTTTGTTCCCAGTCTTAGAGAAAAGCTGATAGTCTTTTACCACTGAGCATGATGTTACCTGTGGGTTTTCATCTATAGCCTTTATTATGTTGGGGTAGTTTCCTCCTATTCCTAGTTTGTTGAGGGTTTTTATCATCAAAGGATGTTGGATCTTGTCAAATACTTTTTCTCCATCAACTGAGATGACCATGTGGTCATGTTGACTTCTAAAAATAATTGGGGCGCCTGGGTGGCTCAGTGGGTTAAAGCCTCTGCCTTCAGCTCAGGTCATGATCTCAGGGTCCTGGGATCAAGCCCCATATCGGGCTCTCTGCTCAGTGAGAGCCTGCTTCTCCCTCTCTCTCTGTCTGCCTCTCTGCCTACTTGTGATCTCTCTCTCCCTCTGTCAAATAAATAAATGAAAAATCTTTTAAAAATAAACAAAAATAATTTTCTTGAAGTAGATACAGAATGCATTTAGAAACCTAAAAATTATCAATATACAGCTCAATCCATAATGGCATTTTCACATAATTATGTGGTAAAAGTAATTATCACATAACAGCCTCCCAAGTCAAGACATAGAACTGTACCAGCACTCCAAAAACTGCCTTCATGCCCCTTTAGGTTCCCGTCCTTCTTCGAGGACAGTCACCTGTCCTGACTTTTAACACCATAGATTGGTTTTTATTCTATTTTGAACTTTCTGTAGATAAAGTTGTGCTGTATGTATTTTGTCTGTTTTTCACTCACATTGTATTTTTGAAATTTATCTGTGTTGTTTCCTGTTCAGTAATTCATTA
>CM053605.1:116271343-116291897 GCA_028646535.1 Procyon lotor | reverse complement strand
GATTTTATTTATTTATTTGACAGAGAGAAACACAGCAAGAGAGGGAACACAAGCAGAGGGAATGGTAGCGGGAGAAGCAGGCTTCCTGCAGAGCAGAGAGCCCGATGTGGGGCTTGATCCCAGGCCCCTGGGATCTGACCTGGGCCGGAGGCAGACGCTTAAAGACTGAGCCACCCAGGTGCCCCTGCTATGTATACTTTCATGTACTTTTTTTGGTGCACGTGTGCATGCATTTCTTTTTGGTAGACAAAGAGTCTAATAACTGGATCATAACTGGATCAAAGAATATTTATATGTTCAACTTTGGTAAATATATCAAAGTAGTTTCCAAAGTGATTTTATGAATTTCCATGCTCATTCCATTTGGGCGTGCCAGTTGCCTATATCCTCCTTGGTGCTTGATATTGTCAGTCTTTTTCATTTTTATAATACTAGGGAGTATATGAAGCATTTCATTATGATTTTTAACTTGCTTTTTCCTAGTAGTTAATGAATTTGAGAATCTTTTTATGTTTATTGATCTCTTGAATTTCCACTTTTGTGAAGAGCATATTCAAGTCTTTCGGCATTTTTCAATTTTTTTTTTTTTTTTTTTAATCAATTTGTAGGAGGCCTGTATAAATGTGAAATCTGTGCTGTTTTTCAGTTATATATGTTGATATATGTTCATTTTCTTAAAGATGTTTCTTTTTTTTTTTTTTTTAAAGATTTTATTTATTTGACAGAGAGAAATACAGCGAGAGAGGGAACACAAGCAAGAGGGAATGGTAGTGAGAGAAGCAGGCTTCCTGCAGAGCAAGGAGCCCAATGTGGGGCTCGATCCCAGGACCCTGGGATCATGACCTGAGCCGAAGGCAGACGCTTAATGACTGAGCCACCCAGGCGCCCCTTAAAGATGTTTCTTAATGAATAGTAGTTCTTAATTTTAATGAAGCTCAGTATTCATTTTTCTTTATGATTTAAGAAATATAATTTGTACCCTGTCTAAAAACTCTTTCTCAGGATGTCTGGGTGGCTCAGTTGGTTAAGCAGCTGCCTTCGGCTCAGGTCATGATCCAGGGAACCTGCTTCTCCCTCTGCCTCTGCCTGCTTGTGCTCTCTCTCTCTGACAAATAAATAAATAAAATCTTTAAACATTAAAAAACTCTTTCTCTGTCTCATGGTCATGAAGATATTCTTGTGTATTATCTTTTAGAAGCTTTTTTGTTTTACCTTTTACATTTGGATCTGCATTCTACCTGGTGTTAGTTTTTATAATATTGTTTAACACTAATTAAAATTTCAGACTTAAAAGTTGCAAGTCGTATAGAGATATTTAGCTTTTCAGTCACCCAGATTTCCCAAGTGTTAATATTTTGTTACATTATTGCTCTACAAATATTAAATATTGATACGTAGATTTTAGATACAAATAGTGATGTGATGGAACCATCTTGTGTACAAAGATGATTGTTAAAAATCAGGAATTTTCAGGTCAGTTTTTAAACCACAGTAGCTTGAAATGAGCCATGAGGGTGGTGATATTCCATGAAAATTTGCAAATGCCTCAAGTCATTCCTTCCCTCTTTTGCATATGTATCAAATATTATATTATTAAAAACGAATAGATACATAAAATAAGTGGATGTTTGTAGTCACAAGATTAGAATGTAGGAAGTAGAAATAACAGAATTAGAAGAAACTGAAAGGAGAAGCTGACAGTGTTTTCTACACAGGAGTAAAGGAATTTTTAGGTTTCTAAATGCATCATTTCAGTTACATGGCTGTAGTTTCTAGTTTGCAAGCTTAAATAAAACCTTTGCATATAGTGTGGTGGATATATCGATGCAAGGAAGCAATTCATAAGTGAAACTTCTGATTTTAAAAGAATAAAATTAGAGATAATGCCTTAAGTGGAATGAAAATGTTAAAACATAACATCTTGCTTAAGATCCCTTTTATAATAATACTGTTCTTGGAATTAACTAGAGGTTCAGAAGAAATTTGTGTTTGTATTTGTAAGCTTCCAGTTCACCTCTTGAAACCAATGATTGCCATCTTCAGCATTACTTTCTAAAATTCAGGTAAGAGGGTCGCCTGGGTGGCTCAGTGGGTTAAAGCCTCTGCCTTCGGCTCAGGTCATGATCTCAGGGTTGTGGGATTGAACCCTG
Source organism: Procyon lotor (assembly GCA_028646535.1). Taxonomy (NCBI): domain Eukaryota; kingdom Metazoa; phylum Chordata; class Mammalia; order Carnivora; family Procyonidae; genus Procyon; species Procyon lotor. The sequence continues at coordinate 116,289,747 of CM053605.1, read as the reverse complement.
CATTGGGCTCTCTGCTTAGCAGGGAACCTGCTTCCTCCTCTCTCTCTACCTGCCTCTCTGCCTACTTTTCTGCCTACTTGTGATCTCTCTCCTCTCAAATAAAATAAAATCTTTTTCTTTTTTTTTTTTTTTAAAGATTTTATTCATTTATTTCTCAGAGAGAGAGAGAGCACAAGCAGGCAGAGAGGCAAGCAGAGGCAGAGGGAGAAGCAGACTCCCTGCTGAGCAAGGAACCCGATATGGGACTTGATCCCAGGACCCTGGGATCATGACCTGAGCTGAAGGCAGCTGCTTAACCAACTGAGCCACCCAGGAGTCCCAAAATAAAATCTTTAAAAACTAACTAACTAAATAAATAAAATAAAATAAAATAAAATTCAGGTGATAATGGTGGTTTGCAGTTTCAGCTAAAGACATTGCATAAATATTACAAACAATATGATGACAAAATAAAAAGCACTCAATGGTTTTTTTTTTTTTTTTTAATTTACTAATTTTACAAAGTGAATTAGCTGTAAACTTTCTCTGGTTACTCCTGTTAGCTTTCCTATATGTTTGTTTGACATGCAAGAGAGAAAATAATGCATTGACTCTTTCCTGTTTTACAACTTTTACATATTCACAGGGTGAAATTATTTGACATAATTTACTCACTAATTTTTTTTTTACTTTTTTTCTCAGTGATTTTATCATACTTTAAGAAATACAGCAATACAGATTAAGCCAGAAGTTAGATTTGCTACTTTATATATGTGTGTATATATCATGTGTTTATATGTATAATGTATGTATATGTTAAAAAACAGTATATATGTATATTATATGTACATGTAATTATAATATGTAATGTGTTTAATGACATGCATTGTTATGAAGTAATTCAATATAAAATGTTGCATACTGTGGTCTTCAATATAAAATCTCAAGATAGATTAACTATTGAATATTTTTTTAAAAATCTTACAGCAATTTTTCTATATCTAAATAAAAATTTGTTTTTAGGTTAAATCAACCTGTATGTGAGTTTCTCAAAGATTCAAGACTTTAAAATAAATAGCATGAATTTAGTATCTTACAAAAGTTAAACATCTTGACACTGCTGAATTTCAGAATCCTACAAGCATCAAAAATGTTTATAAATTTGCTTTTTAGTATGAATTTGGTAAAATTTATGATTGAGTTCAGTTATGTTCAGCTTTTCTTGTAATTAGCTGACATTTTATTGATTGATATTGTATATGGTGGATATACCACAATTTGCTTACATTAAGTCTTACTTTTTATATAAGTAACACTGTGTCTACAGTTAAGGATTTCTAAATGTATGTGCTTTTAATCATTTGGTTATTGTAAAATTTCCTTTCACAGGAATATCATTTTAGATTAAAGAATGAGACAAATCTTCAATGTATTATATTTTAATATATTTTCAAGGATGTATACACAGATGGCTATATATTTTTGTTTTTCAGAATTGGAAGATTATCCAGTATATTAATGTCTTATTGATAATGGCAGAACATCCACCACTACTGGATACAGCTCAGATTTTAAGTAGTGATATTTCTCTTCTGTCTGCCCCTATTGTAAGTGCAGATGGAACACAACAGGTAAGGAAACTGACATATTTCTTTATGTCTCATACACATGTATTTATTTCAGAAGAATGCAAATTTTTTAGAATTTGAAATGAAATGAAACTTCACAATAGTGGGTTCCTATTAATTGATCTTTTAAACTCCAGTTCAAAATGTTGTTTTGGTTTCATAAAACAATGAAATAATGAGACTGTTTTCGAAGTTGTTTCTAAAATGTCTCACTAATTAATGTTTATATTTCTTGTGTGTATCTTTAGTTGCCACTAAAGTTGTTTTTTTATTTACTTTAGACAATGTATTAGTCCCTGATCGGTTTTTAAGTTTATCTTTGCACTTTAATGATTATAATCATTATTTCAAATCATTATAAAATTATGACTGAATTATGTGATTAAGTGACTATATACATTACCAGTAATAAAACTGTGTCTTCTTTTTCTTTCTACTTTTCTCTCCTTACCAGACTCCCCCTCCCAAAAGCAACTATGTAATTCCTGAGAGCTGGTATACTTTTTCTCCAGCCCAGGGCTTTATAAAAGTAGTTTTGTAGTTTTTTGACTCCTGGTAACCCCAGTAATGCTGATAGGATGGGAATGATGGGCTTTCATAAATATCTGTGATGCACCAAGCAGTGTGTTTAATTCTTAAAACTGCCCTATAGAGATTTTAATATTACAGGTGAGGAAATAAAGACTAAAGGCATAAATAATAATGAGAAAAAGGTACATTTTGAGTACTCAACTGTGTAAAAAACATTGTGCTAGGAACTTCATGATCTTATTCTTTCAATAATCCTGTGAGGTAGATATACCTGTCCCTGTTTTGCAGATGAAACAGAGTGAGTTTTAGACAGTCTCAAAATCACCCTCAAAGCTTGTGATCGTAAACATTATTCCCACTTCCTTGGGAAATTAAGAAAAATAAATCTTGTTGATTTACAAACTTAGTATCTGTAGTGAACAGTTACAATTTGCTTACAAGAGTAAAGGCTACTTTGTTAACTTTGCTATTGAAAAATCAATAGCAGTTGGCTTGGGTTCTGAATTTTGCTGGTTTGTGTAAGCATTGCATGAAAAGTATATCTTGGTTTTAATTTTCATGTGCTCAAATAGCTTTTAGCAGCAAGCTCATTTCACTAAACTTGCTTTTTATGGTCGGAGTTGAGTTTGTTAAAATATTTTTTTTTTCCCTGCAAAAATAATGAATGTGGCAGATACTCATTTACTTTGAGGCTCTGAGAGTGTCTTCAGTTATCAGTATTTCCTCAGGGCAGTCACTGGTTTCAAGTTTTTTATAACCTAATACTTAAAAGAATCTATTAAGTAATTAATTACAGTTCATTCACATAGTTGCTATAGTTGATAGTCTATAAAGGGAAAGACAGCAGGCTAAAAGAAGACCACAATGCTCCTGACTTATTTCTCTCCTTGCCCTGAAAAGCAGATTCTATTGGTAGAATTTTTCTTGAAATCTGGAGGGCACCAGAGCTAAGGTAGTTGGTAGTGGTGTAGATGGATATAGAGAAAAGAGCTGGGAAAAGAAGAATCCACTAGAGTAGGATTTGGAAGATCAGAGGGTGGGGTTGGGGAGGGGGCTGTCAGTGGATCTAGGGGATATGTTTTTAGGTAGGGTTTGAAAAACATGTCAGGAGGTGGAGTGAAGCCTTAGATTCTAATTAGCGGAGTGTGTTGTAATTTGATAGAGATAACGATGAGTAGAAGAATCAGCAGACTTTACTGATAGATTTAGATTTGATTTGGGTGACCTAACTTGTCTGAATATGTTTGCTTCTCTATAAAATAGAGATAATAATAGCTTCTTAGAGTGGCTGGTGAAATGAACCTGAAGGAACTCAGTAAATGTTTGTTGAATCTGAGTTGAAGCATTCAATAAATGTTTAAAAGACTAAGGAAACTCTATAGATATGCCAGTCAGGAGTCAGGTCTTAAATCAACAGAGATAGTTATAGTGAGCAGTGGATCAAAAACTAAGAGATAGATATGAAGGATACATACTAAAGAGAGTGGACTGATAGCTCTGGTTCAATGTAAGAAACCAAACAAAAATAGGTAACAGAGGTGGGAGGTTAATAAACTTGACAACAGGCAGTTCTTTGTCTTAACTCAGGAACTTACTGGTGTGCCAAGCATGGCCAAGTTAGAGCTTGCCTTGTGGATATGTGATACCACCTGTTTGGTGCCTGTAGTAGAGAAACAAACCAAAGACAGATCTTGATGGGGGAAGTGTCAGTATGTGCATGATGTTAAAAATTTAGGATAACAGAATGTCCCATGTCTTGACTTTTTGGGGGGAATATTATACTATTTCTTGGGAATATATCATGGGATGATTTTTATTCCATTTCTTGAGATCAAATTAATTTTCTTATAGTTGGCCCTTTAAATTATCACTTCATCAATACTTTCTAGTTCTAGATTTGGTAATATGTCATATTATATACATGGGTCTTTTGGCTAACAAATCATACAAGAATCCCACCTGACATCATTGCTACTGGCACTGCCTTTAGGGAAGTTGTAATAGAAATTTATCATTCATTCTGAGTGGCAACATCTGAACCATTTTTTGTGTGTGTTTGTAAAATCATCATTCCTCCCCTCTTTTAATTAATAGAATTTATTATTATAGCAGTTTTAGGTTTATAGAAAAATTGAGCAAAGAATTTCTTTCATACTACATCTTCCACAGTTTTCCCTATTAACATTTTATATTGGTGTGGTACATTTGTTACAGTTAATGAGCCAACATTTACAAAAGTTCCAGTTTAGGTCATTCTTGGTATTATATAATTCTGTTGGTTTTGACAAATGTATGTCTTTTATCACCAGTACATTATTATAATGAATAGCTTCACTACTCTGAAAATCCCCCTGTACTCTACCCATTCCTTTCTCCATTCCCTTTTCCCCAACTGCCCCCCCCTTGGCAACCACCAATACTTTTACTGTTGCTGTATGTTTATCTTTTCCAGAATGTCATTTAGTTGGATTCATACAATATGTAGCCTTTTCAGACCAACTTCTTTTCACTTAGCAATATAATCTAGAGAATTTCTTTTTGTGCCTTAATCCCGCCTTTTTATTGTTGGATAATACTTCATTGATGAATATACCAGTTTGTTGATCCTTTCACCTATTGAAGGACAGCTTGATTCTTTCCAGTTTTTAGCAATTATAAAGCTGCTTTAAACACTCATATGCAGGTTTTTAGATGGATGTAAGTTTTCAATTCAGTTGAGTCAATACCTAAGAGTATGATCGCGGGATTGTATGGTAAGGCTATGTTTAACTTTGATAGAAATTGCCAGCCTGTTTTCCAAAATGACTGTACTATTTCACATTCTTAAGCATGTGCTTAATTTGAGATTATATCCTTTCCTGATAGAGAAGGTAAAGCATGTGTAAGTGCTTATGCTGCCCTGTTTTAACCTCCACATCTGTGTTAGGGAATTTGAGCTACAAGCACCATGAAATTTTCCCAGCTCTTCATTGTTGCTGCCATCAAAAGGAAAGTTCACGTATTTTGGTTTCTTGCGTGGTTTAATGTTCCTAATTTAAGTTTACCTTCTCTAATTTCTATTTATTTATCATCCAAAAGGATTGAATGCATTTAAACTTTAGGTTAAGATCTGTCAAAAATCAGCCTATTGGCCTTTTTTTTTTTTTCCAGAATCTTCTCCATTTCATTAATCTTTTAGTTACTTTATTTTGTAATTGTCTCACTTGTACCTGCAGACTTTTAATTTATGAAGGTGGCGGGATAATAACATGGAGAGGCTTATGCCATTGGAAGAATTTTTTTTACTTCTATTTTCTAAAAGAAGGGGGCACAAAATGCTATACCATACCACGAGGAAAGCTTCAAGTTTTGACCAGGAGGCAGAGCTGGAGAAAAGCTTAGCCCAAAAGCCATTATTGATGTTTCTGCAGGAAAGGCAAAACAACTGTAGAGTAACAGCTTCGGATTGGCTAGTTTTAGTGACTGTGGCAGACATGAAATAACAAGTGTTAGTAAAGTTACAGAGTAAAGGGAACTGTTATGCACTATTGGTGGGAATGTAAATTGGTCCAGCCACTCTGGAAAATAGTATGGAGGTTCCTCAAAAAATTAAAATTAAAACTACCATATGATCAGCTTCTAGGTATGATCAGTTCTACTTCTAGGTATTCATCTGAAGGAAATAAAATAACTAACTCAAAAAGTTATCTGCACTCTCATGTTCATTGCAGCATCATTTACAGAAGCCAAGACATGGAAACAATCTAAGTGTCCATCAGTGGATGAGTGGGTAAAAAGAAGTTGCAGTATGTGTATTTGTGTACACACACACACACACACACACACACTCTCTCTCTAGAATAATACGCGGTCCTAATAAGGAAATTGTATGTGTATTTGTGTACATACACACACACACACACACACACACACACACACACACACACACACACACACTCACTCTAGAATAATACGCGGTCCTAATAAGGAAATCCTGCCATTTGCCACAATATGGATGGACCTTGAAGGCATTATGCTAAGTAAGTCAAACAGAGAAAGACAAATACTGTATAATCTCACTTACATGTGCAATCTTAAAACAAACACCACCACCAAAAAAAGCAACTCAGATACCTTCCTTGAATATATGATAGAACTTATTCAGCGAAGCCTTTTGGGCCTAGAGTTTTCTCTCACTTAAGTATAGAAATGGTGAAGTAAATCAGACTCATCCTATCAATACTTCTGTGTTAAGTTTGGAAATGAGTGTTGATATTACTGAGATGGTCTGTATATATTTGTTATTTAAGCAGTATTAAGGTATTTAAGAAAATTTGAGTTTTATTACATTTATAAGATTAGAACTGTTTAAGCACTTAAAATTGTGATACGCATTTGAAGTATTTAAAAGAAAATACGTTGATTTTTTTTTTTTTTTTAAAGATTTTATTTATTTATTTGACAGAGAGAGAGAGAGATCACAAGTAGGCAGAGAGGCAGTCAAAGGGAAAGGGGGAGGCAGGCTCCCTGCTGAACAGAGAGCCCGATGTGGGGCTTGATCCCAGGACCCTGAGATAGTGACCTGAGCCGAAGGCAGAGGCTTACCACTGAGTGACCCAGATGCCCCTAAATACATTAATCTTACTAATGCAGACTAAAATGTTTAAGGGGAACAAATCTGGAGAAAGAAAATATTATATTAATAGATAAAATAGAAATCTTGGATTAAAGTCCTATTATTGATGTACAATTTGAGAATATTAGGGAGGTAGAATTGACTGGAATTCATGAATAACTGGCCATAGAACAAAACCGAGAGACAATAAGAATATTCCCAGGCTCTTTCTTTGAATATTTAGGTAGATGATGAGGCCATGTCACTAAGATAAATCTTACTGGTTGGGGTAGGCAAAGTTATTTCATGGTGGCAAATGCCTGTAAACCTTAATAGTTTACCAAAAGGTTTATTGCTCATACTACCTGTCCTTAACAGGTTATCTGTAGCTATACTCCAGATAATAATCACTTGACACCCAGCCTCTATGTAGAACGTTGCTGGTCTCGTGGAAGAGATGATGGTGAACTACATGCTGACCTCCACCCATGTTTCATTATTCGGGGCAAGTCACATGGCCAAACATGCCGTTAGTAGGGTGGGGAAGGATAATCTTGGCCCTAGAGAGAAGCTGCAAAAAAAAATTTGGAAAAATAATAAAATCTTCTAGAATAAGGAAAACAGAAGTAGCAGATTTGAGGTTTGAAAGTGTATGAAAGATCTTCAATTGAATTTGAAGGTTGGGGGATATATAAGTAGAAATAATAAAAATAATAGCAGCTACCATTTGAGCCCTTACATTGTATCAGATACTGAATCGAGTCCTTTCCTGACCAAACTATAAACATTTAGTAAATTTTGGGGGTGATTACTGAGACTCTAAAATAATAGCTTACACCTTTGTGACAGTAATTTGGAGCCTGAGAATTCTAATCTAGACCTTTAATCCAAAAAATTTCGTGGCCCAAATTATTCTAAGTGCTCTATAACTTTATCTGGCAAAGAAAATAGCTATTGCTAAGTCCTCATTATTAGAGGTTTTTGGAAAGGTTAGAATTTAAACATTAAACCAATCTCTTCTTTCCCATTAGAGTTTATTTCTCCTGAATGTCTATACCATGTCACTTTCTATGATGTTACAATAGAAAGTCACATACTTTTTAAAAATTTCAGTATTAACTATGAACTTTTCCCTGGAGATATAAAAGCCTTACACACTAGGTACAGATCTGAAATGATCTGCTTATATTATCACATTTTTTGTAAGCACATATTTTTAATACTATTAACTTATGCTGCGCTAAAAAAAACAACTTACTTATTCATGTAGTATCTATATGCAAAATACTGTGCCTGGTTCTTGTTGTAAGACATAATAAAATCAGACTCATAAATTGGATTTAAATTTTAAGGTAGTCTATTTAAAGAAAAAAAAAGCCAGATAAAATAGCAATTAAAAAAACGAAGAGTTCCAGAGTATTTAAATAAACTAGAATTCATTTTTATATTTGACAGAAAACAATAAAATAATATTTTTACTGACTGGTACCAATATCATTTCATTTGTTCATTTTTAAAGTACATATGTCTTCCTGTTTTCAAGAAAATGAAAATTGGTGGGGCTCCTGGGTGGCTCAGTTGGTTAAGCATCAGCCTTCAACTCATTTCATAATCGCAGATCTTGGGACTGAGGCCCTGCATTGGGCTCCCTGCTCAGCAGGGCAGTCCCCTCTCTCTGCCTCTGCTCATGCTGTCTCACTCACTCACTCATTCTCTCTCTCTCTCATTCTCTCTCTCAAATAAATAAATACTATCTTTATAAAAAAAAGAAAAGAAAAATTGGCAAATTATTTCACCTGAACAGTAAATAACGTTTTCATATAATTAAAGGTAATATGACAAAATTATTAATCAAAATATTAAATATTTTGTATTTTAATGAAACATATTGTATATATTTAATTCTATTGTGAAAGATAGGTTCTCAAATTCTAAAGGGAACAATATCTTAAAGAAATGAAATATAATGGTCATGAAATTTTGGTGGATACTGTCCTAAAAATAATTAATATTCTCTTAGATTAACTACTAAATATTCCACAGTTAGAATAATTCCTAACCCTCTACTTAAGTGACTATAGTTAGTCAACTCCTGTGCCTTAGAATCCTGTAGAATATCTTGGCTTTTTTTTTTTTTTTTTTTTGAGAGAATGAGGAAGGGAGAGCTTGCATGCTCGTGACAGAGGGCATGGGCAGACTCCCTACTAAACAGGGAGCCCAGTGTGAGGCTCCCAGGACCCTGAGATCATGGCCTGAGCCTAAGGCAGATGCTTAGAAAATGTTGACTTTTAAGAAATATAGTTTGGGGGGCGCCTGGATGGCTCAGTCGTTAAGCGTCTGCCTTTGGCCCAGGTCATGATCCCAGGGTGCTGGGATCGAGCCCCACATCGGGCTCCTTGCTCAGCAGGAAGCCTGCTTCTCCCGCTACCATTCCCTCTGCTTGTGTTCCCTCTCTCACTGTGTTTCTCTCTGTCAAATAAATAAAATCTTTTAAAAAAAAATTGGGGCTGAAGTGAGGAGGAAATAAAGAATAGCTTATAACAGCACTGAGTAAATAGGGACATTCAAATGAAACTTATCTACAGAATTCTGAAAATTCTTTAAAATGAATCTGACTATAAACTTCTATAATAAGAGATATTAAATGAAAAGTCTTCTTATATTAGCTTAATATAAAACAAGATTTTTTTTTTAAAGGAAGATTTCTTTTGGTCCAAAATTATAAATATGTACAAATAAAAGTTGTGGTCTGCATTTTCAACTCATAACATTTTCCTTTCATTAATAAACTATGGTGATTATATATTCAGAGTACTGTGATATAATCTTAATCACCAGATAGAATGCTCAAGATTCATATTCCTGAAATGCTTCATTTGTGTGGTTTTGAAAAAATAATACTTGAAAATGGGAGAAATATACACAGACATATAAACATATGACAGAGAAAATATATACAATATTATAAACAGGGACTAACCCCAGAAAGAAGATAAATGTAAAATGTAAACACATTTTACCATATACCCTTTTGTATTATTTTTTTAATGTTGTGAATTTATTATTTTTTTAATAAAAAAACTCTAATAATTGAAAAAGAAACGTGCAATTTAAAATGTCTATGTATGTATGTGTGTATATATATGTATATATACATATATGTATATATATCACAGGAAAAAAAGCTCTGAACAGATATATACCCATCTGTTAACAGTGGTTCTTTTCAAGAGAAAGGGATTAGTTGAAAGGTGGAAAGAACAAATTTTTATTTATCTGAAGTGTAAAGTTTTAGAAATGCTTAACTTATCCAAGGTTACACACTTAGTGACACAGTTGACCCTAGAAATCTGTCTTCCGATCCCTAGTCTGAGTCACTTTGAGTTAAGAAAGGAAGTTGATTTTAAATTCAAAAATTGAAAACACTTGGTTCTAGGTAAGTAGTGATTGAGTTGATAATAATAAAGCAATTCAGAAATGGTTAGGAATGGCTTATAGGAATGGTTAGTGAATGCTTTTTCAACGCTCTTTGCTTGCATTCAGCAAGACTATTTACAAGACAGTAAATGAATCCATGTGAAGTAAACAACAAAGTAAAAGTAATTACATAGGTGTGCTCAAAAGATAGTATAACTATCTTTTGATAGTTTTTTATTTTTATTTTTTAAAATAAATTTAATAATTTAAATTAAAATTAAAAGAATTTAATTTTAATTCTTTTCTTCTGATTCAAAAAACATTTGTAGTAAATAATTATATACTATGTTGATTGGCTAATAATGTATAAGGATGTAAATAGTATTAAAATAATAGCACAAAGGAGGGGCAAAAAACTGAACTTTAGAGGAGCAAAGTTTTTATATATAATTGAAATTGGAATTAAGAAGTTAATTGTGATCCCCAGGGCATCTACTAAGATAATAAAAAAGAAAGAAATATAGTAAAAGAAACTGTAAGAGAATTAAAATGGAGCACTAGAAATGTTTAACACCAAAAAAAAAAAAAAAAAAAAAAAACCAGTATAGAATTGAAGAACAAAAAAGACATAATTACGTAGAGGACAAAGAGCAAAATGGCAGATGTAAACTCTACCTTATCAAAAATTCCATTAAATCTAATTGAATTAAACATGACAGTGAAAAGACAGAGATTGACATAATGGATAAAAACCCATGATCTGTGTCCTGAATCTATAAGGGATACTGTTTAAATGAAAGACACAAATAGGTTGAAATTTAAAAGATGGAAGAAGATTTACAGTATATAGTATACTATATATATATACACACACACACACACACACACACAGATATATATATCTGTATATACAGATAATACAGTATACAGCTGTAAACTGTAGCAAGGTGAATGGTTATACTTATATCACACAAATAGACTTTTTTTTAGGATTTATGTATTTATTTGACAGAGAGAGAGAGAGCATGAGCAGGGGGAGGAGCCAGGAGAGAGGTAGAAGCAGGCTCCCCGCTGAGCAGGGAGCCCAATGCAGGACTCTGTCCCAGAACCCTTGGATTGTGACGTGAGCTGAAGGCAGATACTTAACCCATTGAGCCACCCCAAACAGACATTTTAAGACAAAACATGTTACTAGAGACAAGGATATTTTATAATGGTATAAGGGTCACTCTGCACCTAACAACTGAGCCCTAAAATACCTGAATTAAAAATTGACAGAATTGAAGAGAGAAATAGACAATTGAACAATAGTAATTGGAGACCAGATTTTCAATGATGAATAGAGCAGTGAGGCAGAGGATAAGTAAATAGAAGACTGGAACAACACTGTAAACCTACCAGCTCTAACGGACATCTGTAGAACACTCCATCCAACAGCAGAATCTATAATCTCAAGTGCACGTGAATTGTTGTTTACAATAGATGAAATATTAGGCTATAAAACAAGTATCAGTAAATCTTAAAAGAAATAATACAAAGTATATTCTCTAAGTAAAATGGAATAAAAGAAATCAATAACAGACTAGAATTGGGGAAATTAACAAATATATGGAAATTAAACAGTACATTCCTAAATAACTAATGAAAGAAATCACGAGGAAAATTAGAAAATACTTTGGGATGGATGAAAACAAAATAGCAACCTACCAAAATTTATGGGATATGACTAAAGCAGTGCTAAGATGGAAGTTTATATGTTTGAAAGCCTATGTTAACAAAAAAGAAAGATTTCAAATCAATAACCCAACCTTAAGAAACTAGAAAAAAAAGCAAACTAAACCCAAAGCAAGGAAAAGGAAGTAAAGATTAGACTGGGAATAAATGAGATCGAGACTAGAAAAATAGAGAAAAATCAACAAAACCAAAAGTTAACTTTTGAGAAGATCACAAAATTGCCAGCCTTTTAGACAGACTGTAAAGAAGAAAAGAGTCACTTTACTAAAATTAAGAATGAAAGCAGATGACTACGTTTGTAGCTTTGGAGTAAATACCCAATAGTGCAGTTGTTGGGTCATAGGGTAGCTCTATTTTCAACTTTTTGAGGAACCTCCATTCTGTTTCCAGAGTGGCTGCACCAGCTTGTAGTCCCACCCACAGTGTAGGAGGGTTCCCCTTTCTCCACATCCTCGCCAACATCTGTCATTTCCTGACTTATTAATTTTAGCCATTCTGACTGGTGTGAAGGTGGTATCTCACTGTGGTTTTGATTTGTAGTTCCCTGATGCCAAGTGATGTTGAGCATTTTTTCATGTGTCTGTTGGCCATCTGGATGTCTTTGCAGAAATGTCTGCTCATGTCTTCTGCCCATTTCTTGATTGGATTATTTGTTCCTTGGGTGTTGAGTTTGAGAAGTTCTTTATAGATTTTGGATACTAGCCCTTTATCTAATGTATCATTTGCAAATATCTTCTCCCATTCTGTCGGTTGTGTTTTGGTTTTGTTGACTGTTTCCTTTGCTGTGCAGAAGCTTTTTATCTTTATGAAGTCCCAATAGTTCATTTTTGCCATTGCTTCCTGTGCCTTTGGTGATGTGTCCAGGAAGAAGTTGAGGCCGAAATTGAAGAGGTGCTTTGATGGATTCCTGTCTCACATTTCATCCATTTTGAGTCTGTTTTTGTGTGGTGTAAGGAAATGGTCCAGTTCATTCTTCTACATGTGGCTGTTTAGTTTTTCCAACACTATTTGTTAAAGAGACTGTCTTTTTTCCATTGGATATTCTTTCCTGCTTCATCGAAGATTAGTTGACCATAGAGTTGAGAGTCTATTTCCGACTTCCCTATTCTGTTCCATTGATCTTTGTGTCTGTTTTTGTGCCAGTACCATACTGACTTGATGATTACAGCTTTGTAATAGAGCTTGAAGTGTGGAATTGTGATGGCACCAGCTTTAGTTTTCTTTTTCAACATTCCTCTGGCTATTGGGGGTCTTTTCTGGTTCCATATAAATTTTAGGATTATTTGTTCCAGCTCTGAAAAAAGTTGATGCTATTGTGATAGGGTTTGCATTGGATGTGTAGATTGCTGTAGGTAGCATAGACATTTTAACAATATTTTTCTTCCAGTCCATGAGCATGGAATGTTTTTCCATTTCTTTGTGTCTTCCTCAGTAAGACACAAAGAAAACAATAGTTTTCTGAGTACAGATCCTTTGACTCTTTGGTTAGGTTTATTCCTAGGTATCTTACGGTTTTTGGTGCAATCGTAAGTAGGATCAACTCCTTAATTACACTACTGGGTATTTACCCCAAAGACACAAATGTAGTTATCCAAAGGGGCACCTGCACCCCAATGTTTATAGCATCAATGTCCACAATAGCCAAACAGTGGGAAGAACCCAGATGTCCATCAACAGAATGGATAAAGATGTGGTTTATATATATATATACACACACACACACACACACACATACACACACACAATGAGATATTATACATCCATCAAGAGAATGAAATCTTAATCATTTGCAACAATGCGGATGGAACTAGAGGGTATTATGCTAAGCGAAATGGTCAATCATAGAAAGACAATTATTATATGATCTCTTTGAGAAACAAGGCAAAGGATCATAGGGGAAAAGAGGAAAAAATGAAACAAGAAGAAACAAGAGAGGGAGACAAGCAGTAAGAGACTCTTAATCTCAGGAAACAAACTGAGAGTTGCTGGAGTGGAGAGGGGAGGGAGGGATGGAGTGGCTGAGGGATGGACATTGGGAGCATATGTGTTGTGGTGAGCGCTGTGTATTGTGTAAGACTGATGAATCACAGATCTATACCCCTGAAACAAATAATACATTATATGTTAATAATAAAAAAAATTTTTAATTTCCATAAAGTTTTTTAAAAAAATGAAAAGAGACGTTGCTATAAATCTTATAGATACTAAAGGGAATACTTTAATAGATACTATTAGGGAATAACTGTGAACAATCATATGCAAACAAATTGATAACCTATTTGAACTAGACAAATACCTAGAAAGACACAACTACCAAATTGACTTAAGAAAAATACTAAAAATCTGAGTAGAGCTGTAGCAAGAGATTGAATTTATAACCAGAAAAATTTCACAAAAGAAAGCCCAGACCCAGATGCCTCACTGATGAATACCACTAAAGATTGAAAGGAGAATTAATACCAACCTAAACCAGACAGAGACATAAGAAAACTACACATCAGTATTCCTTATGAATTTAGACACAGGATCTTCAAGATCCTAGCAACTCAAACCCAGCAGTGTATAGAATGGATTATATACCACAACTAAGTGGCTTTTATTTGAGGAACGCAAAATGTTGTTCAACATAAATAAAGTGGTCAGTATAATACATCAGTAATAGAAAAGGGACAAAAACTACATGGTCGTCTATTTGATAGACTCAGAAAAAGAATTTGACAAAATTCAAACCCTTTTATGATAAAAATACTTGGTAACCTAGAAATAAAGGAATTTCCTCAGTCTCATAAAGGGTATCTATTAAAAAAAAAAAAAAGCAACAGCTAACATATTAAATGGTGAAAGACTGAATGCTTTTCCCTGAGATTGAGAACACAACATTATATCCTGCTTTCACTGCTTCTTTTCAATATTTGCTGGAAATTCCAGCTAAGGCAAATAAGTAAAGGAATTAAAGGCATCCAGATTAGAAAAAGGATAAAACTTTCTTTATTCTCAGGTGACAAGATCTTATAAAAGAAAATCCTAAAATCTACTTAAAAATTACTAGAATTAATGAGTTCAACAAGGTTGTAGGATACAAGTTCATTGTAGAAAAATCAGTTGTATATTTCTAAACTAGCAATTACCAACCTGAAAATGAAATTAAGAAAACATTTCCATTTATAAAAGTATCAAAAAGAATAAAATACATAGGAAGAAATTTAGCAGAAGGTGTATAAGACTTGTACATTGAAAATTGCAAAGCACCATTGAAAGAAGGACTTAAATGGAAAGAAATCTCATGATCATAGAATATTGTTAAGATTGTTAAGATGGCAGTTAATATGGTTAAGATAGCAGCACTATCTAAATTGTCCAGATTCAACTTACCTAGCAAAATCTCAGTTGAGTATTTGTAGAAATTGACAGGTATCTCAGAAATTCATATGGGGATACAAAGGATTCAATATCCGAACAGTCTTTTAAAAAAAGAACAAATTTGCAAGACTCACCATCTTCTAATTTTAAAACTTACTATAAAACCACAGTAATCAAGACAGTGTGGTACTGGCATAATAATAGATATATAGAGAGATCTATGGAATAGAATTAAGAGTCCTGAAACAAACTCTTGCATTTATAGTTAGTGGACTCTCACAAGGATGCCTGATGATTCAATGGGAAAAGAATAGTCTTTTTAACAAATGGTGCTGAGATAATAAGATACCCACATGCAAAAGCATCAAGATGGATGTGTATCATACAATATACAAATTTAAATCAACATCTAAAATAAGCACTGAACTTTAAAACTGTTAGAGTTAAGCATAGGGGCATCTTCATGATATTGAATGAAGCATAGGGGCATCTTCATGATATTGATATCCTAGATAGGATATTAACAACACAAAAGAAAAAGTGAATTATAGTATTTCATCAAAATTGAAAAATGTTTTATTTCAAGGGACACTATCAAGTAACTAAAAATTTAGCCCATAAATATTTGCAAGTCCTATACCTACCTAAAAAGGAGCTCATTCAGAATATATACAGAACTCTTATAATTAAACAATAAAGTGACAACCCAATTAAAAAAATGGGCAAAAGTTTTAAATGGTAATTTCTTCAGAAAAATTATAGACATGGCCATTAAGCATATGAAGAGTTGCTCTACATTATTAATCATTAGAGAAATGCAAATCAAAACCACAATGAGATTCCAAATAGAATGGCTAGAATCAAAAAGTCAGATAATAATAAGTATTGTCAAGGATGTGAAAAAATTGGAATCCTCATACACTGATGGTGAGAATATAAACTGGGAATCTACTTTGGAGAATAGTCTGGCGGTTAATTAATCTTAGTTACTATATGACCAGCAGTTCTGTTCCTAGGTATATACTCGAGAAATGTGAAAACTTACATGTCCATGTGAAAATTTACACCCCATTATTCATAATGGTCAAAAGGTGGAAATAATCCACATGTTCATCATCAGATGAATGGATAAATGTGATATATTCATACAATGGAATGTTATTTGGCCATAAACTGAAATGAAGTACTTCAGTATATGTAGCTATTTAGATGAACCTCAAAAAGATTTAGGCTAAATGAAAGAAACCTATCGCAAAAGTCTATAAAAATTTCTTCAAGATGATGAAATATTCTAAAATTTACTTTGGTGATGATTGTACAACTCTGTACTAGAAACCACTGAACTGTATCCCTTAAACAGTAAATTTTATGGCATATGGGTATCTCAAAAACTATTTAAAAATGCTTTTAAGCCCATCTGCATACTTTAGATATGTGTTTATGTAATGTAAATGTGATTGCTAGTAATCTGGAAGTAAATTATTACTATAAGACTGTTACCAATCTTTCTTTGATAAATCCATTAAATTTAGAGTCTGTTTCAGAGTTAAAGCATTAATAAGTCATTTCTAAGTGTAGTTAAATTATCTGCACAGTGACACTACTTCTTACATGTATATCTACATACAGTATTTATGTACTATTATGTACAATAATAGTCTATTGTAAATAGACTATTGTAAGACACTGGAAAGAACTTTTGCAAGCACTAATTGGCATTCATCTTTAAAAACTGTTCTCATTGTATTTTAATTTGTTAATATTTTGAAATATGTATATTTTATATATATACACACTTTTTTATGTGAGTAATTTATTGCTAAATTCAAAATAATCTATTAGTGTTTGTCATCCATATAACATTATCATCATGAAACTTGAAATTTAGAATTACTTCAGCAACTTCTTTTGACTTGATCCTGTTGTAAAATCTTAAAAGTTTTCAATATTTCATCATCACTTTAATTTTAAATCTCAACATAAAAACTTGAGTGTTTGAGTTTTAATGGACATAATGAACTGATTTCATATTATTGATGCAATTTATTTAAAAAAATGTATTTTGTGAGGAGACTCAGCATTTAAGGTAAACTTTTGCTTTTTAAACTTTGTTTTGAAAAGTAATTAGTTTATTTTCAGATATAGGCGGTTCACAGTGGGAGTATTTATGTTAAAGGAATGTATGCTAGGTTCAAGTATTATCAGTTTGAATAATTTATTCATATTTTAAACTCAGTCCTAAGATGAGTAAAATAAATGTTAAGTGTGTAAAAGCTTTGTTAACAAAGTACAACACAACTTTTAGCTAATGATGTTATAATTATCCCCTTGGGCAACCTTTTTTTTTTTTTTTTAAGATTTTATTTATTTGACATAGAGAGATCACAAGTAGGCAGAGAGGCAGGCTCCCTGCTGAGCAGAGAGCCCGATGCAGGACTGGATCCCAGGACCCTGGGATCATGACCTGAGCCGAAGGCAGAGGCTTTAACCCACTGAACCACCCAGGCGCCCCACCCCTTGGGCAATCTTGATACCTTGTATTTACTTTGTATTTTCTTTTTTTTATAGTATAATTGACACACAGTGTTGCACTGGTTTCAAGTTTACCAACATAGTGATTCAGCAACTCTTATTTGTTATACTACCTTGGACTTATTTTGAATGCTAGTTTTTAAAGAATAGGAGAATGATTAAAAATATATGGACATGCAAACCCAAATGACATCTGAAAATTTGAAATGACATTGATAGTCTAATACTAATTAAGTTCATATAGTCTTTTTTTTCCCCAAAAAATGTTTATTTTATTTTTTCAGTGTTACAAGATTTATTGTTCATGTACTACACCCAGTGCTCCATGCAATACGTGCCCTCCTCAATACCCACCACCAGGCTTGCCCAGCCCCCCACCCCACCCCACCCCTCCTAGACCCTCAATTTGTTGCTCAGAGTCCACAGTCTCTCATGGTTCATCTCCCCCTCTGATTTCCCCCCCATTTACCTTTCCCTTCCTTCTCACAATGCCCTCCATGTTTTTCTTTATGCTCAGCACGTAAGTGAGACCATAAGGTAATTGGCTCTCTCCGCTTGACTTACTTCACTCCGCATAATCTCTTCCAGTCCCATCCATGTTGATACAAAAGTTGGATATTCGTTCTTTC
>CM053605.1:116249836-116270843 GCA_028646535.1 Procyon lotor | reverse complement strand
TCTGTCAAATAAATAAAATCTTTAAAAAAAAAAAAAAAAAAAAAAAAAGAATTCAGTTCAAAATGTAAATCTGAAGCTCAGAGGTGAGGCTGTGGCTAGAGACACATGTCTGAGGCCCGTCAGTGTACAGATGGTATTTAAATACAGAGGAAAGAATAAGATTACTATTTTGTGTGTGTGTGGTTGTCTATTCTTCCCAACAATTTACTAACTCCCTGGGGGCCACGGTTAAGTCTTGTTTCCTCCCTTGTCTCCCTCCTCAGTCCTTTACAGAATCCAGCAACTTTGGTTAAGTGGCATCACAACCTTAAGGATTTAACAACAGTATGATTATTCCTGGCTGCAAATTTTCCAGAGTCTAGCTGGCAGAACAGAGAAGAAAAGTTCTTGTTTGAACATGTTCCCACTAAATACTGCCGCATGATATAAGTTATTTTTTCTCTTTGATTTTCTGTTTACTTTTTTGCCTTGAAGGGTAATAATGAGGATTAAATACTTAACATAGTGCTTCCATCAGAGAACATGATTGTGATATTGTTACTGTTTGGTCATTTCTTTTTATATAATAGGAGAAAAGCATCTATTATATCCAAGTAAAGAAGAACTAACTCCATAAGACAGGAATATTTTTAGATGTCTTACCTACATCTCCATATACTTGTGAAGATTGATACTGTGGCAAATACTGTGTTGCCATGTCTCCAGCTCCAGTCACTGGTGAGTACATATGGCGTGGTGGAGGGGGCATCATGGTTGGGACAGGAATGAAACCAGGCAGAGGAGGAGGATGTGGGGAACGGTGTATGACTGTGTGACTGCCCGGATGAAACTCTGGTGCCTGAGGAACCACAACAACTCTTCGAACACCATTGTCTTCAATAACCTACAAAACGAACATTAAACATTTCTTCCATAAGATGTAAGTAATTCTTTTGATATATGTTAGAGTAAGAATTTTTATACCATTGGAAGTTAAATTAAGAAATTTTACAGAATATGAAGTATTATTTTTTATTTTTAAAAAAATTTTATTTATTTATTTGTCAGAGAGAGAGAGAGCACACAAGCAGGCAGAGAGGCAGGCAGAGGCAGAGGGAGAAGCAGGCTCCCCGTTGAGCAAGGAGCCCGACATGGGACTCGATCCCAGAACCCTGGGATCATGACCCGAGCCGAAGGCAGCAGCTTAACCAACTGAGCCACCCAGGCGTCCCCAGAATATGAATTATTAAATACACTAACTACATATAAATTAGTATTGAAAAACATGAAGTAGTTTTTGTTATACAATGCAATATAAATCGTAAATCAATGATGAGATTAGCTAAATAATAATAGAAACAATGAGCCACAGTATTAGGTATTTATTTCTTTGTGCTATGTGCATTTACTGATGCATTAAAAATGAAGGGAGATTCAAAGGAATTCTTGATTTAAACACAACTGGCGGGGGCGGGGGGCGCCTGGGTGGCTCAGTCAGTTAAGCGGCTACCTTGGGCTCAGGTCACTATCACAGGGTCCTGGGATCAAACCCCGCAATGTGTCTGGCTTCCTGCTCAGTGGGGAGGGAATCTGCTTCTCCCTCTCTCTCTCTGCCCCTCACCCTGCTTCTGCACACATGCTCTCGTGGTCTCTCAAATAAATAAATAAAATCTTAAAAAAAATAAACTCAATAGGATCAGGAATTAATTTTCTTCCCCATATTATGGATGGGGGTGGGAGGATATAAGCTACAGAAAGAACGCAAACTGTGAAGTAGAAATGGGGAAAAAACTGGATCCAGATTCCTAAGATCAACTATATACTGCATTTAGGTACAAAATTCTTCCGAACATGACCAGGACAATTTTAACAGCTGAAGATCTTTTCAAGGGAGACAAACATGTAATATATTAATTCCCAGTTAAGAATCTCTAGCTTTCAGTTTTAGAAATTTTACATTTTTTTAAAGTTTTTATTTTAATTCCAGTTGGTTAACATACAGTGTAATATTAGATTCTGGTGTAACATATAGTGATTCAATACTTCCATACAATATCCGATGCTCATTATAACACTTGTACTCCTTACCCCATTACCTGTTTAACCCATCCCCCCACCCACTTCCCCTATGGTAACCATCAGTGTATTCTCTATTATTGTCTGTTTCTTGGTTTGCCTCTCTGTTCCTTTTTTCTATTTGCTTGTTTTTGTTTCTTAAATTCCATGTATGAGTGAAGACATATGGCATTTGTCTTTCTCTGACTTCCTTCACTTAGCATAATACTCCAGCTCCACCTACATCATCACAAACGGCAAGATTTCATTCATTTTTATGGCTGAGTAATATTCCACTGTATACATATACGAAATCTTTTTGTTCCTCAGATCAAGGATTAGGGTTCAGTTTGGGACAGAATAATGGTTAGGGTTAGGGACAGTGTGAGAGTATGTGCTTAACCCTAACTCCTAATGCTAACCCTAAAATTATCCCTCTGGGAAAGGTCTCTGAACTGCAGGATAATAGGCGTGTATGCTCACACGGTCCCTAAACCTAATCATTATTCTAGCCCTAAAATGAACCCTAATCCTAGATATTATACATTTTTAAGTAGGGGTTACACTGAAGGAAAGGAATTCTTAAAATGGCAGATTTATTCCCTTTCAATCTCACTGGAGCTGCGAGGATATACAGGAAAGCCAATAGGATATAGGATTTTATCTCAAAATTAGGAATCCCTCTATTAAAATAGGGTCCTTAACCTTTTAGACTTAAAAGATTACTATCAAGGTGTAACAAATGACTAGTAATACCTTTCTCTTAAGGAAAGAGAAAATTATTAAAATATAAAGTGCCAACTTAAAGGTAAAAATGCTATTTTTAGAAAGAAGTTTTACTTTTTTTTTTTTTTTAATTTATTTGACAGGGAGAGAGAGAGAAAGCACAAGCAGGGGGAGAGGGAGAAGTAGGCTTCTCGCTGAGTAAGTAGCCTGATGTATGGCTCAATCCCAGGCCCCTGGGAACATGACCTAGGCTGAAGGTAGACGCTTAACTATCTGAGCCACCCAGGCATCCCAAGTTTTACTATTCTTAAGAACAGCGAATTTTGGGGGTCCCCGCTGGCTAGTTGGAAAAACATGCAACTCAATCTCACAGTTATGAGTTCAAGCCCCATGCTGGGGATAGCGATTACATAAATAAATAAATAAACTTAAAAAAATAGAAGAGCAAATTTTGTATATAAGCATATACATGCTTGGTAGGTACATTAGAAAACACACTTATTTAGGAACAGATAAGCCTAAATTACAAATAAATGATTATTGCTTTAGAAAGATTATAGTTCCTATGAAATACCCATTAAACCATCCTTACCTGTTGGGAGTATGAGATGACCTGTCTGTACTAGAAGACCAAATGAATTCCGTTTTTTATATACTAGCTCTAGAGCTATAATGTATAAAGTCTTGCTTCCAGCAAAATACATGCTGCATATTCTGCCTTTCTTCCCATTTAATTCAGTTCTGAATTCAAGCCTCAGACATGCGCATCTAATTGGCAGAAATGAAATATCTGGAGCCCTAGCTGGAGAAAGTCTGGAAACTATAGATTTTCAGCCTCTGAACCACAGGAAGGGACATTAGAAGGTGTTTGGAATGGATTTTTAGCAAGCCAAACTACAGTGTCTGTCACAATATACTACTTTCACCTTTATCAACTCTCCAACTCACAAATCTTAAATGACTCCCATTTCTGATGGGATCATAGTCCATACTCTGATGGGATTATAGTCAATACTCTCTGACCTGGCCTTCAGTCTTTTTCCATCCAACCTACCTTCCTAAACGTATTTTTTTCCCATACCAAATCCTGAACCCTTAACTCCAGCCAGGCTGCTATACTAAAAACCCATCTTCATACAAACCTATACATTTCCATATCTCGGACTTCCGTATATGACATCTTTCTTTTCACTTTGCCTCCCCTTAATATACAACTATGAAAATACCATCTGTCCTTCCATATCTAGTTCTAACTTTACCTTCTCTGCTCAATTAAAAAATGACAAAAACACTGGTAACCTAGGTGAGAAAAAATGTTAGTGATGTCTTTGTGTGGCACACATACTAATAGGGGAAATGAACACAAAAAGAGTAAATTATTTAGCATGTTGCCAGGAGAGAAGTATCATGGGGAAAAAAAAACAAACAAACCCAGGTGAGCGGGATCAGAAGTATTGTGGGAGTGTGACAGGTTGTAGTATAAAATAGAGTGACCGGGATAGGCCTTATTGGCAAAATGAAATTTGAGCAGATTTGAAGTAACTGAATAAATTAGCCATGTAAAAATCTGGAAGAGTGTTCTGGGCAGAGAAAACAGAACAAAGCCCCTAACAGATAAAAGTAGTTTTAGAAGGAAGCTAATGTGCATGGTTCAGCATAAGGAAGAAGAAGGGTAGAAGTAGATAAGGTCAAAGAGATAAAGGGAGTGGCCAGGTAAGGAAGGACCATGTGAGCTATTAATAAGCACCTGAACTTCAGCATTTACATTAGTGAAAGGAGGAACCATCACAGAGTTTTGGGTAGAAAAGTGATATAAGTCACTGGTGCCCAGCCAGGGGTGATTTTGCCCCCATCAGACATTTGGCATTATCTAGGGACATTTTTGGTTGTCACAACTAGGGGTAGGTAATACCAGTATTTAGTGGATAGAGAGGTCTGGGAAACTGCTAAGTATCTACAACACAGAGGACAATTTCCTACAACAAAAATTACTGGGCCTAAAATGTCTGTAGTGCTGAGGTTGAGAAATCCTGATATAACCTTATATTTAATAGGATTGCTCCGGCTGCTGAGTTGAGAACAGATTGTAGGGCAAGAGAAAAACAACAACAACAACAACAACAACAACAACAACAACAAGGAAACCAGAACAACAACAACAACAACAACAGGGAAACCAGAAAGCCATTGTAGTATCTAGGGAAGAAATGGTGGTGGCTTGGACCAGGGTGGTAAAGAGGTCCACATTCTGCATATATTTAAAGGTAGAACAAGATTAGCTGATGATGCCACTGGATAAGTCAGAAAAAGAAGTTATGGAAGGATGGTATTCTATCAACTGTGAAGGGGAAGGCTATAAGGCAGAGTAAGCTATTCCAGGGGGAAAGATCTGAAGTTTTGGGTTTTGGATATGTGAATTTAGTTAAGTCTAAAAGACATCTAAGCGGCAACATTGAGTAGGCAGTTAGACATACTAGCCTGAAGTTCTGAAAAGATTGGAAAAGGACAACCAAGTAAAGTAGGAAGAAGACTAAGAGAGTGCAGAATCTGGCAGTTCAGTAAAGTGTATCAAGGAGGAAGGATCAACTTTGTCAAACACTGCTGAAAGGTCAAATGAGATGAAGACTAAGAACTGATCACTGAATTTAGCTATGTGGAAGTTACTGTAACTTTGATGAGAACAGTTTTAGGAGTTAGGCAAACCCTAAATGAAGTGAGTTTAAGAGAGGAAAGTGGGGAGCAGAATTAGAGAGCTAATACCCCAATTTGGCAAGTATTCCAGCAGAAGGGAATACAGAAATAAGGTGGCGGCTGGTAGTAGTAGAGTCAAGAAACTAAAAGATGTGTTGTTTTTAGTGAGAACAAGGACAACATTGCTGATACAATGAGAATGACTCATCAGACAGTAAGCAATTGATGATGTAGAAGACAGAGAAAAATGCAGGCAAAAGGGAATGGGATCCAAGACTACACTGGGGGCCCTGGGTCTAGATAGAAGCAGGAAAGTCTGTCTCCATTCTACTAGCTGAAAAGGAAGAGTGGTGAGTTGACATGAGACAGCAAAGCACATAACCCCACATGCTGGTAGAGATTCCGGGGCTAGGGGTCTGTGGAAGGTTTCTTTTGATTGCTTTCATGAACCCTATCCTGGGCACCACAATTTAATGACCTCTCCCTCCTATCATTTTTATAACATTTATTTTCTATCACTTGTTAGGTATTTATAACAATGTAGTATTTGTTAACTTTCCAAATGCATGTATGTCTTACCCTATAACTTAACTGTAAGTTTCTCAAGGGACACATATTAACTATTTAGTCCTCATAACAATATTACAAATAGGTAGCATGATTATCTCCATTTTTTAGATGGGGAAACTGAGGCATACAGTTGTTAAGTAACTTGCTAAGGTCACATAAGCAGTAAATGGAGGAGCTAGTATTTGAATTCTTGCATTTTGGCTTTAATTCCATGTCTTTCCACTTTGTGGGCATAGAACCCACAGGGACGTTTCTCTAGTGTCTTTTTAAATGTCACGACATAAGCAAGATCTCATTGGTTAAAAAGAAACAGCTAAATTAGTTATGAAATTAAAACCACTTTTCTACTGAAAAAGAACATTTGAAATATAAAGATAAGCCAGGGGAATGGGAAGAATGGGAAGTTATTGTTTATTAGGTACAGAGTTTCAGTTTTGCAAAATGGAGAGTTCCACAGATGGATGGTAGTGAAAGTGGTGCAACAGTGAATATATTTAATGTCACTGAACTGTACATTTAAAGTTACAATGGTAAGTTTTTTGTTATGTATATCTTACCACAATTAAAAAAAAAGAAAGCTAGGAAACATAAAAAAGAAAAAAAGAGCCAGACCAGGATGAAGAAAGTGTGGAGAACTATACCTGAGCAGCCAATAACCTCAGGAGTGAGGCTGGGGGGCCTCAAAACTATCCGCTAAGTCCAGATGCTGACAAATGGCTAACCATGTAGACAATGAATTTTATACTAATAGGGTACACTGATGGTGATGATTAAAATAAAATCAGTAAGTTGTGAAAAGATAAAATTTAATCCAAATTAGTCTATGTTAAAAAAATTAAAACAAAGATAAGACAGTGAAATAGAATTAAATAGGGCTATCAGCATCAATCTCACTAAATAACCACATATGCCACACAATTTCTAATTAGGCAAAGCCCTATTTTTTCCTTTACTGAACATAGACATAATTAAAAGGGGCTACAGAAAGAGGAATGTGTGTTTATATTTTCTATTGTGTGTGTGTTCTCCACCAGAATATACATTCCATGACAAATCTGTTCTGCTTACCATTTTCTTCCCAACACCTGAAATAACACCTAGCATAGGGCAGATGCTCAAAGAAAACTGCTGAATCAATGATATGATCAGATATAAATGTACTCCATTAGTTCTACTAGAATGCCACATAATTTCCCCCCCTTAACACCATGCTATTAGAATTCTGTGATTTCCTCAATTCTTAAAACATTTGCTTCTGCCTCACTTTTAGCAACCCAATATGGCCTCACCCTAAACCCAAAACTATTCCCACTTTAAGCTACTAAGTAAAATATAGAAGTATTTCTGGCCATTCATTCAACAGATATTTATTTTATATATCTAACTGTACATACACACACAACAATGCTGCCCATGTTTTTTTTTTGGCAGCATTACTGTTGCTGAAACATTTGACAGAAAAGACTGAGATCAGACTGGTATGTAGAATCTTTGAAAAACGTACTGACCTCATTGCTGTGTGCTGACATAAAGGCAAAGTGAAATACCAAGTCCAGCTCAAAGGAGTAATCTCAGACTTTTCCTGAAGTTGATATAGTTCCCTTCCCCACATTATGAGATCTACAATCCCCTTCCTGTTAGGTACCTTCTCATCACCATAACAACCCACATTCCATGAAAAAACAGGGGAGCCATTAAAGAGAGGCAGATGGACAAAACTTTTGATGCTGCTTTTCAGATGTCCCAATCAGGTAGTCTATAATCTTCTCTTGATAAGTCATTAATTTCATCACTAAAATATGAAGTGTTATTCTGTGCTGCAATGCTCTTAGGGACTCTAAGTTATTAGTTAGGGACTCTAATTTTTTGCCAGTAAATTAAGTTCCTTCTACTCCCATCACCATTTGCTTTCTGTGTTTTACAGTATTGCTTTCCCATTTGATTTCTTAGTTCAGTTGGTAAATATTCCTGCTTCTACTGAAGTATGTCAATCTCTCACAAACTTCCCTTTCTCTTTAAACTACAAAAACAACTCACATTAAGGTTATATCTAAAATTATGTTTGTAATTTTGTAGTTAAAAGCTACAGAGAAATTTATTTTATGTTTACAGAGAGTATCGCAAGGTTATGAACATTCAGTGCAATTTTTTCCCTACCGTTTCCACATTTTCTACATACTCATGATTAGAAAAATATACATCTATATTTAAAGTACACCACTCTATTTGTTCTTTACCATTAAATATATTTTCCATTGGCTTGTTTGCAAAATTAATATTCCTTTATATTTAAGCATCCAATGAACAGTTTTTCTTTCTGTGTATCATTTAAAACTAGCTTTAGGTCTCTCTATCATACTGGACAGTAACTTACAGAGTTTTGTGGTTAATAAAAAATTGCTTCTTAAAAAATAATGATTTCTAAAAATTATGGTTCATTTTCTGATCCAACAATAAAAGCTATGTAACCAAAAAACCAAGTCTATTTTAAGAGCTATTTTTGTTCACTAGTGGTAAAGGGGGGAAAACTATCCTTAGTAACTCTATCCGTTTGATGGCAAGGGCACTTTGCATCTTTATAAAGCAACCTTCTCTTCAAAACTTAAGGTCAACAGAATAAAACCATCCAGGTTCCTTCTCATTATTTTTGAGTAGAACGCTAAAATACAGAGCAATAAAGTATAAATATCATAAAATAAACAATATTGCAGAACTCTTGAATAAATTTGTGAAGGAAGTACAATACTAGCAATTTTAATATTAACAGAGGATTTGGATTTTACAAATCTCAAATAAGAAAAACAGAAACATGGGGCGTCTGGGTGGCTCAGTGGATTAAAGCCTCTGCCTTCGGGCTCAGGTCATGATCTCAGGGTCTTGGGATGGAGCCCCCGCACTGGGCTTTCTGCTCGGCAGGGAGCCTGCCCCCCTCCCCCTCGCCTGCCTCTGCCTACTTGTGATCTCTCTCTGTGTCAAATAAATAAATAAAATCTTAAAAAAAAAAAAAAAAAAGAAAAACAGAAACAATTATTCCTTTAAAGTTACTGATACCCTGTTCTTTTTTCTAATGTTATTCTTAAAAATGAAGTTAAGTATATGTACAAGTTAATGATGACTTAATATCTGAAGTCCTTCTAAACTTAACAGGGACATGACACTGGTATAAACATTACAAATTTGAAGGTTGATATATCTTAGGTAAATCAAGATTTTTTTTGTGTTTCCCTTAAAAGTACTTTCATTAAATCTCGATCTGAATCTTAAATTAAGATCTATCTTTGGGATCTTTCACTTTTCTGCCCCAATATCCTCTTAGGTACATAGTATTATTATTTCCACAGTGAGAGAGCTAAATAGTCCCAACACTGGATTTTTATTTCTGCCGTATCTGCTTGCCTGACCTAACTTTTTAGAATGCATAAATTTGCTGAATCCTGTCAAGACATACTTTATTACATAATCGTATGGCAAAAATATTATGTGACCTCCTCCCCACCCCCTCAGATCACTGCTTTTCACCAAAAGATACACATACATATATATGGCAAGGGATAAAGATGAGGAAACCTGTTGCCACAAGGGGGGGGAGATAAGTACATCAAAGTCTAAAAGAAGACCATAGATGATAGCTATTCATGCGTTTAGTATTTGTGCTATTTGGTTCCTGTTGATAGAAATACCACCTATACTTTATTATAGCCACCTATATGTCTTAACATTTGGCTCAACTCCCAGCTTCTAGATTTGCTAAGATAATTATGTTTCCTTATGTGTCAAGTTTTGGACAATTATCAAGGGCTTAGCTGGTGCTCTTGAAGTTGGTGCACCTTATCAGGTACCCAGAACCTGATTCTTAAGTATTTTCTAACATTAGAAATTGTGTATGCTAGGAAATGGAAATTACTTCCACAGTGATGTCAAAATCCTAGAATCCAGTCTTGGTGGGTATTTAAATTATTTCAATAATGATGAGACTATACATTTTTGAATCTTGATTACTCCTGGCATTTGAAAATGATACATTTCCCGCAGACAGTCTTAATCTTTTTTTTTTTTTTTTTTTAAAGATTTTATTTATTTGACAGAGAGAAACACAGCGAGAGAGGGAACACAAGCAGTGGGAGTGGTAGCGGGAGAAGCAGGCTTCTTGCCGAGCAGAGAGCCCGATGCGGGGCTCGATCCCAGGACCCTGGGATCATGACCTGAGCCGAAGGCAGACGCTTAATGACTGAGCCACCCAGGCGCCCCAGACAGTCTTAATCTTAAGGTAGATAATAGTAGCCCAGTAGCCTCACATAATCCTTTGAGTGAGATTACTATTAAAGTTCACTTACTTATTTGACAAATATTTATGAAATACCTACTGTATTAGGGTTACCCATAGAATAAAATTAAAACGTAGCTCCAATCCTCAAGGAACTTAAAATCCCATAAAATTCCGTAATTATAATACTAGGTGGCATGTAATATATAACCAAGAGAGGGTACAAATAACTTGATCTAGGTCCTCAAGGATGGGTAGACTTCTAAAAGGCAGAAATGAGCAAATGAGTAACATTCCCCAGATAACAGCATTAACAAAACCATGGAGAAAGGAAAACATCAAGGTAGCATATGAATACAGGCATACCTTGTTTTACTGTGCTTTGCTTTATTGAGCTTTGCAAATACTGCATTTTTTAAAAACTGAAAGTCTGTGGCAACCTTGTGTTGAGCAAGTCTATCGGTGCCATTTTCCCAACAGCATTTGCTCATTTGGTGTCTGTGTCACATTTTGGTAATCCTTACAATATTTCAAACATTTCCTTCCTCCCTCCCTCCCTCTCTCCCTCCCTTCCTCTCCATCCCTCTCTCCCTCTTCTTTTCTCTTTTTTTTTAAGTAGGCTCAATGTAGGGCTTGAACTCACAACCTTCAGATTGAATCCCATGTTCTACCAACAGAGCCAGGCAGGCGTCCCTCAAACATTCTCATTATTATTACATTTGTTAAGGTGATATATTATTACTGTATTGTTTTGGGTGCCATCAACTGCACCCATATAAGATGATAATTAACTAATCAGTGTTGTATGTGTTCTGACTGCTCCATCAAATGGCTATTTCCCCATCTGTTTCCATCTCCTCAGGTCTATTTCCCAAGACACAATAATACTGAAATTAAGCCATTAGACTTACTTGACCTTCAAGATTTGGTTCAAATGTCACTATTCCAATTGAGGCCTATTTTGACTATCCTGTTTTAAAATGTAACCAAGGTCTATTTTCTTTCCTTTTCCACTCCCATTGCTTATCACCTAACATACTACATAATTTATCCATGTATTATATGCTTATGGTTTTCTTCTTCCCACTAGAATGTTAACTACAGAGAGACAGATGTTTCTGCCTTTTATTTCAGATATATCACAATCATCTAGAACACTGCCTGACATATATGAGTACCCAATACATATTTGTTGAACACTGCTGAGTACAGGAACTGTAAGAGTTCATAATCTTTTCAGAAGAGAAAAATTATTAAACTGTGAGAAATTCATTAAAAGAAGGATATACATAGTGAGCCATGAGAACCCAAAGAACAGGCACCTGGAAACATTCAAGGAAAGCTATTTCCAGAAGGTCATTATTGAATGAAATGAGAAGGGTAGGAATCTGCCATAAAAATAAAAGTACTGCTAGATGTGAGAATAGCTGGATACTCTTTAGTTGCACTGAAATAAATTTTTAGTAGCACCAAATACAGAGCTTAGTGGAGAAAGGTCTGAGAAGGAGCAACCACAAAAAGTAGAAAGAATCAGGACAGCATTATGTCAAGGAAATTCGGGGTAAACTGTATCAGTAGTGTCAAATGTTTAGGGGGTCACAAAAAGGATAAGGCCAGAAAAAGGGCCTTTGAGTTTGGTCCATATCAGAGAGCGGATTTAGTAGGACAACATAGAATGCAGACTGTCAGTATGTCAAACAAAAGTAGAGATAGCTTCTGAAAAGCTTACAGATACTTTGAGATGTCACCTTACATGTTATCATACCATCATATGGTTACACAGAAGACTTAAGGAAATTGATTTGTCCAAGGCCATGCAGCCAGCAAGGGTTTGAAATAAGAAATGGATCCAGCTTTTCTGACTCTAATTCTCATACTACTTCTATTCTCCTCACCAACATGGTCTTCTTTTATTGTCATTCACAGTATGGGCAGTTAATCTACAGTATAGGCAGTATAGGCAGATAATCCACAATATCCCAACAATATTCTGACATAATCATGAAGGAAGTAAAAGAGGGCTTGAAGAAAATTTCAAGTGTAACTTCAGTGCTTAAAAAAAGAAACTGAATTATTTCTAAAAAAGATCTAAGGCAATGAGGGCAGACTACACAGAATCTTAGTACCAGAAGATATTCAGAACACCTGAGACCTTACTATTTAATTCAGTTTGCCGGTGCAAATAAATTAGCTGTATTTTATTCTTTAAGTCAGGGCTTCCCAACTAGTACATAGGAAAGGATTTTAAGTGTGAGATGATACTGATTCCCTTAGCCCTTAGGGCTACAGGTCTATAGGTCTAAATTTTCTTCTATGTACCACAATGTGACGTATAATTATTATGGGTGTTTGTGAGACATTTTATGAATACAGATGGAACACTGTCTAGGGTTACTTCTAAGCAAATGATTAATTTTTAAAAATGTTAATGTAGACACTTTAAACGTTAAGATATTACTTACATTATCACATATTCAGGGAAATAAAGCTCTAAAATTAATTTTCTATAATAATTCAACACCCAAAGCCAAGGCCAAATGATAATGCTGTCATTTTGATTTTTCCTCCTTTCCAAATACACTAAATGTACTAGAATGTGAAATAGATACCAAAGTTATATTGTATTAGGTAAGCTTCAGTATTGAAATGGTATTTTTTATATGAATTAAACAGTAATATTACGTTCCCTATTATATAGATATAAAACGAAAAAGAACACAAACACATACCTGTGGGGCGTATCCAGGAGGCACATAAATAGGAGGCACAGAACCATTTGGGGACATCATTGGAACCTGAGCAGGACCTGAATGGATCACAGAAATGATGTGTTAATCCAGGATTACTTAACAAGCTAATGTTGAAAACAATTCGAATTTCACTTTGAATACTTCATCTAAACTAAATACTTGGGGCATCTGGGTGGCTCAGTGGTTAAGCATCTGCCTTCATGCCTGGGTCATGATCCCAGGGTCCTGGAATGGAGCCCTGCATCCAGCTCCCTGCTGAGCAGGGAGCCTGTATCTCCCTCTCCCACAGCCCCTGCTTTTGTTCCCTCCCTTGCTGTGTCTCTCTCTGTCAAATAAATAGATAAAATCTTTAAAAAAAAAAAATAAAAATAAAAAAAGATAAACCAAATGCTCAAATTAATAGTAACTATTTTACTATGAAAAGAAATTCAGATGATTCATTTGCTATAAAACATAAAAATTTATCTTGTTAAGTGCATTCTTGACACTTGCATTCTTGATTATTCTTTACCTGCAGTTGTGTTTTTTTTAACCTGTCTGATGATCATAAGAGTTACTTGGGGAGCTTTTTAAAACACAGATTTCCAGGCTTTCCTAGAGATTCTTTATTATGCTTACAGTGGGGTCTTGAGTCAGTATACTTATTTTACAAATATATCTGGTGTATCTTATGATTATGCAAATTAAGAAACACTGATCTAGAGGAGAATCAACTTAAACTTTGCATATAAAATCAATGAAAGATACAAAAAGCAAAATTCTGAAAAGCAATAGAAAAAAAAGTCAAGAGGGATGAGCAATCAGAGGAAGAAGAGTTAGAAATTTGGGACTTGCTTTGTTAGTGTTCAAAGCCTCTTGTGTAATATGGAAGTCACGTCAGTGGGGGCCCAAGAACAAAGTTAGAAAAATACTATATATGCATATTTAGCCAAGGAACAAATTTTTTTTCTTAAACTGAAAAGTTCTGGAAAAAAAAAAAAAAAAGGGAAAATTCAGCTTATCTTATTCTACATTTTCTTTCACTTTTACTGTTATCCTTTCCAGATAACTTTTATAAATGTTATCTCATTTATCTTCTCTCTTAACATTTTGTGGGATAAAACAGGCATTTTGGGAAGGTGTATTTTATTTTTTCTAGTAACTAAACTCTTACTTGTCTTATGCAACATTTTTAAAAAGAAGAATCTCACCTTCAGATCCTTTTTACATTGTAATGTTAGAATGCACTGTCCCCTCACCCATTAGTTTTTAATAGATTGAAATTAAACCTTCTCAAGGAGCTCACTCATTTCTTAGGAATAAACGTACCCAAGAGTCTAATGAAGAATGTAATGGGGGAAGAGTTCGCTTTATATGTGGAATTTCAACCTGCAGAGTACATATAATGGATGTCAGTCATAAAAGAAAAAAAGAGGAAAAGCTAAATCATAGAGCAGAAAAGAAATAAATTTCACTGGTAACATCATATATACTTCAGGAAAGCAGAATGAAGAGCATGAAGGTTAGAGAAAATCCAGATTACAGCCACTCTCCTCTTTTCAGGGAAGGAAAGGAGTGATAAGCAAGCAAAAAAGTGGATGGTGGTTGGAGCAGGGGAAAGACGGTGAGACACAGGGAAGGAAAGAGAAAAGAGAATGTATGAAAAGGTGGGTGCAGGAGGGTAAATGCTAAACAGTGGTGAGGGAAGAAAAGGAGAGAGGAAGAGAAAATACAGGCAAGAAAGGAGGGGAGGGGACAGAGGAGGAGAGACAACTGGAGAAAAGGAAGGGTAGAGAAGAGACAGTGAAGAGGGCTGGAACAGAGGAAGAGAAGGGGAGGGCAAGAGAGAATAGTGGAGGGAGAGAGGAAAGAAAGATAGGGAGGGGGAGAGAGAGAATAGGTTCAAGACTTAAGTGGGTATGAGGAAGTAAGGAGCTTGTGTGTGTCTGTGTAAGGGCAGACACACCAAATTATGCTATATATGCTATATAATATATATGCAAATTATGCTATATATGCTATACCAAATTATGCTACATATAACCATAAAAATTACTTTTCTTTTTTAAAAAAGATTTTATTTATTTATTTCACAGAGCGTGAGCATGAACTGGGAGCAGGGGAGTGGGCAGAGGAAGACGCAGACTCCTTGTTAAGCAGGAAGCCCGATGTGGGACTTGATCCGGACTCTGAGATCACGACCAGAGCTGAAGGTATAATGTAACTGACTGAGCCACCCAGGCGCTCCTAAAAATAACTTTTCAACAAAATATTCTTCCCATCCCAAGCAAGCCCACCAAATACATGAAGTTGTTCAGAATATTTTCTTAAAATAGCTAATTACATATAGTTAATACTAACTTACTATATATGCTAGGCCTTTTGTGTTCTTTTTTCTCCTCATAATTCTACAAGTAGATACGTATTATTACTATCACTCCCATTTTCTACATGTGGAAATTAAGGCAGAGAGGTTAAGTTTGCCTTAGTGGTAGAAAGAGGATTCAAAACCAGACAGTTTCATTTAACGATACTATACATTACTGGCAATGGATGTATTGAGGCTCCAAAGCTTCTAAGGAAAATTTAGGACTTTGTTATCTTCAAAAAAAAAAAAAAGGAGAGAGAGAGAGAGAGAGAGGCAGAACAAAATTTTCCTACATTTAAGCCAACATTAATCTATTAATTTACAAAATAAAACTTGTGAGGTGCTTTATACCTCTAGACAAGGAAGGGTTTATCCAAAACTTACCTTTTAACTTCTCTATCCTGGACTCAAGAGAAAACGAGAACATTTTAAAGAAAATCCTAGTTTATGTCTATTAGCTAATTTATATAAGCCTAGAGTAAACTAGCTTTATGAATCCTGAAACTGGCTTAGATATTGTTCATAATATGTAAAATTTAGCTGGGAACCAGAAAGAGAATTCATCAAAAATCCTATTTGTAATCTTAGTAAAGGAAATTAGTATTTTTGAGCTTCTACTAAATGTGCCAGGGACTGTGGTTCCTTTCACATGCTGTCAAATTCAATTCTTACAGCAAGTCATCAGAATAGGTTTGTGTTGTTTTCAGCCACCAGAGCAAAAAATAAGTTATTGCTGATTACATTTAAAATTGCAAACCTACATGGCTGCTTGGATTGCCCTTCTTTTACTAAAAATATAAATACATAAAAACTACATAATTACAATTCAAACCATATACTTTGAAAGCCGCTTTATAGTTTATATTTTAGTAGAACAAAATTCTACTCTATTTAATTATATTTAAGTGTGATACTGAAAACAGAACAGAACAAACCCAACCTAAAATAAACCAGCAGTAAATACATTACTAGTTGCAGTCCAGGAATAACTATTAACTCATTTCCCTAGGAAGTAATCATTTCACTCTAGCAAGTAAATTTTCTTATCTTAAAGCAGAAATGGTACATGGTTAATTTTTTTAAAGACAATTCATGGATACCGTATTTAATATCTAAAATATTGGTGTGAAATAACATCCAACACTGGACACATAAAACTCCCATTATATAAACATAGTAAATACAATTTATAACTATAATATTTACAGCACCACCTCAGCTGCTATTTCTACCTACAGCAGCAAACCCCTAAAACCTTGCATGCTTAATGATGCAAATGTTCATCTACCTGCTTAGTTTCACCAATATTTTTATTGTTGGAATAAAATACTGAAAATACTGTAAGATTAACTACAAACCCTGTAAATGCAATGAAAGGTGGGGTATTCTTACCCCACCTCTTACAATCTGTTACAGATTGTACCATTAAATTCACATCTGGAACAAGAGTAGCTGTATCTGAACAACTGTAGATACACTCAGCAGCTCCTTAATAATCTAAGCAAAGTCTACCCCAAAACATAAAGCTATTAAAATCATTTTAAGGGCATTTCCTATTCTAAAACCTTGCAGAAAAGCAAACAATTCTTATTTACCAATTGTCTTAATTAAGAAATTTGAGAAGCCCCTCACCTCCATTCCTTAAAAAGTGCAATCAATAACTTAATAAAGACGATATTTCATCTATTGTAAGTTAAATTATTTTTCATTAGCATACATTCACATTTAAAGAGGGTTTTTTTGTTTTGTTTTTTTTTTTTGCCGAAACTACAAATTTGAGTTTAAATTCTTAAAATGCAACCGGCTGCTGACGTGCTACACAGACTCTTTATAAGCAAGCTTTCACAATGGCTTCCAAATAATCTGATGCCAATATTCAAATTTTAGTGGTAAAAAGAAAAACATAGTGAAATAAAAGCGTTGGAAAGGAATACTCTACAGAATATAAAATCAGCCCATCTCCAAATAGAGTCTAATCTTTTTATAACTACATGGCCCAACTTAAAGTATTTTTATTCCCATATATTTGGCATCTATTGAAAAAATGCACACGGCATGACTTTTGATTAATACAATGCTTTCTATGTTTTAAAATAAAAGAAGAATGTTCAAAAACAGCAAATCTTACCACTCATTTTGTTTTTACAGTAGCAGCAGAGAACAAAATCCAACAAGGAAACAGCGTAGTACACGTTAACAGCTTTAATTGGAGAACGGTTCCGCTTTTTTTTTTTTTTTTTTTGCAAAGCAGTGAGAGGAAAAGATCCTTTGACCGAATCATGTGATGCTTATCATGTGACTGGCAGTGACCCGCGGAAAGGGAAGGGGGAAAAAGCAAACATTCCTGCTGCCAGCGTTTGGGATATAGTAAATGATTAAATGGTTTCTACTGCTAATGCCTTGAATTCTGCAATCTTTCAGACTTCCTCGTGAACTAACCCAAAAGCTCATCAAAATACACATACAGAAATACGTATCTGCTGTAAAACCATTCTCTTTGTTTTCACTTCCCTCCTATATATGTATTATCTTCTAATTCAGTTTTTATTATCCAGTCTGCTACTTTCATTTATAAAGTTTAAGTTATTAGTAACATTTATTAATTTAAAGCATTTTCTCTGAAATGTCCTTCTGTAACTTGATCCACTCTCAATGCTTAACCATTAAAGAATGCCCACAGCACAATTGTCTATAGAATATTGGCTTGATCCATGCGTTCCTCACACATGGGTTTTATGTTTTTGCCTTTGCCTCTCAAGTTAATAAAGGCTACCACTTTAAGTGCTGTTTTTACTTTATTTCTGATTTTGTTTTGTTGTTGTTGTATGTTTATTTTAAGATTTAACATGGACATTAATACAGATACTTGATGGATGGCATTCTCGCTCATGTCCATGAAATCTTAAAAGACAGGTCACACTTCAGGATCAGAGCACTCTACCGAAGCTCCCCTGGAGATCAGGAAAGCTCCCCTGGAGATGAGGAAAGAGACCAAAGATGTTACAAGTGAGGGGAAGAAGCCTGTAAGAACTTTTGGAGGTCTTTTCATTACTTTATGGTACTATGTAAACTAAGGAAATTTCTTTCTTTCTTTCTTTCTTTTTTAAAGATTTTATTTATTTATCTGACAGAGAGAGAGAGAGATCACAAGTAGGCAGAGAGGCAGGCGGAGAAAGAGGGGGAAGCAGGCTCCCTGCTGAGCAGAGAGCCTGATGTGGGGCTCGATCCTAGGACCCTGAGATCATGACCTGAGCCGAAGGTGGAGGCTTTAACCCACTGAGCCACCCAGGCGCCCCTCTTAATAGCTAATACAAATGTATAGGTAATGATAATGACTGTGATTTGTTTACAAGTTGCACAGTGGAAAGAAAATAAATTTTGGTGCCAAAAGATTTAACTTTTAATAAAAGCTTCAATATTTTTTAGCAAGCCAATTTACTGCTCTTCTTTGAGATTGTTTCCTTCTGTAGAAAGAAAGGTTAAAATAACCTCACAGCATTGTTGTGAGACTCAAATTACATAATGTATTGAGTATACTGGTTGGCATGACTCAAGAAATGATAGCTATTATTATAAATACAAGTGTGATTGCTCTGTGTTTTCAAAAATAATAATTATATATTGCAGAGTATGTCCCAGGCATCATTCGGAGTGATTTTCATGTGTTAACTCAGTCTTTAAACTAACTGAAGGAGGCATCATTTAGAGGTAGGGAAACTGAAACAGAATGCATGCAGTTAAGTAACTTGCCAAGGGCACAGAAAGAGGCAAAGCCAGGATTATCTAATGATAAGGTTATAGTTAAAAGTGTGTGTTTAAAAGAGTGTAGTTAAAAGAGTGTGTTATTCCCACTCTCCCAAGAATGTGGAAAAGAACCAGTGAGAGATATAACCTGGAGCAATAGGTTTCAGTGAATACATGTCAGACACCTCAGAGGAAATAAGACACTAAAGGACCATTCTCAAAAGTGGCAAACAGTAACTGTTAATTTCAAAGTTCTTACAGAAAGGCAAGGCCCTTGAAGAACAAGGCCTGACAGTAAAGATTGTCCTGGTCTCAACAGAATCTGCTTATAAATGCAAAACTCAGCCTCTCAGCAAATCTAACCATATCTCTGATCTTCAGTCCTTAAACAAAAAGCAAGCCCTTGGCAGCCCACTTCCTCATTTTAATTCATGTTCTCACACAGCTATGTTTCCATTTCTTGATTTTCTTTAATTGATGATAGCTTTCTCAAATCTTTCCATTGTGCGCACTAGAACCCTTTCCCCTATTATATATCAATTCCCTTATATCCTCAACCTTTTCACAGAAAACTTATTGATGTATTTCCTTTAAATGAAATCTAGCTCCCCCCAGGACAATTTTTCTAGCTTTCCCTGGGAGCAGAGGCTTCCCATTCTCTCCTGAGGCAGTTTCCAGACATCCCAAGGCTGCTTCCCATTACCACTGTTGTTCCTGCTTCATGCTCAAGTTTCTTTTTCCTTGAGACCATGTCATATAAGTAGATCACCCTCTACCTCTTTTCATTGCTGTCATATGCAGTTCTCATTTATTGAGAACTCTGGCATCACGTTCACAGTTTTTTCCATAAGCACAATGACTTCAATGTCCAAAAAACTTAGCATCAAACTTTCTTGAACTCTTCCATTCTGTTTTTAGCAATTCATGTGCAAAGACACATCCTGGAACTTATCATTTAGAATTCCATTAACTCATCTTTGAAATCTTAGACTTTCATTCAGTCTCTGGCCACCACATCGATCTTTCTCTCTCCATTTTCTCTTTCTTCAACATTTGTTCTTTCTCATTATGATTTCCCTTTCCTCTTGATCAAACACTGCCCTCACTGCCTAATTTCCTTTCCCATGAATGTCTTCCTTTTATACCCCTCCCCACAAAGGCACTATTTTAACCAGATAAACTTCTCTTAGATCTGAACTGTAGAAATCAAATGGTACTCAGACTGTCATATTTGAAAATTTAGTTATCAGCCTCAGCAATCAGACAACAAAAAGAAATCAAAGGCATCCAAACTGGCAAAGAAGAAGTCAAACTCTCACTCTTTGCAGATGATATACTATATGTGGAAAATCCAAAAGACTCCACTCCAAGACTACTAGAACTCATCCAGGAATTCAGTCAAGTGTCAGGATATAAAATTAATACACAGAAATCAGTTGCATTTCTATACAACAACAGCAAAACAGAAGAAAGAGAAATTAAGGAGTCGATCCCATTTACCATTGCACCCAAAACCATAAGATAACTAGGAATAAACCTAACCAAAGAGGCAAAGGATCTGTACTCAGAAAACTACAAAGTGCTCATGAAAGAAATGGAGGAAGACACCAAGAAATAGAAAAATGTTCCATGCTCATGGACTGGAAGAAAAAAATATTGTGAAAATGTCTATTCTACCTAAAGCAATCTATACATTTAATGCAATCCCTATCAAAATACCATCATTTCAAAGAAATGGAACAAATAATCCTAAAATTTATATGGAACTAGAAAAGACCATGAATAGCCAGAGGAATGTTGAAAAAGAAAACCAAAGCCGGCGGCATCACAATTCCTGACTTCAAACTCTATTACAAAGCTATAATAATTAAGACAGTGTGG
>CM053605.1:116223545-116249336 GCA_028646535.1 Procyon lotor | reverse complement strand
AAAATTAGCAAGTCAGGAAACGACAGATGTTGGCGAGGATGCGGAGAAAGGGGAACCCTCCTACACTGTTGGTGGAAATGCAAGCTGGTACAGCCACTCTGGAAAACAGTATGGAGGTTTCTCAAAAAGTTGAAAATAGAGTTTCCCTATAACCCAGCAATCTCACTACTGGGCATTTACCTAAAGATACAAACGTCGTGATCGAAGGGGCACGTGCACCTGAATGTTTATAGCAGCAATGTCCACAATAGCCAAACTATGGAAAGACCCTAGATGTCCATCAACAGATGAATGGATAAAGAAGATGTGGTATATATATATGATGGAATACTATGCAGCCATCAAGAGAAATGAAATCTGGCCATTTGCAATGACGTGGATGGAACTGGAGGGTAATGTGCTAAGTGAAATAAGTCAGTCAGAGAAAGACAATTATCACATGATCTCTCTGATATGAAGAACTTGAGAGGCAAGGTGGGGGTTTGTGGGAGGGGGATGGGGGAGAGAAATGAAACAGGACGGGATGGGGAGGGAGACAAACCATAGGAGACTCCTAGACTCATGAAACAAACTAAGGGTGGCTGGGAGGCGAGGGGGTAGGGATAAGGTGGCTGGGCTGTGGACATCGGGGAGGGTATGTGTTATGTTAAGTGCTGTGAAATGTGTAGGCCTGGCGATTCACAGACATGTACCCTGGGGCAAATAATACATTATATGTTAATAAAAAAGAAAAAAAAGAAAATTTAGTTATTTACAACCTTAACTCAGCCATCAGCATTATTCAGGAATCCTTTCAGGAATTTATCCCTGGTTAATAGCTTATCCTGTTTTCTAGAGTGATTATCAGAGCTCTCCACCACCCTTTAAGGACTTCCCCAATCTGACCTCAATCACATATGTCAGCATGAAATCAAACCATCTCAATATTATTTACAAACTTTTCTCATCTCCTTCTTCTATCTTCAGAAGAATCACTGTCCTTTCACTAGGTCAAAGCTATATCCTCCTATTCTTGATCTGATTTCCACTTCGTCTTCCATTAGCTCTTTGCTCTACAGTTATTTCTTTCCCATTCTCTATTTTCAACCCTTCTAGTAAGATTTAGCTCTCCACCCTCATTATCCTTACAGTTGCCATAGAGCTCTAGTGACCAGGACTGGTGACGTGGTCCACACTTTCAAGAATGTAAAATAGACATATTTCATGTTTCCTAAAGACCTTGTTAATTTTAACAATGTGCATCAAACAACTTTCCCAGAAGAATAAACAAAGAGAAAGGATGCATCAAGAACGTTATAATTACAGGAATGCAGTATGCAGTGATGAGCATATTCTTCATTTTCCTTTTCTCACCTGATTATACAAGGATTCTAACAAACTTAAAATGCACCTGCTTTTTATTTTCACATCACTGTCTCAACCATTTTGCAGAGGGTTCTCTTAAATCAATAGCCTGACATGTCACAGCAATTGTTTGGACTTCTCTGTAACATTTTAACACATTAACTATTAGCATTCTTGAACTACTGATTTTCAGGTAGATTTGTCAATACAAGCACTAAGTGATATTTGGGTGACACTGTTTATATGCACTTATTGGGTACTAGGCACTGGTGTAAATGCTTCATAGATATTAACTCATTTAAGCTGTATAATATCCTTCTGAAGTGGGGTAACTATTATTTCCATTTTCTAGGCAAGGAGACTAAGATACAGAGAGATTAAGTAACTTTCAAGGTCTCACAGCTAGTAAGCTGTCAAAAGAATTGGGTGGTCTAGCTTTGCAATCTGTGTTTTCACCACTACATTATGCTGCCTCTCTTGTTTAGGATATAACTTATATTACAAATTATAAAATGAATGAGAAAACTGCAGCATAATAATACCAAAATTCATTTAAGATAAACTACAAATAGAAAAGCACCAAATATTTGGATGAAAGACTCCACACAATACACCTCAAATATCTCCTAGTTACACATAATGATAAAAAAGCAAAATACACCTAAATATATCTCACTGAAACTCTAGTGAAGACTCTAAAAGTTTTTAGTGAGAGATATCATATGGAAAATTGTTAGTGAATTACTTAATAGCCAAACCTGTTCCAAAAGTAACTTAAGGAGATTTAAGAGATACAGCAACAAAAATAAAAGCTTAAAAAAACCCCACACAAAACCCTCAAAATAACAAAACAAAACAAAACCCAAAACAAAATAGTTGGCAAACTGAAGAAAAGGGAAAATTAATATAGAATATATAAATAAGGAATAAGGTTGGTCTTACGCCCCCTAGAGGTGGGCCATAAAACCTCTCTGGTTTGTATGAATTGAAATAAGATTAAAATTAAGACATCAAGGACCACACTGTCAAGCTAGTCATTGTATTCTGTTTATTGCAGATCAAGTGTCTCAAACTGCCACAGAGCATAACCCCAATTATTTGGCTTGGAAAAAAACCCAAGTATAATGAAAAAAACAGGTATAATCCAATGCTGACTTCTGCCATATATAAAATTTTGTAATACATTAATAAATGTCTAACTTGTAGCAATGTACTCTCAAAAATAGTTTGTAAAATAAGCAGCTAAGATAGCAAGAGAGCTGAATCAGCTGACTTGCAGAAAGGGATTAGCTATGAAGCAAATTAAAGTTGGAAGAGTTGACTTTCATTTTATAAAATTCTTTCTGGCAATAAATAAACAAGATCAGTTGTTTATTAAGGCTGCTCTTAGACTGTAATAGGTCTAGGTCATAGTGGAGATGTGAAATTCATCTCATTCCACTCCTCTACAAATATATATCTAATTCTTGAAAAGACTATGACTGTGATTTTGACTCTTGAGGTAGTATTAGGGGTACAGGTTCTGGATTAACATCTAAATAACATGTTAATCATGCAGCTTAGACCATAACTAACGAATGTCCATGCAGTCAAGGGACCTAGGAAAGGTCAATGACATCTGCAACTAATCAAGTCCTCTATGGGAAGACTCCCTTGCTGGGGAGTAACTGACAATGATATATGCAAATAATCTCAGAAAGATAAGGAGAGCAAAGAGTTAGAACCTGTAACTTTGTTTGTGGGAACAAGTCAAACTTTGTTTCTTTTAAATCTCTCTGATTTGCTTGCCCATGTTTTTCCTCTTTCCCTTTTAGGGGCCTCAGTCACCTTGCAGATCTGGCCACATAGCAGCATTTTCTTTTTCTATAATTTCCCTCTTTAGTATAGTAAACTGAGGTATCAATTTAATAAAAGTTTTATTTTACATGGTTCATGCCAATGGAAAACAAATGTGAGGATCATCCTAAAACCAGGTATGTTTTTGGATTGACTTGGGTTAAGGATGGCTGGATGAAGAGGCTAGATATTAGCTAGAGATTGGTCAACAGAACAGAGATATCAGTGTTCTGATGCAGTATTTCCCAAGTGTTTTGATTTCTGTGATTTGTGTGATTTTAAAATTTAAAAACAAATTCTGGGGACTCATTAAGGTAATCAGCTTTATTTTATAAGGCTAAATTATGACATTAAAGGGAAAGAAGAAAGAAATTAAGAACAGAAGAAAGTCTATTATATATTATGCTATCATTCATAAAGAACATTTTAACCTCAAAACAGAAGGGACTTAACTTCAGAATTTAAAAAAAAGTCTTTAAGTTAAATAAGTGTAGCCCAGTGAAAACCTGCTACATTATCCTAATTTTTCCCATTTCTCAGACTGGAGCAATGTCCCTAAATCTATGGACAAGGATTTGGGAATAACTCTTAGGAGTAAGAGAAATAAGGATTTGTTTTTGAGGCTGGTTAAGCTTTGGTGATGCAAGAGGGAGAAAATAGAGCCGAGGCAGATAACCATATTATCGTCATCCAATCTAGGACACTCCTGAAAGTCAAAGAACAGCCTAAAAATCATTAAAATTACATAATTTGGAATAATTCTTTATTGATTGACAAGCTGCTTTTACTACACTGAAGGACATGAAAAGTTCTACTGAAAATATTAAAAAATAAAATGCTTTATTAAAAACATATGCAAATATATTGAGAAATACTTATGGACTTTATATTGAATACCTCGATATTAGAGCAGTGTTAATGGAACAATTATTCTTAGTATATATCCATGTATTTTAGTCAATCTGTTAGCTG
The DNA here is from genome assembly GCA_028646535.1 of Procyon lotor. Classification (NCBI taxonomy): domain Eukaryota; kingdom Metazoa; phylum Chordata; class Mammalia; order Carnivora; family Procyonidae; genus Procyon; species Procyon lotor. The sequence continues at coordinate 116,245,184 of CM053605.1, read as the reverse complement.
TATCTGTCTCTTAATGCCGTATCTGTGGTATATGACTGAAAATTTTCTTTTTTCAATACAGTCTCATGTTTAATTTATTCATAAAATTGCCTGCAACTGTTATATTTTATGGTTAACAACTTTGAAATTATTGATACCTTCAATTGACTCTTTTCTGCAATATTTTAAGACTACAATATTTATATTCAGAGAATACTCTGATTCTTAGGTGCCATCTGGTAAGCTGGGAGCCAATTCTGTTAAGTAGAGGATATTCTTTTTTTTTTTTTTTTTTTAAGTAGAAATATCCTTAATACTATTTTTTTCTTATTGAAATGTGTAAATATTTCACTCGAACTATAATACCTTCAAAATTTTAACAAACAAAAACTCACTGAGCTGTATCTATGTTTCTTTTGAATATTTCACCAAGTTTAGATTTTTTTTAGCTCACTGTTGCCAAAAGGGTTTATTGCAAAAAAACAAAAAACAAAAAAACACTGCTAATATTAAGCAGTTACAGATTTATACAATAAATGACAAAACCATTCAGACCTTTTTTCCCTATATATTCTGTGGCAGGGATATTTAGATTTTATTTCCTGCATGTATTTTATATTCATCTAACCTATATGCTTCCCATTGGTCACCTCCATCCAGTAGCCTGGTAATGCCAAGTGGCCAGCAAGGGCAGCAACATCATATACTTCTTCATAGCCACTACCACCAGGAGACTGGAAGGTGTTAGCAGATCCTAGCTCTCCATATCTAAGAACACTTTATTTTACTTCTAACTACCTTAACTGCTATCCTTGACTTGCTTCTGGTAAGGGTCAGAAAAAAGAAACAATTTACTCTGGTTGCCTTTAAGATTTAATCATAGGTTAAAGTGAAAATAAGAGATGGATATACTGCTTACTAGAGGAAATCATGGCAGAAGCTGGAAATACAAAATGGCAGACGACTTGATGCATCACAGTTTATTTTAATGGAACCACTAATTATACTCTGTTAAACAACAAAAAGTCTGGAACAAATGTTAAACTGCTTAGACACCAAGATGAGAGTATATTAAACTGGGACTGTCCCAGACAAACCAGGGCCAATAAAGTCACCCTATTAATAGTAGATGCTTATTTGATAAAGTCTACAAAACACCTGGTAACATTTATTCAATTGAGGCAGGCAATTAGTACAGGCCTCCAGTCTAGGAATTTAACAAGTCGGTAATCATAATGGAACAGAATGAGGCAGAGAGTTACAAAGAGACAAGCTCACTGCCTAGATGTTTAAGGCCTTTTCCCATGAAAATGTATTATTCTTTTTTAAGGCTGGATAAAGTAGACTGCTTAAATTAGGGGCCTAAGCAGGATTCAGAATAACGGGTAATTTCAGTTATTGTACAGCTAATCAAAAATTTCTATAATTAGATTTGCTAAACATTTAGATTTATTAGTGATAAGCACACCAAGTAGTAAAATTTGAAGAATGACATATCATGGTTAGAATTTATCTTTAGCACCAAACTGAACTGTATACAGATAAAAAATCTGAAGTAGGAAATGTATTTATCAAGTACCTGTTTATAAAGAAGTTATTTTTAGTGCTCTTGTTTAGAAAGCTTACAAAGGCTGTGATATTAATGTGCATAGATGCAGCAGGTTGTGAATACTATTTTTAGTGTCAGTCTAATGTGAACAATGATGAATCATTCTTTGTTATTCTAGTAGGAAATAGTGCTCGGGTTTTACTGCAGCACATTAGATTAACTATCTCTCAATAACTGTACACCCACATGCTGACATCACACTGGCACTGATATGGATCAATGACGCAAATCCTGTCAGGATGAAACATTAAGGCCACAGAGGTTGAAAAAAAAAAATGTCCACATGACAGAGCAGACCAGTCACCCAACATGCACAGACTGCATTAAATCAGAATTGCTGATGTTAAAAAGGGTTGTAATAGGTTCTTTTCACATAATAGCTAAGCTTTTTAATTTTAATTATAGACTTCCCACATCACCGACTCTATATTTATCTTTAAGTTTCCTCACAGCTTCTGTGATTTAAGGTCTGGACCTTTTAAAACATGTCTTAAGATTCTACCAGCCACATGAGTTTTCTGAAAAATGGCTTCTGTAGCCACTTGTTAGGCCGAGCTTCTGCAGAATATGCCACCATTTTTTGAGCTTTTTATATAAAATGCTATGCCTGATAAATACCATTTACATTTAGAGTCAAAGCTACACAAAACTACATTCTGTGCCCTCACAATTTACTGCTACCTCAAAGTCATCTTCTTTGGGCTTTCTATTTTTAGTTTTATTGACATCAAAATATTGATTTTTTAAAATAGTTCTTTTTTTTTTAACAGACGGATTAGAAAAGATGGTTTATTATGAGTACTATATATGAGGTTTCAAAATATCTTCTCCCTGCATTAGCCCATCTACAATTAGAGATCTCCTATCCTCTAAGAGGAACAGAACTTATCTCTGGAGGCTTGACACAGAATGTCCACATTCTCTTGTATGGTCTTCTAAGAAGAAATTAAGCCTCTAAACTTAAACACTAACATTCTTTTCCCTCAGAGACAGGAGAACTGGAAAGCTGAAGGTAGATCAGAGCTGGAGGTGGGTTTAATAACCTTTTGTTCTATCATCATTAACCTGACATAATCAGACTAACTTGAAAACATGCCAATGATCCTTTCCCATGCTCTCAGGCACTTGCTTTCATGCTGTTTCCTATGAGAATTTTTTTTTTTAAAGGAAAAGCATGGGCTCTCCTTTATTCTTAGGTTGGTTTGTTTTTAAAAAACTATTAATTATCTGAAAGAAATATTTGGAAGACATAAAAATTACTGAAATAGTTGTCTTTGTTATTCTTTTAGAAGGGTAGTCTTTAAATCTAGATTTTTCATAGCAGAAACCAAATGCCATTTACAACTGAATATACTGCTGTATTTTTTCACTATACATCAACTTTCATCAGGAGAAGACCTGGACTATAAGGTCTTATTTTTCTGTCATGATTTACAGATTTTAATCATTTGCTGTTGGCCATTATTTTACCCTACTCATTCCAACCTTCTCAGGGCAAGTCCCCACCAGCTAACATGATCTTAAATGGAAAAAACGAGATTAAAAACTATGTTGATGGCTTGCTAAACACTATGAAGAGAGGAAAAAACTCCCACAAGAGCAAAGACAAAAATAGAGGCCTCATACCCCTTTCATTCTCTTCAGATTCAAGTATTACCAGACTAGGAAGTAAGGAGTCTTACTTATGTAGATCATTTACCATGAGGTTAAGCCAAGAAAGATAGGAGACAGGGCTTTCCCCAGGCTCTTTGCTTGTGGCCATAAAACATTTTGGAGATACTTAGATTGCAGGTTTGGGACCTTCCTTTTCAACCCTGTCTCCCAACTATCCAGTTTCTCCCCCAAAGCAAACATTCTTTGCTTCTTATAAATCCTTTCAGAGATATTCCATGCATATAAAAGCAACTGTATGTATGTATTCTTTTAAAAATACAAATGTTAGGGGTGCCTGGGTGGCTCAGCTGGTTAAGCATCTGCCTTTGCCTCAGGTCATGATCTCAGGGTCCTGGGATCAAGCCCCATTATAAAGTGTCTTACTCAGTAGGGAGTCTGCTTCTCTCTCTCCCTTTTGCCTCTTCCCCCTTCTCGTGCGCCCTTCCTCTCTCTCAAATAAATGAAATCTTTAAGAAAAAAAACAACCACCACCAAATGATGGTGTACTATACACACTGTTCTCCACCTTAATAATATAGCCTAGAAATCTTTCCATATTTGTACATGTAGGGCTGCTTCACTTCTTAATAGCTGTGTAGTATTTCACTGTAACAACATACCATAATTTATTGAACTATTCCCCTATTGACATTCAAGTTATTTTCAACCTTTTACTATTACAAACAATGCTGAATGAATATCTGTTTAAACATCATTTCATAGATGTGTCAGTATATCAGTAGGATAAATTATTAGAGGTAAAACTACCATATCAGAGAATTTACATTTTCAATATTATCAAATCTCAGAGTTTGTTCTAATATATGTTCTCCTCAACACATTTTTACCAATAGTTATTAAACTTTTGATATTTGCCAGTGTGAAAGGTGAAAACAGCATCTCAATATGGTTTAGTTTGCATTTTCTTATGAGTTAGGTTGAATATCCACATTAAACATATAAGAAAGAACCATTTGTTTTTCCTTTTCTGTCATCTGGGACTACTATCAGTCCACTGATTCTCAGGCCTTTGGATTTGAACTGAGTTTTACCACCAACTTCTCTGGTCTCCAACTTGCAGAAGTCAGATCATGAAACTTCTTGGCCTTTGTAAACATGTAAGCTAATTGCTATAAGAAATCTCTCCTTATATATCCTATATATCCTTCTGTTTCTCTGGACAGTCCTGACTAGTACACATTCTAAGCCTTTCTTATAAGCAAGAGCAATAAAACCAAAAGGCATTTTGAATCTTACATACTCATCATTCCCATCTTCCTACCCAAACCAATTCTTTTCTTCTTCTGTATTATTTAGCATAGTAAGGGTACTCTCATTTATCTTTCTGTTCAACTGACTAGGAAAATTATAAATCACCCTATTCTCTTCTCATCCACCACACTGAACCCCTACATCTCATCATTACTACCACTCTTTTTGGTTACTTCCCTGCTTAAAATCCTCAGTGGCTGCCCGTTCCTTTCAGGATAAAACCTAAAAAAAGTTTTTAAAGATATTTTATTAGAGAGAGAGAGAGAAAGAGAGTGAGCGAGCGTGCGAGTGCACAAGTAAGTGGAATGGCAGGCAGAGGGATAAACAGGCTCCTGTTGAGCAAGGAGCCCAATATGGGACTTGATCCCAGGACCCTGGGATCATACCTGAGCTGAAGGCAGACACTTAGCTGACTGAGCCAACCAGGCACCCCGAAATCTAAAATTTTTGGCATGACATATGAAAGTATTTGTAACATTGTTTATGTTTCCATTTTTAGTCCCATTTCCAGATACCCCTCTATAATATTCTCTAATCTTTCTCATACCTTTCAATCCCCTCTAATGTCTGTGCACTATGCCTTTGCACAGGTGATTTCTTCTGCCTCTAAGATATTTCTCTATTTTTTTCCTCATGACTAAATTTTCTATTTCTTTAAGCATCAACTCTTCCTGCAAGCACTTAACGACTATTCCAAGCTGTGTTAGGTATTCCTTCTCTGGCCTCCCACATATATCTGGGCATACTTAATTCCATTATAGTACACATTTTGCTCTGTTTTAACTGTGGATTACTTGCCTGTTTCCCTTAGTCAGCTGTGAGGGAGGGTCTAAGTTTCTTAAATGGCTGTCAAGAATTGAGTTGTCCTTCAGGACAGCAAGAGATTTAGGGCAAATTCTCTTTCTAGGAAAAGAATATGCATTTAGTTCTTCTCTTTTCTGTTCTGGCAAGTGTCTATGTATGGAAGACTGAGTACAAAAGAGTAAGGAATTCCAACATATTAAGATTCTTAAAAATGTAACAATATCAAAACGATCTTTCATTGTAATGATGAAGGGATTTCCAAAAATGGAGAAAGATTTATACGATAGAATGAAGCAGGAGGGGATGGTGAATAGAGAACTTTACTGATCCATAGAGAATAAAAACAGGGTTTGACTAAAATTTAATCTCTAGGAGTGAATCAACATTTTCAAATGTTAGTGTATAAGTTTTGGGATCAGAATTCTACATTTAAATTATGACTATGGCAACCTCTGGAGCCTTAGAGCAATTAATACATACAAACCCGAGAGGAAAGAGTCTACCACCACAATTATTATGCTATTGCATGACTCTCATGGTTAATGGCGACATGTCTGGATGGGCCTTCACATAATACCATCACCACAGTCAGGGCACAAGCCATATTTTTGTAGACATAGGAAGGGTCTTTCTAAGAAATGAAATTGTTCTGATTGCTATAATAGAGGAAATGAGAACTGTGAGGATGAGTCCTAGATAAGTTGGAAGAGAGAATGATTCTTCCATCTCTCTGTATCTAGGTAAGTAGTAAAAATTACATTCAACATGCTGTCATATAAGAAAAGGAACCAGGAAAGACCTTTTCTGTCTCCTGGGATATTCTCTGTAGATGGCACACGGGTTATATAAATTCATGGTAGTCTCTATAACTTTATATATAAATGTTCTCTGAACATCCTAGCCTTGCCTTATCCCACCTGTGCTTTGGGCAAATATTAGAAAGGTTTATGCCTTTGTTAGAATGCTTAATTAACACTTCTCTAGGTCCAAAATTGTGGCTGTAGCTACTACAAAGTTAATTTAAGGTAAATCTCTGTATTTGTAATTCAGTTGCCCTTCTTACCAGGATATCTTTTTACTAAGGCTAACTTAGAGAATCTGGTTTTTATTTAATAAGGAAGGTAATCTTTCTAAGATATTCTTTCAAAGGGTTAGGAAAATGTATGCAGAACACAAAGGTCTGAAGTAATATTGGTTTCTTTTCCTAGCATCCCCTCACAGAATGGTTTGGCTAAATAGGATCCAAACAAATATATCTTCTTCCATAAATACAGTCTGGCTTATACTGGTACATTTTGGGGGTTGACAAAATCCTCAACATCTAAAGTTTTCTTCCCCTGGGTTTCTTATATGTCCTTCTGAATGTCAGAATTCTTTAAGCCAGCTCTATATTATATTAAATTTATACATTTCTTCTACACCCCCCTTAACTTTCAAAAATTGTCAGACTATTATTATGTACCTATAAGCTTGGTAGTCCCATGTTTTAGTTTTTACTAATTAAAACATCCAGTAATCTGCACCAAAATACAATATACAGTCCACCATTCCTTAATGAGCATAAGGCCTTAGCTTTAAAGAAAATAACCTATACATTTTTTAAAAATGAAAGTTGGACTAAATAATTTAAAAGAGGTTAAAACATCATTTATATGATTATTTAAGCAATTAATATTATGATCAATAGAGTTGGTCTAATACTGATAATCAAAATTATCAAATTATATAGAAAGTATAAGGAAGAAAAACTCCTGTAATCCTACCATACAGGGAGACAGGCAGTTGAAGGAAATGTGCCAAAAAATTTTTTGATGCATATATATTCATTAAAAGTAATATTTTCCTAATTACAAAAAAAGCTAATTCTGTTTATATCCTTAATGTATAATCAAATAAATGGCCTTCAAGATTCAAGTCTTAATTAAATAAAGCCACTAATTAATAAGAATTTTAATGTTCCATTTGGGGAGGTAAAAAGTAAAGAACGGAATGTATCCTTTGAATGTCCTAACCCCTGGAATGATTTGGGCGCTTCTGCTATGAGCTTCCATAGCACCCTTCCTGTTCTTTTCCATCAAAGCACTTCTCTCATCTTACTGAATTCCTTAACTGTTTGTCTTCCTTAGGAGAATGTAAACTTTGCGAGGGGCAGGAATAAGGTCTATCTTACTTATTACTGAATTTTCAGTTTGGCAACAGTGACTGTACATACTAAGTTCATAATAATACGCTAAATAAAAGAATGAGTTTAAAAATAAACCTCCAAACTATACTCCAACCTAGGGTAAGCAATTTATCAATTCAATTTTCTAAATAATCCACACTACAGTACATACAATCAGTAGTAATGTTTATGATGATTCTGGATTGTTTTGTCTATCTGTTTACCAAGGTTAAATATGTTTATTTTATAAACATTTTCAGTAAAATGACTTGGAAAAAGGCTTTCTGCTTTTCAGTTAATCAGAAAGGTATTTTTTGAAGAACACCCTGTGCTAGGTTCAAGTTTAAAACACACGTATGCCTACAGTTATTCACTCTATTAATATCATCTCCAGCAAAAATATCTTAAAGTCAACTGAGGAAGGTTTCTTCCCCAAAAGATGAGAAGATAGGTATATAGGTACATGCTCCTCTGTGATTTTTCAAAGCAGCAGCAATGTAAACAAAGATATGAGGAGGGTGTTAGTAAGAAATATGTAGAGACTAATATCTACAAATCCTAGAATATTTGGAGTGGAAGATTTCTGTAGGTAAAGCTGGAAGGAAAAGTTGGAGCCAGGGACTGAGTGCCTAGAAAAACAGGGTAAGGATTCTCTACTATAGAAAATGGGAAAACACAAGGTTTTTTGGTTTTTAGTATAGCAATTTAACAAAAGTAGTGTTTTAAGAAGGCCAGTCGTAGAAATAAACATGCAAAAGTGACACAGACCTTTCTGTAAATAAATTTGCGTCCTTATCAATGTGGGACTAACATTCTTAAAAGGCCATAAAACTACTCAGTTAGGTGAATATATGCCTAAAAGGATTTTCGTTACAAGTTCTCATCAAGTCTGGTTAGGCAGGTCAGTTCTCTAACGTGGCTACAATTTCCCCAGTTTATACATCTAACTAGATTTGGCAGATCTGATCAAATCACATTATCTCCATCTCACTTAAGAAGAGGTAATTGCAAAAAAAAAAAAAAAGAGTTAACTGTGGGGCGCCTGGGTGGCTCAGTTGGTTAAGCATCTGCCTTCGGCTCAGGTTATGATCCCAGGGTCCTGGGATCGAACCCCACATTGGGCTCCTTGCTCAGTAGGGAGCCTGTTTCTCCCTCTCCATCTGTAGCTCCCCCTGCTTGTGTTCCTCTCTCTCAAATAAATAAAATCTAAAAAAAAAAATAAGATAAAAAAGGTAATTGCTTCATAGAGTTAGTTCTCAACTTATTAGCAAATGAACTATCAAGATGGATATTTCAAAACCAGAATGTAGTAACTGCTCTCAACTTACAAATGGTAATAAGGTTCTGCTATAAATAGTGACCAATAAAAACTGATGTGGCCTAAAATGTAGTTATAGTACTGTGCACATACAATGAAAAGTGGAATGATCTTTTACTATTACAGTAAAATATATTTGAATGTATCAAACATTTAAAAATACCTAATACAACTTAATCATATATATACGATTAAGTATATAATATCTATTTTATATATCTGACATGACCTCCTTTGGGCCAAAATAATTCATGAAAAAGTTCAAAAATCTATTCTTGTGGGACAAAGAATAAGAATGGAGACACCAATCCCAAAGGGACAGGTGAAATGCTGCTAAGTAAACATTTTTTTATTTAAAAATAAATATTTTTTGAGTAAAAGAAAGAAGGGATGTAGAAGTTTCTTATATAAGGCCCTCATTTTATTTACTTAAAATGTTATTTTTAATAGGAAGTATATTTACAAGATTCAAAAAATGAAAAATGTAATAAAGTATAGACAGAAAACTTTAATCCCATCCATGTTTCTGTTTCATGCATCGCCACCCCTTAAACAAACACAATAATTACTTTTGGAAGATCTTTCAAGATTTATTATTATTATTATTTTTGTACTGTGTGACATTTACTTATTAACTTCCAGTATTGTTTCAAGCTATGGCCAATGAGAATGTGAGAAGTGATCTGTACAATCTCTAGGGAGTGTCTTTAAAGAAAGAGGGTATACCTCGTCATACCTCTCCTCTTCCCCTTTTCCATTTTGTATGGGACATAGACACGGTGGTGAGCCATCTTGGTTCAAGCAGATGAACACAATATCCTAGGGATGGCAGACCAAGACAGAAGTAATTTGGGAAACCTGTTGAGGATGGGGGCAAGATGGCAGACAAGTAGGAGATCCTGTTGCAACCTGTCCCCTAAAGTGAGCTGGGTATCTACCAGGACATGCTGAACATCCATGAAATCAGCCTGAGGAGCAAGATTTTTCACTTCTGGATCTCTACAGGAGCAGAAGACAGCAGTGGAGAGGTAAAGCAAAGTGGGAGCACTCGAACCTATATTGGAGGATAAACAAAAGGGGGAGGGAGCCACCAGAAGCGATTCAAGGACAGTAATACCCCAAAGGAAAGTGCCCGATGGTTGGGGAGCAGCATTAACTTAGAGTCCGGTTAAAAACACTTAAAAAGAGCAAAAGGTTCTGAGGAGCAACTAGTGGAAGGGGGTGGTCATGGGCACGGGCCTAAGGCCATGTTCCCAGGAAGGACACCACTCGCCTCAAAGAGAGGCTGGTGGGGGGGTCCAGCCCATGGTTCATGAACCTGCAGCTTTCCGATCCTTGCACCATTCTGTGGGTGGGGTGCGCTCCTGCAAGCGCCTTAGAGAGTCTGGTGTGGTCCAGGTGCCTGCAACTTTTCTCTGTGTACAGCACTCTCTGGACTGAGTGTACCTGCAACAGCAAGACATTTGCGGCCTGCGGCAGGCTCCCAACCAGCCCCGGAGAGAAAGCAGGCAGGTGGCCTAATCTCGGGCAGGAATCTGAGCACACCCTGCATGGGCCTGGAGCCCAGAGAGCACTTGAGGAGCCATTGAATGGTGGCTGGGGGTGCGCACCACCTGTGACAGGCTGTGGTGTGAGCAGAATTTTGCAGAGGGGAGTGTGTGTTCTGGACCACCCAGAGGGGAGACTGAGGCTTCTCTGTGATGTGGAGGTCTGGGTATAGCCAGATTCCTTGCTTGGACTCTCCAAAAAGGTGAAAAAGCTACAAAAGGCCAAAAACTTTCAGAGAGCGAAGACTGAGAAACCAGTTTCCACAGAGTGCAGCTCCTTTTTTGGGGGGCAGGGTGACTCAACCCAAGCAAGACTGACTGGTAAAAAACACGGCAGGCCCCCATGCCCCAGAAGACAAGTCAAAAACAAAAGGACAATAACCACAGGGTCCCCATAAAATTTTAAATCCCCAACATCAGGGGAAATCAATATATTAAGCTGCTGATAATACCCCAAAACCTGTATATTTCATAGATATAAGTTTTTTCTTTCTTATTTTCTATTTTTTTTTATTATTCACTCATTTTCACATTTCTTGATTTTTTTTTAAACTACTTAACATTACAACTAGAGGCTTAATACAACGATAAACCCAGGAAGACCTGAAATAACCTTCCTCACCCATGAGGAGTTATAACCACCCTCCCATCTAATCCTTCTGTCAGTGTTTCTATGTATTTGCTTTTGTTCTGGTATTATATAAATCTTATTCTTGAGGTTCATTTTGACTATTATTCATTTTGACTATTTATTTCTTGTCATTTACTTTTGTTGTTCTTTATGTTTGTTCTTGTTTGTTTACATACCTTATAAATCTTATTTTTGGGGCCCATTATGGCTGGGATTTCTTCTTTTTCTCTTTCTCTATCTTTTTTTGTCCTTATTCTTTCTTTTTGGTGGTGAATCCCAATTGCTCCAAAACCTTCCAGGGTGCATCCTGCCCGGATTGTGGGCGATATATTCAGCTATACATCCTCTCATCCACTTCTCACCAAAATGACTAGGAGGAGGAATACACAACAGAGGAAAAACCCAGAGACTGAACCCTCTCCCTCAGACCTATTGGACATGGACATAAATAGCATGTCAGAAAGGGAATTCAAGGTAACAATTATCGAGGCAATGGCTAGGATGGAGAAAAACATTAATGACAACATAGAATCTCTAAGGGCAGAAATGAGAACCAGTATAGCAGACGTTAGAAACGCTATCAGTGAGAAACAATCTAATCTAAACAGTCAAACAGCTAGAGTTACGGAGACAGAGGACAGAATTAGTGATCAAGAGGATAAAATGGTTGAGAGGAAAGGTCAGGAGGAGAGCTGGAGGAAACTGCTCAGGAATCATGAGAAGAGACTTAGGGAAATAAATGATGCCATGATATGTTCCAACGTACCAATTATTGGTATCCCAGAGTGGGTAGAGAAAGAAGACTAGAAGATATAGCTGACCAAATTCTGAATGAAAATTTCCCAATCTGGGGAATGGAACAAGTGTTCACGTCCTAGAGTCAGAAAGGACGCCTGCCAAGATCAATGAGTCTAGAAAGACCCCCTGACACTTAATTGTAAAATTTGCAAATTATAATTTTAGACGAGGGGTCCTGAGGGCAGCTAGGGGGAGAAGATTCCTTACATATGGAGGAAGACCCATCAGAATAACGTCAGACCTGTCCACAGAGACCTGGCAGACCAGAAAGGGCTGGCATGATATATTCAGGGCACTAAATGAGAAGAGCATGCAACCAAGAATACTTTATCCAGCCAGCAAGGCTGACATTTAAAATGGATGGAAGAGATAAAGAGCTTCCAAGACCCGCAAGGATTATAAGAGTATGTGACCACCAAGCCAGCACTTCAAGAAATATTAAAGGGGGGTTATATAAAAGTAGAATGAACCCATGAGTGACTTACAACAGAAATTTACAATCTATAGAAACAAGGATTTCATATGCAACATGATGTCAATAGAAATTTATCTTTCAGGGGCGCCTGGGTGGCTCAGTCGTTAAGCGTCTGCCTTCGGCTCAGGTCATGATCCCAGGGTTCTGGGATCAAGCCCCGCATTGGGCTCCCTGCTCAGCAGGAAGCCTGCTTCTCCAGCTACCATTACCTCTGCTTGTTTCCCTCTCTCGCTGTGTTTCTCTCTGTCAAATAAATAAAATCTTTAAAAAAAAATTTTATCTTTCAATAATCACTCTCAACAAAAACGGCCTAAATGCTCCCATAAAACAGCACAGGGTTGCAGAATAGATAAAAAGACAGGATCTGTCTATGCTGTCTACAAGAGACATATTTGGAACCAAAAGATACATCCAGACTGAAAGTGAAAGGATGGAGAACCATCTTGCATGCCAACGGGCCTCAAAAGAAAGCTGGGGTAACGATTCTCATATCAGATAAATTAGATTTTAAGCTAAAGACTGTAGTCAGAGATACAGAAGGACACTACATCATTCTGAAAGGGTCTATCCTCCAAGAAGATCTAACAACTGTAAACATTTATGCCCCCAATATGGAGCAGCCAACTACATAAGCCGACTGTTAATCAGAACAAAGAGTCATATTGATATGAATACATTAATAGTAGGAGATCTTAACACGCCACTCTCAGTAACAGACAGATCATCTAAACAGAAAATCAATAAAGAAACAAGAGCTTTAAGTGACACATTGGACCAGATGGACCTCATAGATATATACGGAACATTCTACCCTAAAATAACAGAATACTCATTCTTCTCAAGTGCACAAGGAACTTTCTCCAGAATAGACCACATACTGGGTCACAAATCAGGACTCAACCGATAACAGAAGACTGAAATGATTCCCTGCATATTCTCAGACCACAATGCTTTGAAACTGGAACTCAACCACAAGAAAAAGTTTGGAAGGAATTCAAACACTTGGAGGCTAAAGACCAAACTGCTCAAGAATGTTGGGAACAACCAGGAAATCAAAGATAAACTTAAACAATTCATGGAGAACAATGAGAATGAAGACACACCGATGCAAAACCTATGGGACATGGCAAAGGCAGTCCTAAGGGGGAAATACATAGCCATCCAAGCCTCACTCAAAAAAATTGAAAAATCCCGAATACACCAGCTCTCTTTACACCTTAAAGAACTGGAAAATCAACAACAAATTAAGCCAACCCCACGCACAAGAAGGGAAATAATCAACATTAGAGCAGAGATCAATGAGCTAGAAACTACAGAAACAGTAGAACGCATCAATGAATCCAGAGGTTGGTTTTTTTAAAGAATCAATAGGATCGATAAGCCACTGGCCAAACTCATCCAAAAGAAAACAGTGAGTACCCTAATTAATAAAATTATGAATGAAAGGGGAGCGATCACGACTAACCCAGAGGAAATAGAAACAATCATCAGAAATTATTATCAACAGCTATATGCCAATAAGTTAAGCAACCTAAAAGAAATGGATGCATTCCTGGAAACCTATAAACTTCCAAGACTGAAACAGGAAGAAACTAACAACCTGAATAGACCAGTATCTATTAATGAAATTGAAGCAATGATTAAAAACCTCCCAAAAAACAAAAGTCCAGGACCTGACAGATTCCCTGGGGAATTCTACCAAACATTCAAGGAAGAAATAATACCTCTTCTCCTGAAACTATTTCAAAAAATAGAAACAGAAGAAAACTTCCAGACTCTTTCTATGAAGCCAGCATCATCCTGATTCCCAAACCAGGCAAAGACCCCATCAAAAAAGGGAATTTCAGACCAATATCCCTGATGAATACGGATGCCAAGATTCTCAACAAGATCCTAGCTGATAGGATCCAACAGCACATTAAAAAGATTATTCATCATGACCAGGTGGGATTTATCCTTGGGATGCAAGGGTGGTTCAACATTCGCAAATCAATGTGATAAAACAAATGAGTAAGAGAAGAGAGAAGAACCAAATGGTCCTCTCAATTGATGCAGAAAAAGCATTTGACAAAATACAGCATCTGTTCCTGATTAAAACTCTTCAAAGTATAGGGATAGAAGGAACATTCCTCAACTTCATAAAATCTATCTATGAAAAGCCCACAGCGAATATCATTCTCAATGGGGAAAAGCTGAAAGCCTTCCCTTTGAGGTCAGGAAAATGACAAGGATGCCCATTGCCATCACTCTTGTTCAACATAATAGTAGAAGTCCTAGCAACAGCAATCAGACAACAAAAAGAAATAAAAGGTATTCAAATTGGCAATGAAGAAGTTAAACTCTCTCTCTTCACAGATGACAAGATACTTTATATGGAAAACCCAAAAGACTCCACCCCCAAACTACTAGAACTCATACAGCAATTCTGTAATGTGGCAGGATACAAAATCAATGCACAGAAATCAGTTGCTTTCCTATACACTAACAATGAAAATATGGAAAGGGAAATTAGAGAATCGATTCCATTTACTGTAGCACCAAGAACCATATGATAACCTAGGAATAAACCTAACCAAAGAGGTAAAGGATCTGTACTAGAGGAACTACAGAACACTCATGAAAGAAATTGAAGATGCAAAAAGGTGGAAAAGCATTCCATGCTCATGGATCAGAAGAATAAACATTGTTAAAATGTCTATACTGCCCAGAGCAATCTATACTTTCAACGCCATCCTGATCAAAATTCCACCAGCTTTCTTCAAAGGCCTGGAACAATCGCACTACTGGGTATTTACCCCAAAGAAACAGATGCAGTGCAAAGAAGGGCCACATGTACCCCAATGTTCATAGCAGCAATGGCCACAATCACCAAACTGTGGAAAGAACCAAGATGCCCTTCAACAGATGAATGGATAAAGAAGATATGGTCCATATATACAATGGAATATTATGTCTCCAAGAGAAAGGATGAATACCCAACTTTTCTATCAACATGGATGGGACTGGAAGAGATATAAGAGTGAAATAAGCCAAGCGGAGAGAGTCAATTATCTTATGGTCTCACTTACGTGTGGAGCATTTGACAATGCTAAGGAGGAAATGCTAAATAAGGAAAAAATGGAGGGCATTGTGAGAAGGAAAGGAAGGGTGAATGGGGGGAATTGGAGGGGGAGATGAACATGAGAGACTGAGGACTCTGAGTAACAAACTGGGGGTTTGGAGGGGAGGGAGTGGGGGGCTGGGTGAGCCTGGTGGTGGGTATTGAGGAGAGCACGTATTTCATGGAGCACTGGGTGTGGTGCATGAACAATTAATCTTGTAACACTGAAAAAAATAAAAGTGTTTGGGAAAAAAAAAAAAGAAGTAACGAAGTAACTTGGGTCCCTGTATCACCTTTGGGGCAGAGAACTCCACATAAGCACTAACTGCCTACCTGTGAACTATAATTCATTAAAGGAAAAAAAAGTTTGTATTATTTTCCTTAGTTTTCAATTGCTGTGTTAACTTTAGCACAAATTTAGTGGTTTTAAAAACACTCATTTATTAATTCACAGTTCTGTAGTTCAGAAGTCTGGGTATAGTGTGACTAGGTTCTTTGCTCAGGGTTCACAAAGTGAAAATCAAAATGTTGGCTAGGGTGTGTCCTCATCTGTAGGTTGGAGTCCTCTTCTAAACTCACGTGGTTGTGGCAGAATTAGATTCTTGTGGCTATAGGAATAAGACCCTCATTTCATTGCTGGCTGTCAGCAACTCTGAGGTTGCGGCCACCCACATTCCTTGCTACATGGCCCTTTCTCAAATCTCTTACTTCTAGAAGGGCTCACCTGATTAGGTGGGGTTCAGCCTAGATCATCTCCCTCTTCTTGAAAGTCAACTGCACTGTATAATATAACCTAATTATGGAAGTTAAATTCATCGTATTCATGGTCCCGGGGATTATATACAGTATGTACAACAGGGGGCATTGACCTTAAGGACTGTCTTAGAATTTTGCTTACCACATCATTTAAACTCTGCCTTCAGGTGTCTCCTACAGTGGATAGTTTTGGGGAGTGGGGTAAAAATGAAAATAAATTTTTAATATTTATTTTTTTAAATTTATATTTTAAATTTAAAATACAGATAAAATGAACTATTGTAACCGTTTTCAAGTGCACAGCTTAGGGGCATTAAGGACGCTGTTGTGCAATAGTTACCACCCTTGGGGAAAAAAAATAATTACCACCATCCATCTCCAGAACTTTTGTTATCTTTCAAAACTGAAACTCTGTAACCATTAAACAGTAACTCATCCCCCCTCCTCCCCAGTCCCCTAGCAATCATCATTCTACTTTCTGTCTCTATGAATCTAAGAGAATTATACAGTATTTGTCCTCTTGTGACTAGCTTATTTCACTTATATGCTATATACTTTTGAACTCCTATATTAATATATATCAAAAAAGATTGAGGAGGAGTTGCCAGGGAAACAAGAAAAATCAGGAGAATATGTAAACTATAAAAGGAAAAGTTAAGAGAACAGTGTCCCAAGAAGGAAGGAATAATATACTGTGTCAAATCCTGAGGGAAAGGTTAAGTTTAAAGAGAACCAAGCTCACTCATTGGCAATACAGAGGTCGCTTGTGACCTTCACAGAAGTGTGACACAGTAATTCTCTAGAGGTAGTAGTATTTTATAATCACCATGGTTACTACCTGGTGTGGATTATTTTCCTATGCTACGAGAATTCTGAAGTGAAGCTAAGATCTACAAAGCTAAACAAAATCAGTACAGCCCAAACACAATTCCTTTGGCCTCAGTTTTCAAGTCATTTCTTGATGAAAAGGGATTTTAAAAAAGTATTTCAAGGAAAAATAGAGGTAGTACAAAAAAATAAGAGATTACGTATATGTTGCACATAATTATCTACTGAGGTCCTTTATTCAATTAAATATTTACTGAGTTCCTACATAGTGCTAGGAATAGACTTCATAACTACACATTTCCTTAATTGTTTCAGATATTAAAAATGTTAAGATATTAAAGAAATTTGAATGTTCAGTAAAGACAGTATGACTGTTTGGCTAACCTTACCTAAGCAAACAAGTAATGATGGTAATTCTAATCAAATGCCAATGACTTTTTTTTTAATTATGTTATGTATGTAGTACTCCATGATTCATTGTTTGTGTATAACACCCAGTGCTCCATGCAATACGTGCCCTACTTAATACCCATCACCGGGGTAACCCATACCCTGACACTCCTCCCCTCTAAATGAAAATTTGATTCTAATAAAAATCCAATCATATTATGATCTAGGGAGAAGTAAGTATTTGAGAAATTAAGACAGCAAAAATTTTTCTTCTACAGAAAGCACATTATTTCAAAAAAAAAAAGAAAGCACATTATTTCTAATTTTCTATTACCTAGAATGGTCAATTTTAAAAACCAACCAACCTCTCCCTCATGAAAGCAGGTTACCATTTTCTTTTACTTAGATGTACTGACTTTACAACCATTTACATATTAAAAGGTAGCTTTAAAAATCAAACTAAACAGAAACTGTTATAGATATGTTGTGCTGAAGAGTAAAATCCATTTAATAATGATCCCTTAGCTCTTCTACTTCTGACTCTATTTAAAACATCCAAATTCATTTTTCATTCTTGCCTTTAAAATCGTCTAATCTTTCTATACTTCCCATCATAAGCCAATCCTGTTTTTTTTCTTCCTCATTTTCCACCTAATAATCTACCTTTAATAAGTGACTTCTTTCCTAAAAGGAAAACCAGGGTCACTTGAAAGAGAACTGCACTCAAAATAAACATTTTATATCCATATTTCTGTATATGTAATAAAATACCATTTTGTGAGACCAGTTAGGAGAAGGCATAGATCCTGACAGGTCCATTTTAGTCACTAACCAATATAAAAAATACCAGAATGCAACAGGTTTATAAACACTTACTGAAAAGTTATTACAAACTATTTGTATTTCTGGGTCTTAATTTCCTTTTGTCATTACTCATTAAAACATTTTTATTCAAGATTTTGTCACTTATTTTAACAGAACTCATTAAATTGGTCTAGATTTTCTACTTCCAGAAGAATAACTGTAACAGTGATATTTTATTCACTGGAAACATAACAACTGAGGACAACTGAATTTGCCTATATTTTCTTTTTTGGCATAAATGTTGCAATTTTCTCTTAACTAAGTCATATAAGGTTTCTGTCAAAAAATAACACTTAATAGGTTTTAGGGACAACCTGGGACTATTACACAATGTGCTCAGGATGAGTCGTAGTCATTCACTTAACCTAAAATGGGCTGAATTCATGAATGAATGATCTGTCATGATTCATTTTCACAAACAAGACTCATTAATGTTTCAAAACTAGTATTTTAAGCCTCTCTACTAGAATTGATGTTTTCCATCCTGGGGAAGGAATTATAAAGGGCAAAGTCTTTAACATAAGAATGTGATTTTTCACCAGTATGAAAAATAGTCACCTATGCTTTAGAACATTTTCTAAGGGTGGTTAAGATTTCCTAAGTAATATAGAAAGGACATAACTTTTCCATGATTTAGTCTGATGAACTGTAAAATAATGCCTACTCATAAGGGAATAAGAATCTACTACATATGGGGGGGGGGTGTACCTGGGTGGCTCAGGTCAGGTCTCAGGGTCCTGGGATCGAGCTCCCTGTTCAGCAGGGAGTCTGCTTCTCCCTGCCACCTGCCCCCTGCATCCCCCGTGAGCTCTCTCTCTTTCATAAATAAATAAATAAATAAATAAATAAATAAATAAATAAATAAATAAATAAATAAAATCTTTGTTTTTAAACAAAGAATCTATTACATATGGTTTTTACTTGAGTTATTTACAATTTACTTAAAGAACAGTTCAGTCAGATCTGTAGTGATGGAAAGTCAGTGGGCCAAAGATAATCAGCGGTCTTCTAAAAAAACCTCTTAGACTATTGATCTATTATTAAAATATATTTAAAATATAGCATATTAGCAGAGTTAAAAACACTTAAAAACTTGAGAGCTAATGGAAACTTATTACATCAAATCTGCACTTGTCCACCCTTATTTCCCATATGTGCAAAATAACGACCAGAATGTAAGTGATCTATGCAAATCTACAGAATTATAAAATTTTAGATTTGGGAAGAATCTTAAAAGGCATCAACTCCAACCATCCACTCAGAAGAAATTAAACCTCCTCTCTAATAGCACCATCAAGTGAAGAGCCAGCATTTGCATTACCAGCTACAAAGATGGATGGGAACTCATCACTCCTGAACCTTTTTGACAGTTCTGTTTATTACAAAGTTCTTCCTCATACTGAGCTAAATATGTTTTCCTGTTAACTCCCACCCCAATGTTCCTAGAACTCAGGTTGATTTACTCCCAGACCTCTGCCTTTTACAATGCACCATTAATTGATTCACATACCTTGTTATTTCTTTGAAGTTCTGTTGTTGTGACTTTAGGAAGAAAACTTATAGGTACAGTATTTCATGATACTAATTATAGTAACTGTACCAGGATATCTAAAACAATACACATTTAACCTCTAATAAATTTCAGAGCTATTTTTAATATCAAACCCCTAACATATCTAATGAGTCATGGTGGGGCTGAGATATAGTTTGTATACATGTCTCGGGGATTCTAGGATATTACAGCAGATCAACTAGGACTCCTACTTGCAGGACAACTCCATCTTCCTCTTGCCTCCCCCACAAAGACATCCTGAGAGATGGACTTTGGGCTTTGATTAGGTCTGATGGGCATAAGAGATTGAGACAAGAACACAAAGAAGAACAAGGCCAGGCACTCCAACTTTTAGAGGGCAGAGAACTGACTCTTAGGTAACAAAGTTGGGATTAATGGGATACAGGGCTTATAAGTATTTAATAAAACACTGTATTTATTAAAGACCTCAAAAGTCATCTGGATCAGTTCAGGAGACTTGCTAAAAAATGCTTTGCAAAGGAGACACAAATATGAAAGAGTAGACTAACTGCAAGGAAGATAGACACTTGGTTATATTCACCATGATCCCAGAACACACAAGAAGGACAAAGTGGTACTTCCTGGTTGGGACTAAGCTTCCCTTAACTTCAAAAATCCCTAAAATGGCAGGAAGGGTCAGAATGAGGGGCATGAGGAGACAGGATAAAAACAGAAAAGCACTGATGAACAGCAGCAATATGAAAAGAAGAAAAAAGGGAACAAAAGTGTCAATAATAACTGGAGGAGAACACAGGCAGCAACCTCTTCGACCTCGGCCACAGCAACTTCTTCCTAGAAACATCCCCAAAGGCAAGGGAAGCAAGGGCAAAAATGAACTATTGGGACTTCATCAAGATCAAAAGCTTTTGCACAGCAAAGGAAACAGTCAACAAAACCAAAAGACAACTGACAGAATGGGAGAAGATATTCGCAAATGACATATCAGAGAAAGGGCTAGTATCCAAAATCTATAAAGAACTTCTCAAACTCAACACCCAAAGAACAAATAATCTGATCAAGAAATGGGCAGAAGATATGAACAGACATTTCTGCAAGGAGGACATCCAAATGGCCAATAGACACATGAAAAAGTGCTCAACAATACCTGGCATCAGAGAATACAAATCAAACCACAGTGAGATACCACCTCACACCAGTCAGAGTGGCTAAAACTAGCAAGTCAGGAAATGACAGATGTTGGCGAGGATGCGGAGAAAGAGGAACCCTCCTACACCGTTGGTGGGAATGAAAGCTGGTACAGCCACTCTGGAAAACAGTATGGAGGTTCCCCAAAAAGTTGAAAATAGAGCTACCCTATGACCCAGCAATCGCACTACTGGGTATTTACCCTAAAGATACAAATGTAGTGATCCGAAGGGGCACACGCACCCAAATGTTTATAGCAGCCATGTCCACAATAGCCAAACTATGGAAAGACCCTAGATGCCCATCAACAGATGAATGGATAAAGAAGATGTGGTATATATATACAGTGGGATACCATGCAGCCATCAAGAGAAATGAAATCTTGCCATCTGCAACGACATGGATGGAACTGGAGGGTATTATGCTAAGTGAAATAAGTCAGTCAGAGAAAGACAATTATCACATGATCTTTCTGATATGAAGAATTTGAGAGGCAGGGTGGGGAGGTCGTGGGGGGGTGGGGGAGAGAAATGAAACAAGATGGGATGGAGAAGGAGACAAACCATAAGAGACTCCTAAACTGATGAAACAAACTAAGGGTGGCTGGGAGGTAGTGGCGGTAGGGATAGAGTGGTTGGGTTATGGACAATGGGGAGGGTATGTGCTATGGTAAGTGCTGTGAAATGTGTAGGCCTGATGATTCACAGACATGTACCCTGGGGCAAATAATAC